>JAVMKO010000022.1:0-276484 GCA_032164245.1 Sternotherus odoratus
ACCCTCTCTTCACCAACTTAGGCAGCTAATGTTTCTTCCCCCCTAAGAAAGTAAAGTCTACCAGTCCCTTACTTCACACTCCCCAGCATGAGCCTGTGTATCAAGAAAAAGCAGCGTGACCCTGTGTATCAAGTTACCCCACAGGAGCTTTCTTTCTTCTTTTGCTCTTTCTCAGCAAGGGGGAGAAAAAGAGGCAAACTGGTTTAACATTGGAGGGATACTGTTGGATAGCTTAGTAGAAATTTGCAATACTATAACTATTTCCCAGGCCCGCTTAAGAATGAAATGCAGGATCAGTGTGGGGTGAGGAACCAACTCTGTTTTACTGGGGAGCATGCTTGCTCCCCAGAATCAATAATGAGCAAGTGGGGAGATCCAGGTTGCAGTTCAAACATCCAATCAGGCTGGCCAGGGGCAGACATCAGGCCTGCAAGGGAAAGGTGAGTGTGGCTGTGAATTCACAAAGGCCTTTGGTGGGAACTCAGCCTATTGGACAAAGGTGATGAGGTGGCTGTGACCTCACAGAGCTCCCTTGACAACAGCCAGGCAGGACAGGGATGTGGGGCAAGAGAAACCTCACAGACCCCTGTAACCTTGCTGCAGCAAGTCTCCATCTCGTGGCCTCTCTGTGAGGACCAAGAGAGGACTGGTGTGGAGGAGATTCTGTGGGAGGTTTTTTTCATTTCTGTGTGGATTTTGTCAAAGGAAATTGTCATCTGTGTACAAGGTAAGACCAAATCTATGTTTCTTTGTACCAGATGGGGGACGCTATCCAAGCAGATTTTCAGGTAGAAATAGAGAGGGTACAATGCCTCTGTACTGGCCACTGTTGCAACCCCTCCTGAAATATTGTGTCTATTTCTGGTGTCCAGAATTTGAGACAGATTCTGATGAACTGGGGAGGGGTTCACAGAAGAGCCACAGGAATGGTGAATGGAAACATGCATCGTGCTGACAGACTCTAGGAGATGAATCAAAGAGACGGTTAAGGATGAGCCTAAGGGAACAAATATTTAGTAATGGGATCTTCACTTTAGCAGATCAAGGTTATGAGCAGACAATGTCTGCAGGCTGAAGCTAGACCAATTCACACTGGAAATAAGGTTTGCATTATTAACATCAGGGTTTGGAGCAATTCACTGAAGGTTGTGTTGGATCCTCCAGAACTGGCCTTTTAAAATTCAAGATTGGGTGTTTTTCTAAAAAAAATCTGCTCTAATTCTTATGGGAATTATTTTGAGGGACGTTCTATGGTCGATGAGAAACAGAAATACAGACCAGAGTGGTTCCTTCGGGCCTTGGAATTTATTAATCTGAGCCTCACAGAGGGCATTTGGAATTTGTCCCTTTTTGCTGCTCTCTTCCTCCTTCCCTCTTGTCCCTTCTTCTCTTTTCTCCTCCATTTCTTTCTGCTGCTTTTCTTCTTGGTGAGGATGGGGATGTGCTCCAGCTGTCATCATAGGAGCCCCTCACAAAGAGGTGGGGCTGGAATTGTTCACTGATGGTGATCTCCACCATAGTGCTCTCCTGTGGTGACTTGTGCTGTCTTTCGCCCATCTGTTGAGAACCCTTGGCCTTCAGGCCTGAGAGTCTCCACACTGTTCGGCCAAGTGTAGGGCTATTGCTGAGTTAATCGGGAGGAGACTGAGGCACTCTTGGCTGAGTGCAGTGAGGCCTAAGGCTCAATTCAACAGCATTTCTTTGTCTAAGTGGCTCTTGGCACTCTGCTGGTCGTGGCCTCGATTGAAGGCCCAGATCAAAAAGAAGCAAGGATGTGCCTAGAAGAGGATGGTTTCAAGCCATTGTTCTCTGGGTGGGAAGTTGGAGGGAGTGTGGGGTGGTTAGGGCTCCCCCCATCCTTTTTGATTGGCAAACTATGGTACCCCTAGGGATGGGGGTTGCAGCAGCCTTGGGACAAGGAAAGTGTGGGGTGTACTTGGCTTCTGCTCAGTGCAGGGCCTTCCAGAGGGGTGGGGGTGGGTGTCCTCCTTTCTCTCTCCCCCTGCCCCACTCCGTTGTGATCTCTGAGGTGGGAAGGGAGAGGAGCCCTCTCCCTCTTAGCAACTCACTGATGAGAAGGGTAGAGATGTGGGGCAAGTCGCCATTTTAAGTGTGTAGCATACTTCTCACTAATCCTAAAATAATATTTCTTTATTTTTGAATATGTGTTTTTGTATGCTACAATTCTATGAGTTTAGAAAAAATAGAAAAATAATGTGAAATGATTTTTAATATATTGACAAATATTTTGTATGATTTCACAGTACCTGCATTAATTATACAGCTACTTTTATACCTGATTAAGAATTTAATGCAACACTGACACAGTATAGTGTTTAATGGTTTGCATATATTTTACATATATTTGCAAGTATTAATTTTCCCCACTGTTGCTTTGGTCCACGAAGCCCCTTCAAAAATCTAATATGGCCCTTGTCTCATAAAGTTTGGAGACCCCTGACTTACACAATAGCACAGCAGTGAGTGTGTTGTGGAAGCTGGTCCGTCTCCCCAGTTCAGAAATCACTCAGGGGAACGATTTCCCACTGAAACAAGGAGAAATCCCTACAGGGAACAATGGGGGGGGACCCCAAACCTAAGATGTGAACTGGCCACTGGCGAAGTGGGAGAGAAAATGGGGTAGGATGGGGGGAGGGGACCAGAGACCTTCTCAGGGGTGGGGAGGGAAAGGGGGGGTCACCCTGGATGTAGCTCGTGGCTCTCTAGGGAGAAAGGGGGCAGGATGGGGGGGGTCCCCAGGGTGGGGGGGTCAGCGGTAAATCCGAGGGGATCTCAGCCCCTCGGGGTCACCTGCTCTTCTCCCCCCGCCCCGCCCCACGCAGGGACCCCGGGGGTCTGGTCCCCTCCCCCCCCAGGGCAGATCCGGGCCGGGGGGTCGTTGGTCTCCCGCGGGGACAGGAGCCCTGACCCCCCCGCGGGCGGGGCCCCCCCGGGAGCAGATCCCAGCACTGCGAGACACTGGGGCAGAGTCACCGCCCCACCCCCAGCCCCGCCCCAGCCCCGCCAGCCTGCTACCTGGGGCCGGGCGCGGGTAGGGTCATGAAGGTCTCCCCGGCACAGACCCCCCCGGCCAGGGAGCAGCAGCGGGGGGAGCGCGGCTCCTCCTCCCGCTTTCAACGTCCGGTCCGGTCCCGGGAGAGTCAGGGACTACATCTCCCAGCCTGCACCGGGGGCGCTTCCGCCTTCCCCAGCCCGGGAGAGTTTGAGCGGGAGAAGTTGCACGTGCTCAGTGCGATCCCCGGTGTGGCGGGCGGGTGAGCGAGACACCCGCGAGGGGCCGACTGGGCGGGAACGTGACTCTTGGCCCGGGAAGCGGGGAGACGCCGCGGAGCTGCCTCAGCCGCCGTGGATCCGGCCCCGTGGGATTGGGGGGCGCAGAGACTGGGGCCAGCGGTGGGTCCCCGCCCCCCCCCCATAGAGCGCGCGGCCGGGCCCCGCCCCCATTCGCAGCCCCGCGTCACCCCCCTCGGCCGTTCCTGTCCCGCGTGCTGAGTCCCCCCCCCGCTCCCATCTCTCTCCAGCCCCCCCCTCCGCTCTCCCCTCAGCTCCAGACCTCACCGGGCAGAGACGATGGGGGACGAACAGCGGGGGACGCAGAGCCATGAAGATGTCGAGGTGAGTCGACCTGAATACGGAGCATTTTAACCCCTTTCCTGTCCGACGGTCCTGGGGGCAGGGGGGTCTCTGGAGGCGGTAGTCAGGGGATGGGGGGGTTGGGTAGGGGAGGGGTCCTGGGGCGGAGGGGTCTCTGGAGGGGGTAGTCAGGGGATGGGGGGGTTGGGTAGGGGAGGGGTCCTGGGGCGGGGGGGGTCTCTGGAGGGGGTAGTCAGGGGATGGGGGGGTTGGGTAGGGGAGGGGTCCTGAGGTGGGGGGGTCTCTGGAGGGAGTAGTCAGGGGACGGGGTGGTTGGGTAGGGGAGGGGGTCCTGGGGCGGGGGGGTCTCTGGAGGGGGTAGTCAGGGGGGGGGTTGGGTAGGGAGGGGGTCCTGGGGGCGGAGATTTATAGAATCTCTTATCTAAAGACTGATAAATGTGTTTTATTTTTTCAGGAGACTCTGCCAGCGATGCAGGTATAGTAAGGATTACATTGAAATATAAGTAGCTCTTAAAAATACCTGTCAGCAGTTAAAATTAAATTCATTGTAGTAGTATTCATTTTTTACAGTTTTAATAGTGTATTTTTCATACTTTCACCAGTATACATTAAAGAACGGTTAATTTATAAACAAAAATGAAATTTAAATGACTTCTCTTTTCACACTTTTAAATACATTTTTTTTCAAGTAGTTCTAAGTCAAAAACAATAAAAAGCTACCCTAGGAGTTAGTCTGTAGTTAGGGTTAAGTGGTGTTTCTGTATGTGTCGTTTTTTTTGTTTTGTTTTTTTTAATTAAAACAGTTTAATATATTTGAGAATAAGCAGACAGGTGGAACTTGCCTTGCAAAATACTGTAGGTAGCTATTTCACCATCTGCTTCAATGGTATTTCCATTTTCCACTCTCCAAATATCAGTGCATTTATGTGTTTAGGACTTCAATTTATGTTAAAGGTGATCTGGGATTGCTATGGGGCAGGGGGCCGGGCACTCACCCTGCCCCCGTCTCCCGCAGGTGCGGCCCCCCAGCTTCCTGCCCGTCCTCCGGCCCACCCCCAAGACCACCCACGGCCCCGCCAAGGGCGGGAAGAAGGGGGGAGGCATCTGACGTTATTCCCGCCCCCCCAGTTTGTTTGTTATTTATTTAAATAAAGAATAGTTTGTTGTTTTTGTAAATAAAGAAGATTTGGTTTTTGCAGCACCCACCGTGCCATGGTTGGGGGGCAGCCCCCCAAGCCCTGCGCCCCGCGCCCTCCTCTGGGCAGACCCACGGTCCCATCTACCCCGGCGTCCCGCCTCCTCCCAGGCCCGAGGAGCGGATCCTGGGCAGCCATTGGCCGACGGGGCGGGGGGGCGTGCCCCCGCGCCCAGCCCCTCCCCCAGGCCGGGCGACTGCCCCCTGCTCCCCCCTCCCACCACCATTAGCGCTCATCTGCTTTGGTGTGAATGCGGATTACACACCCCGCGGTGCCCGCCCCACACCCTCCGGCATGGGGCGCCCTGGGGCCGGGTGTCTCCCCCTCGTCCCGGGCTGGGGACCCTTCCCCCGCGGGGACCCCCCCAATCGGTGCTCGGCACGCCAGGCCAGCCGCCTTGAACCCGCAGCCCCCCCCCCCGCTATGTGAATCCTGCCAAGGGCCGCGCCGCGCCTTGATTTCCCCTTCCCTCTGCCCATTTTCCAGGACCCGGCACTGGGCGTACCGGATGGGGGGCACCCCCGGGTAATTCCAATGCCCAAGGGCGCTCAACTATCCCCCCCCCCAGCGTTCCTTTGCCTTGCACGGCTGGAAGTAGTAGGTTGTTATCCCCTTGGTGGAGGGGGATGGACAGTGCCAGTCCCTCCCCTTCTCCCCGGGCTCCTCCGCCAGTCTCTGCCCTCCTGTCCATTCCACTCCCCGCCCCCCAGGCTCTGCCCCACAGCTCACCCTTGCCCCATGGGAGCCCTCACCTCACATCCTGGCTCCTCCCTGGGGCCACTCAGCCCGCACCCGGGGTCCTCCGAACTCCCACCCAGCCAGCGTCAATGTGCCCCTCCGACCCCTCCGTGCCCCCTTTCCATGCCAACGGGGGTGGGGGTGGAAGGGAATAGCCAATCCATGGAGACACCCCTCTCCCCTGCCCTCAGCCCCCCCAAACGCACAACCCCCCCACCTCACGCAACCTCACACAGACTGCAACAACCCTCCACAACCTGTCCCACGCATGCCGACCCCTGTTGTACAGAAAACTACACAGGATCTTTTCAGGGGATAAGACAAGAATGTCACGTTTATTATAATACAATAATTAATAGCTAATATTTAACACCTATGTGTACACAACACACACACACACACACACACACACCAGATGTTCTGCAGCTGCTCTATAGTTACCCGTCCTGAACGTAGCTTGAGTCCGTGGCTTGGGTTCGCAGCTTGTGGCGGCTAACTGGCCAAGAGAGCCTGGCACAAGGAGGGGTTGGGTCTCTGTCGGGCGCGCACCGATACCCCTTCGTGTTGGCAGCAGAACGTTACCCAAAGTCTGCTAGCTCACCCAGCCTTTTTGTAGGGTTTCAGTTTGGATTTAGAATCTGTTGGTCTTGCTGTGTCAGGCTGCCTCTGGGATCTGTTGATTGATTACCCGTCAATTGCAGACCTGACTTTCAGCCTTGGACCTGGCTTTGATGTTTCTTCAATTTGGACTTTTGTTCTTTTTTTTTATGGTCCACTCCTTTTGCTTTGTTCTTCAGCTTTGGTGTTCACACTTTTTCATCAGGACAGGCTGGAGGTTGATTCCATCATCCATGCAGACCTCATTCACACATCTAAACTAATTAGGTTACATCAGGGTTTTATAGACAAAGTGGAGTGAGCATTTTAAAATGGAGTTTAAGACAGGAGTAAAAAAAATGGAGTCTGAGTTACAATATGGAAACAAACACACAATATGAAACATGAACAATTTACAAACAATTTAATACTTCTCAGTTCTACACCCCCGCATCCCTGCTTGGCTCCCTCCACTGGCACAGCCCCCCACAACCCACCCCCTTGCAACACCCCCCATAGCTCTCACCCCTGGGCCCTGGACACACACCCACACCACACAACACACCCACCCTAACACACAACCTCCACGCACAAATCCCAACACGCCGACCTCTACAGGTACGCCCCCATACAACCTCAACCTACACACACCACACGCACAACTCCTACACACACACACACACACACACACACCAACAACCTACACACACAACCTCCATGCACAAATCTCTCCACACATCCTCCCTCCAAACACACCCTCCACATGCACACAACTTCCACGCACAAATCCCAATATACAACCTCCACCCCCCCACACAACCTGCACACACATCCCTCCCACAGACACACACAAAAACACATATCCCCTCCACGCACATCCCAGCAAACAACCCATATGTACACAACCGGCCGGGGGGGGGCCACGGGCCCCAAAATTTCTGTCGCTGGCCCTGCCCCCTACACCCGACCCCCCAACACTCCTCCCCCCCAGAGACATGCCCAACACACTCCCCTCCCCCCACCCCCCTACACCCTCCCCCCCACCCCTCCCCCCCAGAGACATGCCCAACGCACTCCCCAGACCCCGACCCCTCCCCCCACCCCCCTACACCCGAACCCCCAACCCTCCCCCCTAGAGACATGCCCAACACACTCCCCAGACCCCGCCCCGCGAGGACCCCCCCCCGCCCCTCACCCCACGGCGCAGCGCCGCTTCCGGGAGCCCCTCCCAAAGCTGCCAATCACTGTGCTTGGTCCCGCCCCCACCCCATGCTCTGGAGCAGTGGGCGGTGCCTGGTATGCTAATGAGGACAAGGCTGCTCTGCCCTGAGCAGTGAACCGCTCCTGGACTTGGGGGGTGGGGGGCCGCTCTCTGCCCCCTTCCCCCCCCCAACCGCCACTCACCCCCCTCCCCCACACGACCTCTACCCCTCCCCCACAGCCACCCCGGATTCCCGGCGGACCCCATCCAGGGGAGAAAGGAGGCGGGGGGGGGGGGGCTGGAGTCACCCTGAGGTGTCTAGCTGCCGTCCCCCGGTGGGTTCTGCAAAACCCAGCTCTGCTTTATGTATAATCCCCCCCAACTAGGGGAGGGGGTAGCAGTTGCTATTTCTCCCCCACAATTTTGCACCATGGGGGGGGGTGCTGCAAAACCCGACTTCTCTTAATGTACAAAAATAGAAACACCCCCCACTGGGGGAGGCTGCACGGGGCTGTCTCCGGTCACGTGACGGAGTGGCTGGCGCAGATGCAGAAAGACAGGCTGTGCCAGGCGGGGGCCCTGCATGAGCAGCACCGCTACCTCCCCCCCAGTTGGGTGTTGGTTATTTAAATAAAGAAGAGTTGGGTTTTGCAGCACCCCCTGGGGGCACTGGGGCAGTGGGTGGGTGTGTTATTGTAGGGTTTCTGTGGGCACTGGGATGGTGTGTGGAGGTTTGTTATTGTAGGGTCTCTGTGGGCACTGGGATGGTGTGCGGAGGTTTGTTATTGTAGGGTCTCTGGGAGCACTGGCGCTGCGTGTACGGGCGGGATCCTGTTGGCTGGCCAGTTGTGGGGGGAAGGCAGCATGACCCCCAGCGCCCTCCACTTCCACTGGATGCAGCCCAGCTACAGCTCTGTGCCCCCCTGCTCCCCAGAGACAGTGTGGGGCTGCAAGTCAGGAGTGAGGGGCACTGGCCCAGGTGTGGCGGGGGCAGGGCAGGGGCTGCGGGTCGGGAGTGAGCTCGGTGGGAATCTCGCACGTGCTCGCACACTGGCTGCATGAGCCGACGTGCGAGGAAGTCACCCCGTGCGAATTGTCATGGCTGGGCGAGGGAGGGGGAAGAGGCGCCCCCCCCAATATGGGGCACATGCCCGTGGCGGATACACTAACCCCCTCCCCAAGCTGGGGAGAGAACCCAGGAGTCCTGGCTCCGATTCCCCTCTGATCTAACCCACCAGCCCCCACTCCTGACCCAGAGTCAGAGAGAGAACCCAGGTGTCCTGGCTCCCAACCGCCTCCTGCTCTAACCGCTAGGCCCCACTCCCCTTCCAGAGGTGGGGAGAGGACCCAGGAGTCCTGGCTCCCAGCCCCCCCTGCTCTGACCCACCAGCCCCCACTGCCCTCCCAGAGGAAAGGCTAAGAACCCTGTTGTCCAGTTCTTGACATTCACATGCCCCCGCCCCGCCCTGGGGTGTCTGGACCTGCCTAGGGGATAACAACCTACTGTTGTGACCAGTCTCCTCCCCAGCTCACAAGAAAGGGGTCTGTGCCGGGGTTCTAGAGTCTTGAACCCAGCCGACAAGGGGGCTGTAGCCAAACGCATAGGCGGAGGGGGCAGAGTTAAGGTGAAATGGACGTCCTTAATGCCCGGACTTTGCCCCGCCCTCGGGGCTTATGCAAGTGAAAGATCTGGTGGGGTGAGACCCCTCATTGATTCACCGGTGGCCCCTGCGAACGGGTCACTGCCCTGTAACCCCCGCCCCCCCTCACGAATCTGGTTGCCATGGCGAGGTAGCGGGCCCAATTTTGCTCCTTCCCCGGTGGTGCCATGTTATGCAAATCACCCCCGCTCCTTGGTATAGGGACGCCTCATTTGCATAGAGCCACCCAGTATCAGGGGGGGCCCCAACAGGGACATGGGTTGTGGCTTATGGGGGGGATATCCAGCCCTTACAGCCTACAAAATAGGGGTCCAGGTGGAGGGGGGAGAGGGAAAGTGGGGTGCACAGAACCCCATGGCATGGAGGGGGTGAGGCAGGTGAAGGGTGCCCCCTATACCCTGCAGTGGCACCCGCCCCCAGTACCCCGCGCCTGCTTTGGGGTTCCCCTCCCAGGACCCCCCTTTTCTCCACTGCCCCCACCCCAGCGGCACCCCCTACCTGTAGCCCATGGCAGGGCGGGCACTCTGCTGCTCCCCGGCCGGCAGCCCCGCCTCCAGCAGGTAACTTGCCAGCCACCACCGCTCCAGCAGCCGCCACGCCGCCTCCAGCACCTGGCCCGGGGTGAGCGCCGGGTCCCGCCCCGCCGGGCCCCCCTGGCTGCGCCGCCACCCGCCCTCTCCCTGCCCGCCTTTGCCCTTCTTGGCGCCGGGCAGCCGATAGAGCTCGTCCATGCTCAGCTAGGCCCCCGCCGCGCCGCGCCCCGCGGCCCCCCGGGAGGAGGTGGCGAACATGGCCCGGTGCGCCCCACGCCGGCTCCCCCGTGTGCCCAGGTCTTGGAGCGCCCCGCGCCGACTCCCCCGTGCGCCCGGGTCTTGGAGCGCCCCGCGCCGGCTCCTCCGTGCGGCTGGGTGTTGGAGCGCCCCATGCCGGCTCCTCCCTGTGGCCGGGTCTTGGAGCGCCCCGCATCGGCTCCCCATGCGCCCGGATCTTGGAACGCCCCGTGCCGTCTCCTCTGTGTACCCCAGACCGCCCTGCGCCGGCTCCTCCATGCGCCCGGGTGTTGGAGCGCCCCACGCCAGCTCCTCCGTGCGCCCGGCTCTTGGAGCGCCCCGCGCCGTCTCCTCCGTGCGCCCGGGTCTTGGAGCGCCCTGCGCCTTCTCCTCCATGCGTCCCGGAGCGCCCAGCACCGGCTTCCCCGTACACCCGGGTCTTGGAGCACCTGGTGTCTTTCCCTCCATGCACCCGGGTCTTGGAGTGCCTGGCACCTTCTGCCCTGTGCGCCCAGGTCTTGGAGCGCCTTGCGCCTTATCGCCCGGGTCTCGGAGCACCGGCTCCCCGTGCGCCCTGCTCCTTCTCCCCCGTGCGCCCTGGGCACGCTTGGCTCCCGCTGCCCGGACACTCTCCCCGCCCCGGGAAGCCACATGGAGCCGGCTTAGCCCGGGGGACTGGGCAGCTGCCATGTGGTGCCCCTGTGACCCCCCCTCTCCTTGCCGTGCCTCATTAACCGTGACCCCCCTCGCTACCCCCAAGGGGCACGTCCCCCCATCAGCCATTCCCGTAGTGAACCCCCATAGCAGGGGGAGCCCTGGCAGGGTGATCGCCTCTCCCTACCTACTCCACAGGCCCTGCCCCTCCCCACACCATGTCCCCCTCTTCCGCCACCCCCATCCCGGGCTATAGGAACTGTGGCATGTAAACTGCCCTGCCCCCCACTGTAAGGGGCACGGAGGGGCAGGGACTCCAGCACCCTTCCCCCAGGCATTGGATTCTCACCAGCCGTGTTTTCACAAGGACTGGGTCTCACGAGAGCCGGGAGATTTTCCCAAGTGGTCCATGGTTTTCACGAGAGGTCTCCCGGGGCAGTGATTTCCCCCATGGTTTTTCATGAGTGGTCCCTGTCTCACAAGAGATTTTCACAAGGGCAATGATTTTTCACCAGGGGTCCCTCGTTTTCACAGGTCAGTGATTTTTGGGAACCCTGAGGCACCTAGTTTTAGACACCCCGATGAGCCCCCCTTTTCACCCAGCACCCCCTGCCAAGCAAGCCCCCCCCCCATATCACCATGACAGCAGCTGCCCGGAGTGACCAGATTAGCTAAGCTCTTTAAGGGAACAAGCGGCCAACAGCTGAGGTTGGCTCAGAGACGGTGGGGGAGGGGAAAGGGGGCATCTGCCGGGGAGGGGGGAGGGGAAGGGTCCCCTCACAGCGTGTGTGGGGTGAGATCACCCTGGGGTGTCCAGGCATCCCCTCCTCTGTGGGTTCACCAAGGGAATAACTCACCAGGAGCCTGGGAATGCAGGGAGCCAGGACTCCTGGGATCTCTCCCCAGCTCTGGGAGGGTAGTGGGGGCTGGTGGGTTAGAGCACGGGGGGCTGGGAGCCAGGACGCCTGGGTTCTCTCCCCGGCTCTGGGAGGGGAGTGGGGCTGGTGGTCATGCGAAGGGCGACCAGATGTCCCAGTTTTATAAGGACAGTCCCAATTTGGGGGTCTTTTTTATATAGGGTCCTATTACCCCCCAGCCCTGTCCCGATTTTTCACTTGCTGTCTGGTCACCCTAGTCGTGCGAAAGACTGAGGAGCGCTCTCACTGGGATTGTACCAATTTTGCTCCATCCGTCATCTCTTTTCCAGGCCAAACACCCTCCCCCGCCCCCCATCCTTTTACCCGGCTCGTCTCCCTGGTGTGGTGGGACTGACCCAGCGACACGGCTGCTGTGTTCTTCACGTCTCCGGTGGTTGATGTGATGCCGCAAATGTGCCTCTAATGTCATTCACCTCTATTGCACGTGACAGAGGGTGACTGTAACATGGTCACCCACTACGGCGGGGGGGTAGATTGTGACTGTAACGTGATAACGTTTACACTGGGATAGACTGTGACTGTAACGTTATTGCAACAGGATAGGTTGTGACTGAAACCTTACAGTGTTTTCTCCGCACTACTGCAAGCAGGTAGATTATGACTGTAACATTACAATGCTGTCCCCAACTCCACCCCGTTATTGCAAGGGTTGTGAGTGTGACATTATGTTGTCTGCTGCTGTTGCAAAGGAATAGATTGTAACTTTCACTTTGTCCCCCACCGCCATCCCCTCTCCCCTGCTACTGTAAGGAAACCGATTGTGATAGTAAGTGTTGTCCTCCGCTAATGCAAGAGAATAGATAGTGACTGTAACGTTAAAACGTTGTCCCCCGCTGTTGCAAAGGAATAGATTGTGACTGTAACTTTGTGCTCCTGCCCCCCACTAGTGCAAAGGAATGGATGTGACTGTATCCTCCTCTCCCACGCTATTACAAGGGAATAAATAGTGACTGTAGTGTTACAAAGCTGTCCCCTGCTATTGCAAAGGAATAGATTGTGACTGTAACTTTGTCCTCCTACCCCCACTAGTGCAAAGGAATGGATGTGACTGTATCCTCCCCTCCAAGCTATTACAAGGGAATAAATAGTGACTGTAGTGTTACAGCACTGTCCCCTGCTATTGCAAAAAAATTTTGCAAAAAATTGTGACTGTAATGTTACAACTTTGCCCCCTCCCCACTATTACAAGGGAATAGATCGGGGCTGTAACTTTGTTTTCGCTCTCCCTGCTAATAATAGAAGGGACTATAATGGACTATAATGTAGCCCAAGATTGTGAGTGTAATGATATAACGCTGCCCCCTCATGTTACAAGCACACAACAGGCCGTATACAAACTCACTAGTCTTAAACAGCACAACTAACCCCCCCCCAACAGACCCCAAAGTCTCCCTATCACCGCGAAAACCCCACCCGTGAGGCTCAGAAACGAGCGAGCCGCGGTGCCGCTGTCCGCGGAGACTCTAATCACATCTCACGCGCCCACCGGGGAACAGATCAGGATGTACCTCACTGACAAGACTGACTTCAGCGCGCCGCCGGGACCCACCGCCGGCCACACCTGCCTTGCTCAGGGCGAACGCCGCACGCCCAGCCCCGGGGAGACCCCTTCACTCGCTGCCGTCCCTGCTCCTGACCCCCTCGCACCCCGGGGCTTCGGTCGGAGCCCCGGGTGGCAAACGTCTTCTCCTGACTGACCCCGCTCTCTTTCCTCCCACAATGCCCCGCGGCGTATATTTGCATATGCCACGCACGCCGGTTGCGACCGTAACCCTCAGAAAAGAGGGGCATGCGACTTTGTGTGTGTACTTCTGCTTTGCAGCCCCCCCACAACCTTCCATGCCTCCAACAGCCCCCCCCTTTCCCCCCAGCTGGCCCCTCCCGCCCAAACAGCCCCCTCCTCCTCCTCTCCCCCGCCCCTTTCCCCGGGTCCCCCCCGCGCCCGGTCTCACTTCTCCCCCCGCCCCGCCCCGCGCAGGGACCCCGGGGTCTGGTCCCCTCCCCCCCCAGGGCAGAGCCGGGCCGGGCGGGGGGGTCGTTGGTCTCCCACGGGGGCAGCAGCTCCGACCCCCGCGCGGGCGGGGCCCCCCCGGGAGCAGATCCGGGCGCTACGAGATGCCGGGTCCCCGGACACTGGGGCGGAGTCACCGCCCCGCCCCCAGCCCCGCCCCCGGGGCTCGCGCCGCTACCTGGAGACGGCGGCTCCGGAGCGGGGGGGAGGGGGGCAGAGCCGGGGCGGCTCCAGCGGGGGGGGGGCCGGGCCGGGCGCGGGGGGGGTCATGAAAGTCTCCCCGGCACAGACCCTCCTGCCCCCCCCCCCCAGCGCCAGGGAGCAGCAGCGGGGGGAGCCCGGCTCCTCCTGCCGCTTGAAACGTCACTTCCGGTCCATGGAGAGTCAGGGACTACATCTCCCAGCCTGCACCGGGGCGCTTCCGCCTTCTCCAGCCCAGCGCGGGATGGATTCAGTAGCTGTCTCTGCGCATGCTCCATTAGAACCCGGCCAACTAACTGTTGGGGAAAAGACCGTTATTAACCCCTCTGCTCCCGGCCGCACGAACGAGTGAGAGACGCGGGGGGGGGGAAAGTGACTCTCGGCCCCGCGAACCGGGGAGAAGCCTCGGAGCTGCCCCAGCCCCAGTGGATCCGGCCCCGTGGGGATGGGGGGGCGGGGGGAGAAGCCGGAGTTGCGGGGGGGGGGGAGGGCAGTGGGACGGAAAGGTCTCTGCGCAGCCAGGAAATCCCCGGGGGGGGGGAAGTGGTGGGCGGGGAGGGGGGTGGCCCCCAGACCGCAGTTCCCAGACCCCTGCCCATCCCCCACTGCTGCCCCCTCCCCTCCCCCAGGGAACCTGCCAGCTCCCCCTCCCCCACCCTCTTAACGCAGCTCCTCCGAGGGCTCCCTGCCCCCCATGTGAACGGTGGCACTGGGGGGAACTGTGGATGTGCTGGACAGTCCGATAAAATCCAGTCTGTGGGATCAGTGTCCGAGGGAACAAGAAAAGGAGCAGACAAAGGAAAAGCCAGTTTCTGACTCCATTATCCTCCTGCTGGGGTGTGGCTTCTGTGGGGTCAGTGTCCGAGGGAATCCCCTAAGAAGGACTCCTTTGGCTCTGGTTTTTTGAGCTTTTTCACAGGAGGAGGGGATGGAGAAGGAGAAGGGAGGTTAAAAATGTGTCTGTGGGCTTAGCCTGGCTGAAGGGGCCAGGTCTACACTGTAATAAAGACACTGAGCATTTTCCCAGCATGGCAGACTCTAGGATGTCTGTCTGCAGGGAAAGAGCCTGGGGAATCATGAAGTGAAATTAACTAAATCCTGTTCTGAAACCTCCACAGTTGCCATCTAACCCTCCCAGGCTGCAGAATGGCGTCCATGTTTCCCTCCAGTTCATCCCGTCCTCCCATGGGACAGGGGAGAGAAATGGCTGCAGAGGAGCCAGTTCAGGTAGGGATTATCAGGGGGTTGCTGGTGAGTTCTTGCAGGAGGGAGAGGGACAGAAAATACACTGGAGATGGGAAGGTTTTGCACAGTCTGGCTTGGAAGTTGGAGTGGGGCAGGAAATGCAGAGGGTGGAGATAGTGAGGAGGACAGGGTGTGACAAACCAGCTGGGAGTTGTTTAATAAGTGGCCTAGATTCCAGGAACAGCCCTACGAGGGTCAGAGGTGGAAATACCCTAATTTATGAAACAGAAAACAGCCCAGCTACATAGGGCTAGAAAAACTGACCAGATTCCCAGTGCTGTAGCCTGATCTGCCTGATCAGTGGCTGCTGATAGATATGAAGGGGGCACCCAAGAGGGAGGTTTAGGGGAGATTCCTCTCCCTTCATATCCAACTCCTCTGAATGAGGAGTGTATTGGGCTTTCTACCAGGGAGTTCTCCCTTGATCCTGCTGTGGGCTCCATCTCCTGTATCACTCTGTGGCTAGTAGATATGTGATGACTCTGCTGGGATAGAGGGACTCTCTCTTCATTCCCTCACCGTGGTGTTTCCTGGATTCTCTGAGTGGGGTGGGGGTGGGATTCCATTTACTTCAATCAACGCAGAGCTCCCATTTGATTGACTCCTCTCCCCCACAAATAGTGGGGCTGTGAGTGGGGCAGCAGGTACTGAGTGTTGGACTCTTGTTCTCTCAGCGGCCGGTGACCTTCGAGGAGGTTGCTGTGTATTTCACCAGAGCAGAGGGGGCTCTGCTGGACCCCACTCAGAGAGCCCTCTACAGAGACGTGATGCTGGAGAACTATGAGAATGTGACCTCGCTGGGTAAGGATTCCTGTCCCCTCGGTTCTTGGAAGGGGAAATAAAGACTTACAGTTCACACCAACCCCACAATGCCACCTCCCCTCTGCCCTGTTTTGGCATCACCCTAATATGCCATTGACACACACACTGCCAGAGACCCTCCCCTGCTGCAGAACACTTTGGGAACAGAGCACAGGAGGAGTATAACACGGTGTCAAATATCTCAAGTTTGTACAATTAAAACTGAGGGTTAGGTGCAGCATAAATAACAGAAGGTTCCTACCTCCGGCCGTCTCTTCAAACCCTGAGCCTACTCCACCCAGACCAGAATGTGCTTAGGGTGTAACAAGCAGGCATCTGGAGTCAGAGCTGCTGGTCCAGGGTTACTAATCACACAGACACTCAGTACATCCTTGAATGCTGGCTGGGGGTATCCAGACAAGGGAGCGCCGGCAGCAGAACATCGAAACTCACCCAGGATTACAGATGACAACTCCTCACTGATCTGGATTGTGAAAATGTGAAAATGCCCTAGGTTGGTTGAGACATGGAGATTCTTGCTCCCCCATCACCATGTATAACAGCCACAATCTCTCTTCTCTGCAGGCTCCTTGGATCTTGGAGTCCCTCAGTGCCAAAGTCACATTACCCTGATTCTTATTTTTCACATTCTGATTTTCCAGACTAATTAGAGTCTGTTGCTCCTGAATTGTAGCTTCTAATTTCCCAGTGTTCTCCCCAGCCAGGTTCTGGCAGTAAGTGGGTAGGGACATGATCCCTGCCCATCCTGGCTAATGGCCATTTATGGACTTATCTTCTATTAATTTATCTTGTTCCTTTTTTTTTAAACCCTCTTCTAGTCTTGGTCTTCCAACATCCTCTGGCAAAGAGTTCCACAGGTTGACTGTGTATTGTGTGAAGAAATAATTCTTTGGGATTTTTAAACCTGCTGTGTATTACTTTCATTGGGTGACTACTAGTTCCTGTGTTAGGTGAAGGAGTAAATAACACTTCCTTATTTACTTTCTCCACAGCAGTCTTGATTTTATAGACTTCTATTATATCTCCCTTGTGTCAGCTGAAAAATCCAGTGTTTTTAATCTCTCCTCATACAGAAGCTGTTCCATACCCCTAATCATTTTTGTTGCCTTTTTCTGAACCTTTTCAAATTCCAATATATCTCTTTTGAGACGGGATGATGATCTCTGTATGCAGTATTCAAGATGTGGGTGAACCATGGATTTATGTAGCAGCAATATGATATTTTCTGTCTTATGATCTATTCCTTTCTTAATGATTCCCAACATTCTGTTCACTCTTTCGACTGCCTCTGCACATTGAGTTGATATTTTCAGAGAACTATCCACAATAACGCCAGGATCCTTCTCTTGAGTGGAAACAACTAATTTAGATCCCCTCATTTTGTATGTACTTTTGGACCTATGTTTTCCAAGGTACTGCAATATGTGCTAGACTGTCACCTAGTACAACTGAGATCTTGCTGTGACGAAACCTGTCACAGAGACACGCCCGCCAGACTGTCACCTGGTGTTCTGAGACTTCCTCTGAGACCATTTTCTCTGCCAGTAGCTCTAAGCCTAATACACTTAAGAAACTGATTACAGTTGAAGTCTTATTTCCAGAGATGTTCCAATAAGCTTCTTTCACAGAGTGGACTTCCTCCTACACTGGGTCCAGCAATCACTCACAACGCCATCATAACTGTCCTTTGTTTCAGTTTCTTTCAGGCATTTCTTGGGGGTGGAGAGGCCATCCCCTGAACCAGCTGAAAACAGTATAGAGCAGTTTAAATTAACTTTTAATTTCTCTCTCTTGTGGGCGGAAGCCCCTTTGTTCTCTTGTGAAAAATCTCAGTGACAAGATGAGGTTTGCAGCCACATGGGCAAGTCACATGTCCATGAATGATTTAACTGTTTGCAGGCCAATGCCATTGTTTACATAATAGTTTGAACATTCCCAGGAAAACTCAGATGTGGATTGGCATCTCCCAATTTCCAGTGTCAGTTAAGTGTTTTTTGACTTGGGCACTTATCGAGAATTCTCCTTTCTCAAGAAGCTGACCAAATGCTTCACTGAGGCTATTTAGAATCAAGCACATTGAGATACAAGTACATAGCCAGTATTCATAACTTCAGATACAAAAATGATCCATACAGACAGCATAATCCTAACCAGCAAACTACAACCTTTCCATAGTCACCCCACTTGACCTCCCCTGTACAAGACTTGGGGAGGTCTATATACTATACTACTATATACTGGGTTGCAACAGTGATCTATACGGTCACAGTTCATGTTAATAACATCACACCTGCATTCAGTGATATCCCTGCCCTTCCTGTTCTCTTTCTCCACTGAACCCCACCAGCCTTTGCTACTGTTCCCAGCTTCCCCAGGACTCTCTCATTGTCTCTGGGACTCTCTGTCAGCAAGAAGCAGTGCCAGGGAGACTTACCCTCTCTCTGGAGTCTTCAATTTCTGGTACATGGATTTAACTTCTCTGTGTTGTAAAAGGCTCTATCATAATGAGTGTCTGTGATGTTACCCACAATACAATCTGGATTGTTGAACAGGTGTGTCCCCTCAGTTCTCCAACCTGGGGAGCCTTTTCCACTGTTTTACTGGAACAGTCCCTCTTGACTAATTAACACACAGTCTCCAGGATGTAACTCCCTCCCAGCTACACAGTATTGAGTGCCGCTAGTCAGCCACTCATGAATTACACCTCAGGAGAACACCAGCAAATTCTCAAGTGCCAGATTTCCCCCAGAAATGTGTCTTGCCCTGTCCAGCATGCTACTGAACAACACAAGCTCATATCAAATCTTTCATTTCATCAGTGGAAAAGGACATGCACCAGCCTTGTTATCCCAGATACAATTTCCCTCAGACTTTAAATCAGACACACTGGTTAGATAAAACAATGAAACAACATTAACTACCCCCCAAAAAATGTAAGTGACTACAGATAATGAGGCATGAGAGTCAGAATTAGTTCCAAAAGAAATGTAAGAGAAAACACAAACTAATGTTTAACTTAACAAGCTGAAATGGATTCAAAGTAAATGTTTCTCTCACCATATGCTGTGACAGGCTGGTTTTCCTTTCAACCAGGACTCTCTCTTACCCACACTCCTGCCAAGTTCAGTTCTTCAGCAGTTGTCATGAGCAGAGGAAAGGGGAGAGAGAGAGTCTCAAGCATTTTCCCCACCTCTTTTTAGAATTCAGTCCTTTGTACTAGAAACATCGTCAGTTTTGACCTGAGTCATGGTGACAGGCTGTCCGTTGTAGATTTGAGCTTCAAGCCTTCCATGTGATGCAATGTAAAGATCTTTTTCACACCTTCCCCCTCCCAGAGAATGGCTGTTTCACCAGTTGTTTTCTTTGCTGTCTCTGAGGAACTGGTCTGGTGTTCCCCAGAGTGGTAACATTTTCAGTAATACCATAGAGTAAAATCTCATCTCTTAACATAGAGCAGGGGTCTCCAAACTTTTCAGCCCGAGGGCCGCATTAACTATCAAATAGCAGTTCGGGGGCCGACAACACACTCGAGGTCCAAATAAAAAAGAATCAAAACATGGAGGTTGTTTTTAATTATTTATTTAATATTATTTTATTCAGTTATTATTTAATAACACATTGATACACTACACATGAACACCTGTTCACTACACATGAACACTACACAGGAACACCTGTTCACTACACATGAACACTACACATGAACACTACACATGAACACCTGTTCACTACACATGAACACTACACATGAACACTACACATCAACCCCCCAACTGACCCACCCAGCCAGGTCTCTCCCCTCAAAACCTCCTTTCCTCCAACCCCCAACTGACCCACCCAGCCAGGTCTCTCCCCCCAAAACCTCCTTTCCTCCAAGCCCCCCCAATTGACCCACCCAGCCAGGTCTCTCCCCCCAAAACCTCCTTTCCTCCAACCCCCCCCCAAATGACCCACCCAGCCAGGTCTCTCCCCCCCAAACCTCCTTTCCTCCAAGCCCCCCCAAATGACCCACCCAGCCAGGTCTCTCCCCCCAAAACCTCCTTTCCTCCAACCCCCAACTGACCCACCCAGCCAGGTCTCTCCCCCCCAAACCTCCTTTCCTCCAACTCCCAACTGACCCACCCAGCCAGGTCTCTCCCCCCAAAACCTCCTTTCCTCCAACCCCCCCAACTGACCCACCCAGCCAGGTCTCTCCCCCCAAAACCTCCTTTCCTCCAACCCCCCCCCCCCAAATGACCCACCCAGCCAGGTCTCTCCCCACAGACCGTTTCGCCGCCTGGCAGTGGGTGGCTCCTTATTTCGCCGCCTGTAACTGGGTGGCGGTGCGGCGCGTCCCGGCCCCAGCTCTGAGCCGTCCCTGGCCGGCGGCGGCAGCGGAGCACGCGGCGCGTCCCGGCCCCGTGGCTGGCGGCGGCAGCAGAGCATGCGGTGCGTCCCGGCCGGCGGCGGCAGCGGAGCACGCGGCGCGTCCCGGCCCCACGGCTGGCGGCGGCAGCGGAGCACGCGGTGCGTCCCGGCCGGCGGCGGCAGCGGAGCACGCGGCGCGTCCCGGCCCCGTGGCTGGTTCCCGACCCCTGCAGACAAAAAGATCTCCACGGGCCGGATGAGAGGGCCTCGCGGGCCGCATCCGGCCCGCGGGCCGTAGTTTGGAGACCCCTGACATAGAGTGTTGCTACCCATATTTTAATAAGAGGATAGGACCTGACCGCTCTCCTCCAGAGACCCCCTGCCACCTAATCATGCCCCAGGACCCTATTCCCCTAACAACCCCCCTGCTCCCTGACATCTAGCCACACCACCGCCCCATGACAGGCCCCCTGGGACTCCTGCGTGGCATCCAACCCTCATTCACTGCCCCCGACACCCTCTGCCACCTTATCCAACCCCCTGCACCAGGCCTAACCCCGCCACAGCCCGCTTTCCCGCCACCGCTAAGAATAGCATGTCCGGCCCGCAGGCAGACATGCCGCTGATCCACTGGAGAGCTGATCCACTTCTGTCTGCCCTGGAGCCAAACACGTGGTCATGCAGCCCCACCCCTGAGAGCTGAGTGTGGGGGAGGGAAGCAGCGGGGGAGGAGCCGGAGCAGCCTCCCCAGCTGTCTATGCAGTCGCACAGCCCCGCCCCTGACAGCAGCTGCTCCTGTAGCCACAGGGGAAGCAGACAGCGGGGAAGAAGCTACAGCAGCCTCCCCAGCCGGCCACACAGTTTAGCAGCTGTGCCCTCCAGAGCTGCTGTGTGCGACACACAGAGGCAGCAGGGGAGGGAGAGAACTAGGGAGGGGCTGGAGCAGCCTCCCCAGCCGCATCTCGGGGGCCGGTTGGGAGGGGCATGTGTGGGGGCATGTATATATAGATGGGGACTTCTGACAATCTTTGATTTCAACAATTCCCTTGAAGTTTGGTTTGTGTTAAATGGTTGTCTGTCAAAATGGATCGGTGCTTGGATTTGACATGTTTGAGTGTCAAAAAGCAGACTCACAAAGATAGGTCAAGGCAAACATAAACATTCATTTTGGGGCTGCACCTGTGCTGTTGGCGTATTTCTCCTTTGGTAAAGATTTCCAGAAAGTCAGGGTGTTCAATCTATCATTTTCTGATCTATTATTTCTGTCTGGGATGTTGCTTCATCAGTGATTAAAGGGGGCTTCAGACAATTGGCTTCAGCACTAAGAGGGTTAATCAGAAATCTGATTTGAGGTCTTTTCTGATGTAAATCTTGGAAATTTTCCTCAAAACTGTCCTTAAGATCTTTAATCAGGCCGGCATATCTAGTTGTGCTCTATTTTAGGGGTTATGCTTCATCATCTTTTGTTCTGGCTGGAAGTTGTGACATTAGGGAAAGTGAGTCAGCACTCCCTGAAGCAATTATCCATGAAACAACTGCAGTTTGTTCATGAAAGCAAATACACCTTGCATGTGATCAGACATTTTCCTTTTAAGTCCATATTTACTTTATCCAACTCAAGCAGCATGTCTGCAAGAAATGATCAGTTGAGAACCCATCTTCAGGGTGTAGTCTGTGCCTCTCCTCCATAAACAATTTTACTGCTTCTGGAAGATTGAAAAATAATGGGAATTGCTTTAGCTCTCGAGAGCCATCGAACTCCACAGTGAAATCAGCAGGGGAGTCCTCTTCATCCAGTTCTTCAATTAGATGTTCAAATTGTCTGTGATTTTGAGTGCATTTGAGAGAATGAAATTCACAATGCTCAAGACAAGTTTCATAATCCGATTAAGTTTGAGATTTATATATATCCATTGCACCCAATGAATAATAGTGAAATGTCCAAAATTCAGGAAAGTTCTCATTAGACTTACAAAGCCCCACTAATCAATTCATAGATCCCCACATGGATGGAGCTCTGTCCATTGCAACGTCTGTAAAGACAAGTGACTTTTTGCAACTACCAACATCAACACCTCCTTTCGATCTCGTCCGTGAGTTCTGTTCTTTAGTGGCACGATATGGAGGAGTTCTTCCCTTACAACAGAGTTATCAGAAACAGTGCGGACAATTACCGATAATAAGGTTTATCCTGTGTATGGCATGACTCATCCAAAGCCATGCCTCAAATACTCACACTGCTGGTGTTGCAAGCACAGCTGTGATTTGATGTCACTGTTTTATGCTGGAGATTCTGCGTTGTGTTGTGTGGTGTGGAAGTTGCAGGTCAGAAATTTTCTTCAGTAGATTCTCGTTCTCTGGTGAAATGTCACAAAACAGCTGATCATGGTGCATGGGAGATACTGGGAGGAGGGAAGGGTGAGGCTGCACACGGCATCCTTACTCCTCCTCAATGCTGTGAAACAGCTGATTGCGGCATGCTCAAAGTGCTAGGGGAAGGAGGGGGCTGCATGCCACATCCTCAGTCCTCCACCCTCCCCCCCCCCGAGTCTCCATAACAACTGATCTCTGTGAGCAAGAGCATGGGGGAGGGAGCAGGAGGCACTGATTGGGGGGAGGTACTGGGGGAAGGAAGGGGGCTGATAGGGATGGCAGTGGGTGCTGAAAAACCACAATTCCCCCCTCAGAGTCGGCTGTTAGCAGGAGCCCCATATTATCTTCTAAAGAGCTGCATGCAGCTCCGGAGCTACAGGTTGGCCATCCCTGAGCTGTACAATGAACTCATGGGAGAGACCAAAGGAAAACACCAATTGAGTCAGCCTGCCCTTGCCATTTTCAGTGAGGAGTGCTTCAGGGACACCAGGTCATACTAAGCACTGAAGTTAAATTACTAGATTGTTTTTTATGACCAAGTCCTATGAAATCAACTGAACTCCTTTGTTTTCTTTCATCTGAGCAGGGTATCCAGTTTCCAAACCCAATGTGATATCCCAGCTGGAACAAGGAGAAGAGTCATGGGTCTCAGACCTCCAGGGATCAGAGGAGAAAGGGATCCTGAGAGAACCTTCCACAGGTGAGGAATCATTAAATCAACTCAGAATCTGAAAGTGCCTGAAGGAAACATCTGGGGTTCCCTACAAAGCTCTTGGCAGCTCTCTCAGTTCATTATTGTCCCTCATAGGCATTGTATTCTCATGGTAAATATAGCTCATGGCTTCCTGTGGTGTAGATCCTAGAAGACACCAGCCAGTAGCTTCCTCCCTTCCCCCTGTGAATTTGGATGGGATGTGAAAGCTGAATAGATCCCCTCCTCTCTCCTATTTGCAGGAGGAGTTTGGGGGAGTTAATTTTCTGAATTTTATTTCACATTTCTCCAGTACTTTTTTTGGTTTCTTCTTCTCCTTTCCATCCTTGTTTAAGGTTTCTGTTTCTATCACAGCAGGTGATGCAGTGGTATGTGAGAATGAGCAGAATTCTCAGCAGGAAAATCCTGATCAAGTGGATAAATATGAAGCATTATTGCAAAGATCGAAAAGGAATGGGTCCAGGAGTCATGAGCAGGGAAAATCCCATGAGATTCAGCACAGACCAGAGAGAAAGCAGGGAAACGAGCCAGGGGAGAAAGTGGGTAAATATGTTTACTCTCAGGGAAGTCAGAAGAACCTCAAGAAAACCACAACCCAGCAAGAAATCCTCACGGGAAAGAGAAAAAATATATGCACTGAGGGTGGAAAAAATGTAAGTGATTACTCAGGCCTTCTTAAACATCAGACAATCCCCACAGGAGAGAGGACCTATGAATGCAGTGAGTGTGGGAAAACCTTCAGTCGAAGCTCGACCCTTATTACCCATCAGAGACTCCACACAGGGGAGAGGCCCTATGAATGCAGTGAGTGTGAAAAATGCTTCACTAGCAGCTCAGACCTTTGTAGACATCAGAGAATCCACACAGGAGAGAGGCCCTATAAATGCAGTGAGTGTGGGAAAACCTTCAGTCAAAGCTCAAACCTTATTACCCATCAGGGAATCCACACAGGAGAGAGGCCCTATGAATGCAGTGAATGTGGGAAAACCTTCAGTCGAATCTCGACCCTTATTACCCATCAGAGACTCCACACAGGGGAGAGGCCCTATGAATGCAGTGAGTGTGAAAAATGCTTCACTAGCAGCTCAGACCTTTGTAGACATCAGAGAATCCACACAGGAGAGAGGCCCTATAAATGCAGTGAGTGTGGGAAAACCTTCAGTCAAAGCTGGACCCTTATTACCCATCAGAGAATCCACACAGGGGAGAGGCCCTATGAATGCAGTGAGTGTGGGAAAACCTTCAGTCAAAGCTCACACCTTATTACCCATCAGAGAATCCATGCAGGGGAGAGCCCCTATGAATGCAGTGAGTGTGAAAAATGCTTCACTAGCAGCTCAGACCTTTGTAGACATCAGAGAATCCACACAGGAGAGAGGCCCTATAAATGCAGTGAGTGTGGGAAAACCTTCAGTCAAAACTCGACCCTTATTACCCATCAGAGAATCCACGGGGGAGAGGCCGTATGAATGCAGTGAGTGTGGGAAAACCTTCAGTCAAAGCTCAAACCTTATTGACCATCAGAGAATCCACAAAGGGGAGAGGCCCTTTGAATGCAGTGAGTGTGGGAAAACCTTCAGTCGAATCTCAATCCTTGCTAGTCATCAGAGAATCTGCAAGGGAGATCAGCACCATAAAAGCCTCTAGGACAGGAGTCTCAAACTCACATGACCATGAGGGCCACATGAGCACTAGTGCATTGGCCCAAGGACTATCAATGATGCCACCCCCCTGATTGCCCTGGTCCTGCCACCACTCCAGGCCTTCCATGATACCCCTGCCCTGCCTCTTCCCAACCTTTTTCTGCCCCCATTACAACCCCTTCCCTGAAGTCTGCACCCTAATTCCACCTCTTCCCCGCCCCCAGTGGGTGCAGGAGATATGTGGAGTCTCAGTTGAGAGAGTTGAGGTGGAGGAGGTGTGCAGCATTCACCAGTGGGGTCAATGTGGGGAGTTGGGTGTGGGGTGCAAAAGAGTGAGGGGTGTGGCAGTGGGTTAGAGTACAGGGTGCAGCAGAAGGCTCAGAGCAGGGGGGTTGGCTCAGGTCCGGGGGTTCAGCTGCAGGAGGGGTTTGGGAGCTGGAAGGGGGCTTGGCAGGAGTCAGGGTGCAGGAAGGTTTTGGGGGGCAGGGGGCTTGGCAGTCAATTCAGCTGCAGAAGGGGTTTGGGGTGGTGCAGGGGGGAATCAAGGAACAGCAGGGGGTTCAGCTGCAGGCAGGGTGTGACGGGTTTCAGTCAGCAGTTTGGGTTGCAGGAGGGAATGTAGGGTGTGGCAGGGGATTGGGATACAGGCAGGGGGCTCAGGGCAGGGGATTGGGTTGCAGGAGGGCATGTGGAGTGTGGCAGGAGGTTGGAGTGAAGGCAGGGAGCTCACAACACTGAGTTGGGGTGTGGGGTACAAGAGGGGTTTGGGTTCTGGCCCAGTGCCACTTACCAGGAGTGGCTCCGGGGTGGCAGGGGCACACATGGGGGTCAGGGTATGCTCCCAACCCTGGTCTGCTCCAGAAAGCAGCTTGGTGGGGAGCTTGGCAGCCCACAGGAAACAACCCTTCGGGCTGCATGTGACCCATGGGCTGTATGTTTGAGACCCCTGCTCTAGGACTACCCAGAGATCTTTTTTCTTTAATACTTTGGTTGATTCCCACATAGTAACTTTTAATGCTGTTTGAACTGTGTGCAGCACCGTTATCCCTCAGCTTGTCCAGACGAGGGGCCCATTTTTGCCTTTTATAGTTAACCGTGTTTTGAGGTTGATCCATTTGTCCCTTCTTTCAACTGCATTGTCCCATGGGTAATTCGAGACTGCCGCGCCTACTGGGAACATCACATTTATACTATTCCTTCTATTGTCAAGTTATTGTTAGGCCTGGTCTACAGTACGAGTTTAGGTTGACTTTAGCAACAGTAAATTGATTTAACCTTGTATCTGTCCTCATGACGATGCCATTTTTGTTGACTTAAAGCAGGGGTGGGGAACGTCTGGCCCGCAGGCCATATAAGGCCCGTGAAATCATTTGGTCTGGCCCTCTGGCCCTGCTCCAGGAAAAGGCGGACACTAGGACCCTGCAGCCCCCTAGGCACAGGAGTGGCAGGAGGGTCTCTGCTCCCTGCTGCACTTATGGGGAGCATTGGCTACATTGTGGCCAATGGGAGCTGCAGGCAGGGATCCCCCCCCCAAACAATCAGCTTTCAGCCAATGGCAGCTGGCACCAGTACTTCTGGCCGGGGCAGCAGGTGGAGTGCAGACTCCCGCCCATCTGGCTGCTGACCCTGGGAGCCAGGCTGGAACTGCCAGCTAAGCAGTGGGGGCTGCAGGTGGGAGCCAGGGTCCTGGGTCCCCAGCCCGCGGTGGGGCTGCGCCCAGACTTTAGGGGAAGGAGGTGCCCCTGACCTGTGGCAAGGCTGCCTGTGCCTGGCCCCGGGAGAGGAGGGAGGAGTCTCGGTGTCCCTGACCCGCAGCAGGGCTGTGCCCGGCCTTGGAGCTGGAGGGGGGGGCCTGGTGTTCCTGATTCGCAGTACGGCTGTGCCCGGCCTTGGAGAGGGGGGGGTGGTCCTGACCTGCAGCAGGGCTGTGCCCTGAGCCAGGGGTGGGGGGCTGTGCCCGGTGCAAAAGGGGGGGTCTGTGCCCCAGAGTCAACTGTGCTCCAGACTGACCGACGCAAACCTGGAAAAGCAGTTGTGAGTAGCAACATCATCAATACCAGCTAACATCACACACCTCACCAAAGAGAAGCAGTTCCAGGCATCACATTAGGGGTGAGTTAGTTAAATGTTTGACCAAATATAACAGGCTAATTTTTAAGTTGATAATTTTGTATGGCCCGCGAATGATGTTATAAATATCCAAATGGCTCTTGGCAGAAGAAAGGTTCCCCACCTGTGACTTAAAGGGTTCTTAAAATTGATTTCTGTACTCCTCCCTGACAAAGGTAGTAGCACTGAAATTGACATCTCCAGGTAAAACTTGTTAGTGAGGATACAATTGGATGGTATTGGCCTGTGGGAACTATCCCACAGTGCTCCACTGTGACCACTCTGGACAGAACTGTGAACTCAGATGCACTGGCCAGGTAGACAGGAAAAGCCCAGGGAACTTTTGAATTTCATTTCCTTTTTTGCCACCATGGCGAGCTCACCTCCACAGGTCCCCATGCAGTGCTCATCCACACAGGAGACTAGGCAGTTCCAGAATCACAAAAGAGCTCCAGCACGGACCACACAGGAGGTGCTGGATTTGATCTCTGTTTGGGGAGACAAATCTGTGCTTGTAGAACTACGTGTAAATAAACGAAATGCCAATACCTTGGGTAAAATTTCCAAGGCCATTATGGACAGAAGCTACAACAGGGACACACAACAGTGCCGTGTGAAAATTAAGGAGCTCAGGCAAGCCTACCAGAAACCCAAACAGGCAAATGGATGCTCTGGGACTCAGCCATAGATTTTCCACTCCGCTGAGCTTCTTGCAATTCTAGGGGTGGCCGCCACTATGACCCCACCCGTGTACTTGGACTCTACAGATGGGGTACTCATCAACAGGCCTGATGATTTGGCAGAGGAGGAGGAGGAGGTTGAGGATAGGATACAGCAGGCAAAGGGAGACACCATTTTCCCCAACAGCCAGGATCTTTTTATCACCCTGGAGCCAGTCCCTGCCCAGCCCTCCCAATGTTGGGCCCCAGGTGGAGAGGCTGGCAAAGGTACCTCTGGTGAATGTCCCTTGGTAAAAATAAGACCTGGTTTAAAAGCAAGCATCTTTTAATGACTTCTTTGCCCTGAGGACTTGGGATGTGTTAGTGACCAGTACAGCTACTAGAAAAGTCTGTTAACATGTCTGGGGATGGAGCGGGACATCTCCATGAAGCTCTCCTGGAGATACTCTAAAAGGTTTGCAGAAGGTTTTTGGGGGAGAGCAACTGTAGTGAGAGGAAGATAATGTCACGGTGCAGCTGCTAGGCAATGGGAGCACTCCCACTCGGCCCCTCCCGGAAAGGGTGCTGAACCATGATTAGCGTGCTCAAGGTAACGGTGACCCGTTATCTCCTGGGAAGATGAAACAGCTCCACAGCTGCCTGCTATTTGTGTGAATGTTTACCCCGTCTGTGAGAAAAGATGCTTGGGAAACTAAATGGGGAAACTGAGGCAGGACAGCATGTAACCAGTCAGCTTGTTGCTTGCAAATGAGACATGAGTATGTATGAGAAATGTGTGAGTGTATTTAAGCCCGCACTTGTATTTTGCTCGTGGGCTCTTCCTTCCTAGCAATGGCTCCGGGTGCTAGGCACCCCTCCTGCGGTCGTGCTGACAGACCCGGGCCCCTCAGCGCCAAGGACCGAGGCCTTCTAATAAACTCATCCACTTTATACAACCACAGTGTGTGTGCCTTGTCTCTGCAAAATCCAAAGTACCTTGCAACAGCAACCTTATTCCATCTTCCACGGTAGGACACTTTACCATGCCAGGCATGTAGCAAGTAGTCTGGTATCATTGCATAACAAAGCTGGCAGCATATGGGCCTGGTGTTTGCTGGCATTCAAGCAACAGCTGTCCTTTATCTCTCTGTGTGTTATCCTCAGCAGAGTGTTATCATTCATGGTAACCTGTTTGAAATACGGGAATGTGAGTAAGGGGACATTCTGAGGTGGCCATTCCTACTGGACTGGTTGCCTGTGGCTGAATTATCCCCCCCTGCAGTTACCCACACGGGGAGGGAGGCTGAGCTATTCACATTTGGCTAGCAGAGCTGTTCCCTGATACCAGCCATGTAGTGGGCGGAGGGGTGAAATTATCATCCCGGAGAAGTGGGGTGGAGGGGTTAATTGGGTTTTCACAACACCTCCTTTTGGCCAGATCTACACTAAGCTATAATGTTGAATTTATCTGCATTAAATCGATCCTTCCACATAGCCGTCCTCATTTAGGCTGACAAAAGGAAAGCAAACTTACAGGCCAAATTGACCCAAGCAGAAGAAGGGGCAGACAGTTAGAAAGGTTTGATAGCGAGACCAGTTAGAGACTAATCAAAGCCAAAAGAAATGTTAAAAGAGGCACTTCAGGAATGCAAAGAACGGGAAAGAGTCCTAGCAGATCAGGTTACAGCCACTAAGCAAATAGAAAAAGAGAACCAGTTCCTGCAAGGCATGGTAAAGAAACTTACATTGGAGCAAGGATGGGCTCTGGTAAACCATTTCTCCTGTGATTCAGTTATTAAGCACCTAAAGCAGAAATTGAGTTTTGTCTCCTATTCTAAAGGAGATTTGGATCGGGAAGATGAGGCATCGGACCCCAGAGAGAATTGGGATGTGGATATTTGGGGCAGTGGATCACAAGGATACTGCCCTAGTGGTTGTGCTCCCACTCCCACAGCCACCCTTGAAAAACACACAACAACCACTAGTGCAGAAAACAGGATACGTATAACCACCACTACACTTCCAGCATCCACCTTGGACCTAAAAGCAATGGCCGGTTACCTGGGAGTCCTTAATCGAAACATCTTTTCCCAGTGGTGTACTAGTGCTTTTATGATTGTGTCATAATCAAACAGTAGCCTAGAATTCTTGCTACCTCTAAGGGGTGAAGAAGCTGAAGGGACATGGTTGGCATCTGACTAAAAGGACCAATGGAGACCGAAGTTACTTTCAAATTGGGGGGAGGGAAGCTTTTGTCTGTGTGCTTTGTTCTGTTGCCGTTCGTTTGGGAAGCCAAGGGAATCAGCCAGCTTTTCTTCTCTCCATCTAATTCTATATTTCTAAGCAGCAGGGAGTAAGTAAGCAAGCCAGGCAAGGCGTATCATTTTTATACTTGTTTCTTACGTGTGAATTTCATAAATTTTAGGGGAAATATCTCTATGCTTTTTCTGTAACTTTAAAACTCAGCTGAGGGGAGAATTCCTCTGTGGTGTGGGGATTTTCCTCTGATTCTTTTTGTGACTGTGATATTCCATTGATTTTTATAAAGGATTTGTTTCTTTTTTCCTTTAATTAAAATCTTAAGGACTGACTGTTTTTCCACTGTGTAGATCCAGGCTTTGGATTAGCTCACCTAGGAGAATTGGCAAAGGGTTTATTTTCAAACCTTTCCCAGAAAGGGGGGGTGTAGGCTTGGGGTGATTTGTCGGAAAGAGGGGACTTCAAGTGGCCCTGCCCATAATTCTGGGGTTACACTTGATGGTGGCAGCATACTGTTCCTCCAGGTCCAGAAGAATCTTGTGTACGGGGGGGGGGGAAGTTTTAACCTAAGCTGGTAAAATAAGCTTAGGGGTTAGTCTCACGTGAGTCCCCACATCTGTACCCTAGAGTTCAGAGCGGGGAGGGAACCCTGACAGCTTTCCCATAGGGAAAAACTGACCACCCCAGAAATCCAGACTTGGGGATATGCGCAGCCCCTGAGATTCGAGCTGCCCTAGAAAGGATGGCAGTGACCGACACTGATAGCTCCCTGACTATGATGGCCACCTTTGGGAACAAATCAGGAGGCACAATTTCATCACCCAAGCAGTCGCTTCCTCTCTCCTAACGAGGCTGACAACTATTGGACCGGATGGGCCCTGATGCAGGTAATGGCCGGCTTAGTAACTGTTCATGGTGCACTCCCAATAGATGAGCAACCATATAGTGTTTAGTCCTTACGGGACTGCATGGCATCCCTGACCCCTTATTACTCCAGAACATTGGTGGTTTGGCAGACAGGCCATCCTGTGAATTTGAAGGAACTCCGGGGACTGGTCCAGCAAATAACAACCCATTCCAGACCACAACCCACTATAATAGGGTGACCAGAGTCCCGATTTTATCGGGACAGTCCCGATTTTTGTGTGTCTGTCCCGAGTCCCGATCAGACTCCCGTCAGGACAAGTCATGTCCCGATTTTTTGGAGTTTGCAGATGATCCCTGCGCGCACAGGGCTCATGAAGGCAACATGGCCCCGCCCACTGCCCCAGGCAGCCATGTGCTGCCTGCGTGAGCCCTGCCCAGGCAGGGCTCATCTCTAAAGTTTCAGATCACTCAGGAGAGTGATGCAGCTAACTTCCTGCCCTGAGACAGATCGCAGCCTGCTCCTGTCCTTTCCCCCCCACCTCTCCGGCTGACAGAGACTGGGGAGGACCCTCCCACACAATCAGGCAGCGCCCGGCCCCGCAGGAAGGGGGGGGGTGAGGGGAGACAGCACAGCATTTCAGGGGGGTAGCAGGAGGTGGGCTGGCAGCAGCAAGCAATGGCCAGCCCAGGTCAGGAGAGCTCTGTCTCTGCCCCCCTGCCTGCCTCAGAAGCATGCTGCTTGCTGCCTGTAAGGAGGGGGGGAGCCCACTCCCCCCCCACCGAAACAGAGAGCCTCCATCTACCGTGGCCTGCTCCTGCGCCCCTCCCCCCCTGCTGAGTCCATAATTGGCCCCACACCCCAGGAGGTGATGATGGCCAGGAGGACAGGTCTCTCACCTTCCTGCTGCCTGTGGGGCATGCATGGTGCAGGCGCCAGCAGAAGAGGGTGGGGGAAGAGACCCCCCCCAGCCCCACCTCCCAAACCTGGATCCAGCCAGCCACCCTGCTGGATACTTCCTGGCTGGCCCCAGCCCCAGGCATCCCCCCACCTCACTGGATCCCAGGAGCAGCTACAGGAGAGGAGCAGACGAATGAACCTGCCTGCTTGCCAGATACTCCCCAGGACAGGACAGCCACCCCAGTTAAGCACCCCCAGCCCGGGACTCCCTTGGCCCCTGGCAGGTGACAGGTCCCTCTGGCATTTGGGGGAGGGGAGCCTTGTTGCATAATGGAGAGTCCCCCTTGCTACTCTCTAACTCTCACCCTAGGAGCCAGAGACCTCCAGAGCTGGTGAGTGTGGCCAGGGAAGGGGGGCAGGGTCAAGTGTGGATGAGTGTTTGGGAGGTGTGTGGGGTGCTGGTCTGTGAGGGTTGGTGTGGAGGATGTCTGGTGGAGGGCTCAAAATAAAAACAACAACAATATCAAGACTATCAAATTATTCATTTATTTTCATTAAATATATAAACTAAATGAAATTAATAACATTTCAAACCAAACATATATTCATTCTACTATACAATGCTACCTTATGCAATATTCATTTTAAAAAGTTTTAAAATAAGCAGTGCTCCATGAAAAGGGAATGGGGGGCGGGGCGGAGGCGCAAGGTAAAATTTTTGCCAAGTTCACTATCCTTGCCCCAGGAAGGAAGGGGTCCGTCCTCTGCAAGACACCTCACTTTTATAGCAGCTTCCCTCTCCTGCAAATCTGGGTCTGTGTCCATTGCTCATTTTTGCTGCTTCTCTCTGGTCTGGTGCTGCTGTTAACCCCTCTTGACAAGTTTGATTGTCCTTGATCTGTCTCTCTTCCACCAACCCTTGCACTGTCTGGAGGTGCCTGCCTTCCATGCCTCCTCATTCACACCTCATTCATTCAACAGGGCACTTGATTATAAAGTGGAGGGGAAGATCTTATTCTACTCCTAGCAGAGACATTTTTCTTTTACCTTAATTATACTACCTTAGGGGCTATAACATATTACCAAAGTTCAATACAGAGTTTCTAAAACAAGGTTATATGAAAAGGCATAATACAAAAGTCATTTAAAAGTTAAACAAAAATGCATAATACAGAGATTTATCTACAGGCGGGGGAGCGTAGGAGGGGTAGTGTGAACAACACTGTATTGGGGGGAAGTCTCTGGGCATAGGTAAGTGTCAGAGGCTGCATCCTCCTCCCCAGCAGAGTGTGTGCAGACCAGTCCACCTTGCTCATGGCAGAGCCAAGGAAAGGAGGCACCTGCTCTGCACATGCTGATTCTACCCAGAGCAGGCTGGGGCTGAGCACTGCTAAGCTGCTGCCCAGTTCACTCACCCACATTGTCAAGCAGGGATTGCACCTAGCCATGTACATCTGTTTGAGGTACTAATTGGGACACCATTTGTCCCATATTCAGGTAAAATGTAAAAATTGGTAGTGACATAGAAAATTAGTTGATTGGGAATGTCCCATTAAACCTGATTGTGATCTATTGGAAATTTTGGTTTTTCAGGTTGTTTTCCAGTGTAATGCAAATTTACCAGAGGGATATATAGTTTACAGTTCTGAACCACATTGCATATGATAGGACAAACAACCATGGGCACGAAATAACATTTGAGACTACGTGGTTCTTTTCAGTGGCTAGCTATCTAGCTAACAGTCTTGGCTCAGATCGTGGCTCCGATCAGGACTCTGCACCTTTGCCTGTCGTGCCCCACCCCCCACCGCTCATGCCCCACCCCCTGCTTATGCCACTCCCCCCCCCCGCTCACGGAGTGTGTCCTGATATTTCACTCTTCCCATCTGGTCACCCTAGTTGAAAAGCAGCTAAAAAGAAGCTAAAAAAGCCGGGCAGAGAAGATGCTTTAAGGTCACTTCCCAGCACAGATTTTCCACTGGGAGAGCAGAAGCAGCTAAGCCTGGTGTCCCTGATTACAATGGAGGCTGCAGGATCTGACACAGGAACCTGAACCCCAATATCCTGAGCAGAGAGGAACAGGGCGTTTGAGCAGCCTTCCCTCCTTTAGCTCTCTGGGGAAAGCAGCTAATGAGAGCCCCTCCTCACTCCCCTGAAACTCTATCTTCTCCATTCCCTGACACCTCCCACTCCCCCCACACCATAGGGGACCTCCCACTGAGCCCCATTCTTTGTCCCCCCCTGTCCTTACATGTGTTTCTGGATGGTGCACAGCTGTGGCCAGTCCAATTAGGGCCCAGCTTGCCCTTATAAGAGGGTGGAGGGCCAGAACCTGGAGAAGTCTCACTCTAGCCCTGGAGTGAGTGGGAAGGGGAGCAAGGTACCTGAAGTGGAGCAGCGCTGGGGAAGAGCAAGGGGAGCTGGGCAGCTCCATCCTGTTAACCCCCCAGGCTGCAGGCCTTGTGAAGGCCGATGAAATGTTACTGGGGCAGCAGAGGGGCCAACCAGGGATAGGCAAAGGCAGCAGGTCCTAACCCCTTGATGAGTGGCCATGACAGACTGCAGACTGCCCCAGTGAGCGGGGGCTGGATGATGACTGGCCGTAGCCACTGAGGCAGGGGGGTTTAGAGGGCTGGGGAGTTATGCTGGGAGGGAGAACCCAGAATAAGGGGTTAATTCAGGGGCAGCACCCGAAGGTAAAGGGCACTGGGGTCCAGTAGGGACGGATGTCACACTCCACATGCATGTTTGCTGATCTGCAAATAGTATAGGAGCATGCACTGGACTGAACAAAGAATTAGATCAGTCGTTCAGGATAAATACCTTGGCTATTAGTCAAGTTAATCAGGGGTGCAGACCCTGCCTCTCATTGGTGGATTGACAAAAGACCAGAAGTTCAGTCAGAGTGGAAGTCAGATCATCCAAGAGAATAAACATCTGCGCTAAAAATGAGAAGAAAAAAATAGAATTAAAAATCCAGGGTATCTCAGCAGCAGATTTGGGAAAGTGCTCAGAGACTCTGTGCATTCAGATAAAGTGATAAGGGAAAATTTATTTCTGAGGGGATCTGTGTTAAATGTTTGACTGAATTAAGTCTCAGGGATTATCTACACTGGCAAGTTAAATCGCTCTAACTTGCTGGCTCAGGGGTGTGAAAAATCCCCTCCCAGACCACAGCAAGTTTGAGCACTTTGAAGCCCTAGTGTGGACAGGCTCCCAGTGCTCAGAACTAATCCCCTGGTCGAGGTCGATCATCAAGAGCACTGGCACCATGACAGCGCTTTGAACTGGGTAGAGTAGACAGAGCTTCAGTAGGTTAGATCAGAGACAGAAGAGATGAATTGAGGCCTGTGCCTTTAAGAACCCAGCCCTGGGAAGCCAATGGGCTCTCCATCCCACGGGGTCCCTGTTACCTGCTGTGCTGGGTTTTGCTCTGACACCTTCTGCCAGCACCTCACTCCTGGGCTTAACCCCCCCTCCTCCCCCAGCCCTGATTCACCCGCCGCCCCTCAGGGTCACCCGCTCTCCCCCCCGCCCCTCGGGGGTCACCCACTCTCCCCCCCTCCCGCCCCTCGGGGGTCACCCGCTCTCCTCCCCCCTTCCCCCGCCCCTCGGGGGTCACCCGCTCTCCTCCCCCCTTCCCCCACCCCTCGGGGGTCACACGCTCTCCTCCCCCCCGCCCCTCGGGGGTCACACGCTCTCCTCCCCCCCGCCCCTTGGGGGTCACACGCTCTCCTCCCCCCCCTCCCGCCCCTCGGGGGTCACCCGCTCCCCTCCCCCCTCCCACCGTCACCCGCTCTCCTCCCCCCTCCTGCCCCTCGGGGGTCACCCGCTCCCCTCCCCCCCACCCCTCGGGGGTCACCCGCTCTCCTCCCCCCTCCCGCCCCTCGGGGGTCACCTGCTCTTCTCCCCCCATGTCCGGGCTGATCAGACATTTTCCACCCGCCCCTTTCCCCAGGTCCCCCCCCCCGACCGGTCTCACTTCTCCCCCCCACCCCGCCCCATGCAGGTGGGTGGAGAGTTATCTGCTGGAGGCGGGGCTGCCAGCCGGGGAGCTGCCGAGCGCCCACCCTGCCATGGGCTACAGGTAGGGGGCACCACCGGGGGGGCAGCGGAGAAAAGGGGGGGTCCTGGGAGGGGAACCCCAAAGCAGGCGCGGGGTACTGGGGGCGGGTGCCACTGCAGGGTATAGGGGGCACCCTTCACCTGCCTCACCCCCTCCATGCCATGGGGTTCTGTGCACCCCACTTTCCCTCTCCCCTCTCCACCTGGACCCCTATTTTGTAGGCTGTAAGGGCTGGGTATCCCCCCCCGTAAGCCACGACCCATGTCCCTGTTTGGGCACCCCCTGATACTGGGGGGGGCTCTATGCAAATGAGGCATCCCTATACCAAGGAGTGGAGGTGCTTTGCATAACATGGCACCACCGGGGAAGGAGCAAAATCGGGCCCACTCCCTCTCCATGGCAACCAGATTCGTGGGGGGTGCGGGGGTTAGGGGGCAGTGACCCACACGTTCACAGGGGCCACCTGTGAATCAATGAGGGGCCTCCAGCTCTTTCACTTGCATAAGCCCCGAGGGCGGGGCGAAGTCCGGGCATCAAGGACGTCCATTTCACCTTAACTCTTCCCCCCACCTATGCGTTTGGCTACAGCCCCCTCGTCGGCTGGGTTCGAGACTCTAGAATCCCGGCACAGACCCCTTTCTTGTGAGCTGGGGAGGAGGTTGGTCACAACAGTGGGTTGTTATCCCCTAGGCAGATCCAGACACCCCAGGGCAGGGCGGGGGCATGTGTATGTCAAGAATCTGGACAACTGGGTTCTTAGCCTTTCCTCTGGGAGGGCAGTGGGGGCTGGTGGGTCAGAGCGGGGGGGGGGCTGGGAGCCAGGACTCCTGGGTCCTCTCCCCACCTCTGGAAGGGGAGTGGGGCCTAGCGGTTAGAGCAGGAGGCGGTTGGGAGCCAGGATGCCTGGGTTCTCTCCCTGACTCTGGGACAGGAGTGGGGGCTGGTGGGTTAGATCAGAGGGGAATCGGAGCCAGGACTCCTGGGTTCTCTCCCCAGCTCGGGGAGGGGGTTAGTGTATCCGCCACAGGTATGTGCCTCATATCGGGGGGGGAGGGGCGCTTCTTCCCCCTCCCTCACCCAGCCATGACAATTCGCACGGGGTGACTTCCTCGCACGTCGGCTCATGCAGCCAGTGTGCGAGCACGTGCGAGATTCCCACCGAGCTCACTCCCAACCCGCAGCCCCTGCCCTGCCCCCGCCACACCTGGGCCAGTGCCCCTCACTCCTGACTTGCAGCCCCACACTGCCTCTGGGGAGCAGGGGGGCACAGAGCTGTAGCTGGGCTGCATCCAGTGGAAGTGGGGGGCGCTGGGGGTCATGTTGCCTTCCCCCCACAACGGGCCAGCCCACAGGATCCCGCCCCTACACGCAGCGCCAGCGCTCCCAGAGACCCTACAATAACAAACCTCCACACACCATCCCAGTGCCCAAAGAGACCCTACAATAACAAACCTCTGCACACCACCCCAGTGCCCACAGAGAACCTACAATAACACCCCCACCCAGCCAGCCCCAGTGCCCCCAGCAGGTGCTGCAAAACCCAATTCTTCTTTATTTAAATAACCAACACCCCCCTAAGGGGGTAGTGGTGCTGCTCATGCAGGGCCCCCCCGGGCACAGCCTGTTTTTCTGCATCCGCACCCCAGCTACTGCAGGAAGCGCTGGTGAAGGAACCCGTGTCTCATTCGATGAGCCAGTGGCAACTTCAGCCATTCTAGAGACACCCCCCAGTGGGGGGGATTACTAAAGCAGAGTTGGGTTTTGCAGCACCACACGGGGGACGCCGCTCTTTACCTTAGGGAGACTCCAGCCCCCCCCCCCTTTTTTCCCCCGATGGGGTCCGCCGGGAACCCGGGGTGGCTGTGGGGGAGGGGTAGAGGTCGTGCGGGGGAGGGGGGCGAGTGGGGTTGGTGGGGGGATAAAGGGGGCAGAGAGCGGCCCCCCACCCCCCAGGTCCTGGAGCGGTTCGCTGCACAGAGCAGAGCAGCCTCGTCCTCATTAGCATACCAGGCACCGCCCACTGCTCCAGGGCATGAGATGGGGTGGGGCTAAGCACAGTGATTGGCAGCTGTGGGAGGGGCTCCCGGAAGCGGCGCCGAGGCGATGGGGGTCAAAGCCGGAGTTCTTGTTGAGACCCCGCTGTAGCCGCAGACAACAGAACTGGAAACTCCACCGAGGGACACACGATGGGAACTAGGATTCGTGGCCGGAAATGTTGTGTGGAGACATCTACTGCCAAGAAAAAACTGCTGAGTCCGGGCTCAGGGGAGAGAAAGTGACCTGGGCTCGGGGGCTTCAGTCTCCGTTCAGAACCATTCTTTCAAGTTTTGCTGGGAAGTGGAATTGCCATTCTTCTGTCCGGGCTCGGAACCAATGTGCTCCACGGGGATCCCACAGGCGCCTGCCCTGGGGAACTGGAGGGTCAGTTTAAAGCAGAATTAAACCAAAACAGCTCTGAACGACTTGTGACAAATCTCACCAATTCCCTTGTCGGAGGAGAAGCGAGCGGAGTGGCTCTGTGGATTGAATGGTATAAAATGTATAGGATGTCCACTGCTTCATGGTTAGTTGTTAACGTGGCCCTGTGCGCTGCAACGGGTTAGGCGTCTTTGCTTTACAGGCTACTAAACGTATTTTCTTTTGTACTTGAAATCTTTCCTGACACAGCTGCTGCATTGCTGACTGCTACAGATTTGTACATGTGCCAAGCCATTAAATCCTATGCATTGTAAATGGTACACGGGATCCAATGCTATTTGCCTCAATGCCGCTGAAGTTTAATGAGAAGACACCAAGGAACAACATGTTTGTCCTGTGGTACAATGCACTTCTGTAATAGTTTAAATGAGAGAAATAGAAAAACACTGAATCCTTTCTTTTGCTCTTGTTGCCTGGTTAAAAAATTAACCTATGTAAAATAATTTATCTTGCATAACACTGTGTTGTTTTCCCTCCATTTGGTAAATTTCAAGTTTTTATACTATGCCTACTAGACATGTAAAAAGATTACAGACAAATAGCAAAAAAAATCATGCCCTTTAACCCAATTTAGTACTTACTGAAATCCTGTTTGTTTTGGGAGGAAACATTAGAAACATTTCAGTTCAATTTTAGTATTAAATGGGTATTGTTGAGGTCATGTTGATGTAAATAGAGTGACATGAATAAAAATGACAAATGAGTAGGCAATGGATGTTTTGTAGAGAAGTACTCATTATTTTTTCCTCAATGTTAATTCTTACACAGTTGATACAATACAAATTTGTAATATGAAAATGTAGGTTATTTAATCTTTACTCCTGAATGAATTATGGGCACAATATTTTAAAATTCTGCACATTTGATTTGTCAATATATAAATTTTGCTCTAGCAATGCAGTGGGGCACACAGGCCACTGGCTGCATTGAGGTGGGAGATCACCCTGAAGTCCCCACCTCCCCCAGTACAGGGGTTCAGCAGTCAGGCTGTACCTGACCCTGACACAGTGCAAGGGTTGGGCCTGCCCCAGAAACACCCTGCGGCCCTGCCCAGGTGTGGGTAGGCAGGCTCAGCCCAGCATTATCCTAGTGTGGGGGGAGTCCAGGTGTGGAATAAGAGCTTTCTGTGTACTATAGGGCAATCTGGGTGCAGGTAGCTCAAGGAAAGATCTGGGTGCATTGGGTGGTTCCGGGTGCAGGGGCAATGGGACTGCAGGGGCAGCCAGGTGATGGTGGTTGGGATTGGGGGAGGGATCAGTATGGGGAGATGGGGCTTGGCAAGGGAGGGTCCGGGTGCTGGGGGGGGGGGATGGAGGGATCTTGATGGGGTGGAGGTCCAGGCCATATGAATTCTGAGCCCCTGCATCGGTGCAGAATCCCTCCCGCCCCAGGAGTAAATGTTACTGAGAGAGTAACAACTCTCAGTTCCTTATGAATTCTTCATCATCATCGCTGAGATTTATGCAAAGTATATGTGAAATATATAAATACGGGCCAAATCTTCTTCTGATGCACCACTGTAGCTCCATTGATTACACTGAAGTTACCCTGGTGTAATTGAGAAAGGAAATTGCCTATGAGATCATAGCAGTAATGATTGTCCAGTGTGAATAAATGAATGTAAAATGGAAGCCTTGGCCTTGATTTGTGTGATTAATTTGTGTTAATGAAAAATAATACTAGTACTTCATTATTCTCATTTTCCCAATGTTAGTGTTCCAGTTTTGTGGTGGTTTTGTGCTCTCACAACAGTATCAATTTATCCCATTCTTTATTCCATCTGGATAGCCGTAAAGTTAGTGTCGATTGTTTTGGAAAGAACATTGCCACTTTCACTACTCTCATTCACCTGCAAAGTGATTTGGGACTATAAACAAGAATTATTTATACTGAAAATTAATCTCTACAATATAAGATTATGGGGAAGTCTCTTGTAATGACCATGGTGTAACTCTGTAACATATAATGAAAAGGGAAATAAACAAAAAAAATGCTTTAATGCACAAATAGACAGGGATTTAATTTTGCAGCAGATGATAGTTAACAAGCTGGTCTATGGGTCCAGCCAGATTGGCAGAGAGGTCTAGGTGATGTGTACACCCAGACATGTACCACAGCATCTGGGTTTAAAAAAAATTCAGGTGACATAATTATTAAATCATAGATCTGTTTTACTTGAACAGAGGGAGAGAGGGCAGATTAACAAGATGCAAAAAATCCAAATTATAATAGTGGAGCCCTGTTAGACATTTAAAGAATGCAGGTAAATGCTATTTGGCTAGGAGTGTATTTGGGTTATCTATGTTTGGTAAGTACTATATGTACCTTTTACTGCTGTTTTTCTCTAGTTCATGAACAGGGATCAAGCTAAGAAGGGTTATAAGATAAGCCCTTATCAGCTAAAAAAAAGATTGCAGCTAAGCTTCAGAATGAGGCCCGTAGGCCTGTCTTTCAACTTCCACATAGTGCCGTTCTGTCAGTAAGGAGGCTTTGTGGTTTTCTGTCCCCTTCTCAGTCAATGAGATCTAGACTAGAGGGATCCTGTACTGCACCACCTCATCTCTTTATGCTTCCAGAAAACCAAGGAAATACCCCATCAAGTGATCATTCTCAGCAGAGAAAGTCAAACTGGCTATGTTGCCAGCAATAGTCTGCGGAGCTTTCAGGCTCTGTTTGGTACCAACAGGACAGTAAATGAAAAGACTTTTCATTCTCCAAAATTTATGCCTAAATAAGCTTAGATGTCTTAAAGGTGGTTGTAGCATTGTGTCCCCCTAATAATGACTTAAGTCCAAGCAATATTGTTATCTGTACAGGACTGAACTTGGTGGGAAAATATAGGGTATTGCTTTGAGCATTAACATTTTATTCTTCAAATTTTTTTGTAGAGACCTAATTATTTTAATATCAGACAACTTTTATTTGAATAGTGCCCTACTTATGGAGAAATGTGCAACCAAAATATACATTAATTCTCATTCTTTCTTACTCTTTCTTGTCAATGAGGTCAATCAGTTTTCAAGAAGTTCTGATTGTTTTCATTAGAAAGTGGTGCATGTAAAAGGTGATGAGAAAGGCATCAGTAGAACTGATTTAATCCTCTGGCCTCACAGTTCAAATCCCCATGTTGGAGTTTATTAACTCGATAGCTCTGAAAAGTGACAATTTTACATAGGGTAAATAACGCCCAAGTGAAAAATAGAGTATTATCAAAACAGATTTAGATGTGATTCTTGAATCCCTCCTAGACCTGAATGACTCACCATTTTGGTCATTTTCCTGACTTAGTTTCTCTCTTTTTCTCTCTCTCTCTCCCTTCCTCCGCCACTTGCTCTCTGTCAGCATGTCATACACCCTCACTTCATAACACATTTATGTAACAAACTCCAACATATAAAACATTCAATTTCCTCTTCTACTTTCACAATATTGCCAACCCAAGCCCTTCAAAACTCATGAGTCAGGCCCCCCAAAATCATAAGATTGGCTTAAAGATAATGAGATTTCAAAAAACATAAATTTTGTGTTTTTATTTGCTTTCTGTATTTTGTGCTTTTAGGGCTCACTTTGCAATCAGATATAGGCACTTCTTTTAAATGAAATCTGATTCTAATTTAACATGACTCGAGGAGATGAGGCTTTAAGAAAATCTGCAAATATCACGAGTTTTGGCAACATTGTGTCTCCAGCCTTTTCCCCTCATTGTGACCTCATTGTCTTCTGAGGACTTCATAGTTCTGAACTCTATCTCTTTGGAGATTTTTTTTTAAAATAAATTTCATTGTGTTCCCTCAAAGTGGGAATCTGAATTTTCTTTAAAGGCTTTAAAGACAATCATAGAAGTTTGTAAATGTTGGCCCACAATTTGTATTTTGCAATATACAAATTTTGCAAATATATTTTATACAATTATAAAAATATTTTTTCCATATGTGTGCTTGATATAAGACAGTTAAAAACCAGCCAAACTCTCTGCCCTCATGGTCACATTTAGCTGACTACAGAGAGCAAGAGCAACGGGACACTTAGTTGGTTATGAATCAGAGAGGTAGCCGTGTTAGTCTGGAATAGCAGAGGTAACAAAGTCCTGTGGCACCTTAAAGACTAACTATAAAGTTTTGAAGCATAAGCTTTTGTGGGCTAATACCCACTTCGTCGGATGCAAGCAGTGGAAGTTGGTTATGCATCAGTCAGAAGAGATGTCTGACCATTATAAAGTAGACTGACTCATACTGGATCCATGCAACCTGCTTGTGAGCCAATGTCAGATGCTTTGGCGGAAAGCATCCCTTTATCCAATGGTGCACCTCAGTCATTTGTGCAAAACAATTACTGTAATTTCCTCTGTTTTTAGCTAACATAGCTTCAGCTTGTCTCTTCTTGGGAAACATGAATTTCATCACTAGTACCACTGACAGTTTTCAGGCACACTTGAAATAAATCCTCTTTCTTTTGTCCTAAATGTTACAAAGAAAATACTTTTCATAGGGTGAAATGGAAACTGAAGACTTGGTATCATTTTAAATCCCAGAAATGTGGGAGAAAACAAAACCAACAAAAGGTTTTCTGGTTTTTCCTGAATTTCAGCTATAGTTCTTGGGCACTGAATGACCATATCCACCAACCATTAAAAAAATTAGATATTTTGGTACAGTCATTGTGCTGCATTTCAAGGTAAAGTATTTTGTGCCATATAATGGAAATGTTGTTCAATCCTTGATTAGAACAACATAAGTAGTGCTACTATAATGTAGCAAAGTAACTGTACTCTGGGAAGACTTTGTAGCACCTCAGAGACTAACCAGTTTATTTCAGCATAAGCTTTCGTGAGCTATAGCCCACTTCGTCGGATGCACAGATTGGAACAGAAGTAAGATGCATTTATACACACACAAAGCAAATAAATAAAATTGTGCATTAGCATACATACCAGACTCCAAAGAGGAACTGGAATTAATTTTCAAATTGGACACAATAAACCAAGGGCTAAATAGAACTTGTGAATGATTCTCTCATTACACTAATTGGTTGCATTTCCCTAGTTATTTACCTTCAATAGTTGTTTCCTGGCAGAGACAGAGATCCATTTCAAAAGGTTTTTTTTTTCTCCTGCTGATAATGGCCCATCCAAATTCAACAGCCTCTTAGAATGAACAACTTTTTTTTTTTTTGCTTTCTGTGTATAAATGCATCTTACTTCTGTTCCAGTCTATGCATCTGATGAAGTGAGCTATAGCCCACGAAAGCTTATGCTGAAATAAACTGGTTAGTCTCTAGGGTGCTACAAAGTCTTCCTCGTTTTATTTACGGATACAGACTAACATGTCTGCTAATCTTAAACCTGTACTCCTGGGGGGCATTCTGTGCCAAAAAATTAAAAATTCTGCACACAATATTCTAAAATTCTGCAAATTTTATTTGTCAAAATAACATAATCACACCCATTTCAATTATTTTGGTAATTTATTTCAAAATACCTGTCAGCAAGTATGTCTGTAACAATACAGACACTCACAGATATTCCCCTAGGAGGAGAGTGGCTGTATGTTGCTGAGCCCATAGACTTGTAAAACTCATAGCAGGAACCAAGCTAAATGAGAGGCAGATTCTGATCTCCATCACATCAATGTAAATATGAATAGCTCCAAATTAGTCTGCATTTACAGTGATGTTACAGACATTGGAATATGAGCCAGTCTGATAGTGGTTAGAGTAAGGAACAAAATTAGCTCTTTCATGAATCATTCAGTAAACTGGGACAAACCAGTTAACTTTCTTCACCTTGGTTCAGCCATCTATAAAGGAGAGAGAATATTTATTAGGACATATCCACTACAACTGTACAAAAAGGTGCAGTTTAAACATACCTGCACTAGCCGAGCCTCTTGTGATCTATAGGAGATTGCTGGCAACTGCTGGGGTCGGTCTTTCCACCGCTGCCTTTCTTTTGTGAGATTTTCAGGGGGCAACTTTAGTTTAGCTCAGACCTCATATAGTGGTAGCATTACCTGCACTTTGGGCTGTTCTGGTCCCCTGTAGTTCCTCTCTCTAAGCATAGGTAAGGCTGAAGTTGCCTTATATCACTGCAATTTGAAGCCTCCTTGTCTGCTACCGGGGACTTCCTGGGTTTGTGCTGGCATAAACCAACATAATGTGAGTAATACTACTTTAGAGTAGGCTAAGGCTTATCTGTTAATTCATTAATCACTATTCCTGTTTAATTGGTTTAAAAACTGAAAAGTGGCTGATGAACAGTTCTAGTTAATCCGATTTACAGAAAACAAACAAACAAACATTTTCACCCACCTTCCCAATTTCATAAAGTCTCTTTAGGGCCTTATGTTGCAGGATTGATCTGTTCGGGTGAAATTCACCCCTGTGCAGAGGGCCCACACAAGCCCTATGTGCCACTGAAGCCTAGTGTTTTCAAATGTGGCTTATATAGACTTGAATGCTGCATAGGCCTCAAGGCATAGGCTTTACTGAAGAGGGATGGAATTTATTTGATACAATTTGAAAAAAAACCCTACTCATTATCCATTTGAATTCCAATTTACAGACAGTAAAATTCAGAGGAGCCATTGTTGATTTCACCTGTTTCTTCCACTTCCACTTTCATTCACATCAATGAGCAAATGAAAGTGTTCAATTTCACCAATTTACTGTATGTATTCCTGTGCAGTTGCATTTAGCTGCTTTGCTTATAAAATACTATAGATCCATGAAATACACAGTGAGCTGTCGCATAACTTTTCATTGGTGAAAACAGAGAAGCCAATTTTTCATTTTTGCACATGATGCTCTTTGGCTACGGCAAAATGATAAGAAGAAACTCCGTGTTAATTTTACTTTGAAAGGAGCTTTCGGGATTGCAAGTTAATAGATTAATAAACTGACTGTTTGTAAACAGCTAGAACTGGTGACATTATTTACTGTAGAGGTGCTTCATTGCCATAGCATGTGGAAACTTGTAAAGCAGCATTCTTTTTCATTACGTAAATTACACAAAAATGGGATTAAGGATGACATCTACCAACCTAAGATTTCTGAAATAACTGCATCCTTCAGCATCTCATAGATGAGGACATAATATGGTTTCATTTTCTTATGTGACACTTTTAATTATGAATGATATAAATCACATAAGAATTAGAACATTCACTTTCCATCTCTCCTTATGTTATGGATAAAAAGCAATGTTAATACAGATATGCTTCCTGAATTGACTGAAATAAATTGATTACTAAGAAGCTGTATTTTAGGGAGCCTTTTGTTGGACCTGTTGTATTATTTAACATGCGTTCTTGTTCTATTATGCTAAATAAATGGTGATAACTAGTTAACCAGCTCTGATACGTAAATGTACACCTGACGCTCCTAAAGACTTCTTAGGGCGCTCCTTTCATGTATTATCTGACTGGATGTTAATTGGCTCTGTCATTAGTCACAGTCTTGAGAAGCAGTCCTAATAAGGCTACAGTATAATAGCTTTGGAAGAAAAACAAATCTTTGATACCAAGACAATCTCAGGTAGGCTTGTTTTCTATGGATGTACAGTACTTCTAGAAAGATGATAGAAAAGATGATTGACACCCTTTGAAATGCCTACATCTTTTATGATGCTATTAAATATTAAGAACCAAGTTAGGTAATTGCTGCTAGACATTTTGAATAACTTCCTGAATAGTAGTAGCTTACAGTAGAAGTTAATTGGGGCTATTGGAAGATGCTTGAGAAGCAAAATAATGTTTGTTTAATTATTCCAATATAAATTATAATATAGTAGGTGGTATACAACGTTTACATATTTATATACACTGTAGCCACGTTGTGATTGCTGGCAGGACTGTAATTACCAGGGGATGTTTGAAGGCCAAAAGCGTATCTGACTTCAAAAAAACAATTTGATACATTCATGTTCTTCAGTGCCCAGGACATGAATATATACCCAGGTGGAACCCCATGTTCTGGGTGTCCCTAAACCTCCAACTGCCATAAGATGGAACTGGCTGATGGGATGGATCACTTAATGTTGCAGCAAAAATCTAGTTCCAGACCATGGCTCTTCACAACCCGCCAATTCCTATGCAGAAAAACCACCAAAGGGGAGTTATCAAGGGGTAAGGGGACAGGCTTGTGTTCCTTTGAAGTTCCACCACATCCTCCCCTTCTGGGGGTGAGACTGGCAGCGGAGCTGAAAGGCTGTGTGTGGTCACCAGTTCTGCATGGGGACTGGGGACGGATCTCTCAGATCTCATCCCACTTTTGTTCCTTTGGGTCTGCTTTACCTGCCCTGTTGCCTGCCGCAGTTCTCTCTGGTGTCATACCCTCACTGCAGTGATGGCATCACTGTTATACTTTGCATTGGAAGTCAGCTGCCCTAAGAGGGAAACCTGCCTCAGAGCTTTCCACAACTCCTGCCCTACTCTGGTTGTCTACCCTCCCCCACGATATGTTGCAATGGCAGAGGAGAGAGTGATGGAAACTGTGCAGTATGTATTTGGTGGAGGTGGAGGAGAGAACCTACTAGTGCAGGGGTAGGTAAACCACATCCAGCCCACAGACTAATTCCCCTCCCCCCACCCCGAGCTCCTGGCTGGGGAGGCTAGCAGCTCTCTGGGGGGCCAGGCTGCAGGACTGGGTCTGGGTCTGGTTCAGAACAGCGTGTCTGGTCGTTGTGATAAGGGGGCCAGTGCTGGGGGCCAGGGGTTGGATAAGGGCCAAAGGGTCTCCGGGAGCAGTCGGGATGGAGAACGGAGGGGTTGGATAGGGCGTGGGAGTCCCAGGGGGCCTGTCAAGGGGCAGGGGTGTGGCTGGGGTCGGGGCAGTCGGGAAAGGGAGCAGGGGGGTTGGATGGGGGTGGGTTCCTGGGGGGTGATTGGGGCAGGGGGTCTCTGGAGGGGGTGGTCAGGGGACAAGGAGCAGGGAGGCTTTGGTAGGGAGTGGGGTCTTAGTGGGGAGGTCTCTGGAGGGAGTAGTTGGGGTGTGGGGTGGATGGGACAGGAGTTCTGAGGAGGACAGTCAGGGCACAGGACATGTGAGGGGGTGGGCCAGGCTGTTTTGGGAGGCACCACCTTTCCTACGCGGCCCTCCATACAATTTTGAACCCCGATGTGGCCCTCGGTCCAAAAAGTTTGCCCACCCCTGTACTAGTGGATATAGAAAGTCTTCCCCTCTACATGGCCTCTTATTAAGAAAATCAGAACTATAACTGAGTAATCAAAATTACTGTGTAATACACAGCAGTGTTGACTGTAGCCAAAGTGCCACTCTTGACAAATGCAATCCCTTTAGAGTAGCTTGCCTAACCAAAATGGAAACGAAGTGCTGACCAAGAAGCAGTCACTGCTAAAAACATCCTTCTGTACTGTGCTTTGAATTTTAGGCTCATTGACTTTTGCTCTTGTTGTATACAGTTGCATGAGGGTTGTATGCTAAGACACAGAATTAATGCGGGAAGCTAAAGCCTTTAAAAAAGAGGGAATGGTGAAGGTATTTTCCATTTGAAGACTTTGGAACAGTGTGCACTGGAAAAGTGATGAGATTTCAAACCTTTTTATTTGCAAACATTTCCATACATATTACAGCAGGAGTATTTGTTAATGATTTGGTTTGGACTTGCCAGTGTTATATAGGCATTTCTATTCCTGTTACTTTGACAGGTACCAACTCTGATGCTTTCCTCACTGTATTGAACAGTGCTCATCTGTGACTTTACAGCTCGGGAGAGAACCCAGGAGTCCTGGCTCCCAGCCCCCCCTGCTCTAAGCCACCAGCCCCCACTCCCCTCCCAGAGCCAGGGAGAGAACCCAGGCGTGTAGATCTGGTGCAAGACGTCCCTGACGCTGCCCACGCCCAGGTCCGTGTTCATGGCGACCTTGAACCCGCTCAGCGTCTCGTAATAGTGCAGCTTGTACTTGCTGGTCTGAAAGGCCAGGAACCCGTCCTTCCTGCACCCCACTGCTAAGGAGTGGGGGGGCCCGGCCCCCCGGGAGAGACCTGCCCCATCCCCAGAGCTGTGCCCCGGCCCCCCCACGTGGGTCAAGAACCTCCCCGACCCCACAGAGCCCATTACATGGGCAGAGACCCCCCCCAGTCCCCTGCTGCCCCCCCAGCCCCTCGCCTGGCTCCAGCCCCCCAACCTAGCCTTGCATCTGTCCCCGGCGGGGTGGGAAGGATACATGTCCAGGGGGCTCATCTTGCCCCCGAAGGAGCGCATGGAGAAGAGCATGCCGGACATGACTGGGGGGGCAGCGAGAAAGGGGGCAGAGTGAGACCCCCACCACCACCACAATGGGACTGGGGCGGGTCAGAGGTCAAGTGCCCCCCCTTCCCCCCCAGGGGGGGCTGCTGCTGCTGCCACGGTGAGCTAAGGCCCCCCTCACGGCTCAGCCCCCCAGGCCCGGCCTATGGGGAGGTGTGGGGCGGGGGGGGGATGGATGTGTGGGGCGGGGGGGGAGGTGTGGGGCAGAGTCTCACCTCCTCCTTGGAGATGCCGGCCTGCTTCTTGCGGTGCCACTCGGCGTAGTGGAGACAGATCCCATTGCGGTCGAAGAGATACAGGTTGTGAACCATCATCTGGGGGTCAAACAAGGGGGCAGGGGGTGGGGTGCGGGGGGTCAAACAAGGGGGCAGGGGGTGGGGTGCGGGGGGTCAAACAAGGGGGCAGGGGGGTGGGGTGCGGGGGGTCAAACAAGGGGGATGGAGGTGGGGTGCGGGGGGTCAAACAAGGGGGACGGGGGTGGGGTGCAGGGGGGTCAAACAAGGGGGCAGGGGGGTGGGGTGCGGGGGGTCAAACAAGGGGGCAGGGGGGTGGGGTGCGGGGGGTCAAACAAGGGGGACGGGGGTGGGGTGCGGGGGGTCAAACAAGGGGGCAGGGGGTGGGGTGCGGGAGGTCAAACAAGGGGGCAGGGGGTGGGGTGTGGGGGGTCAAACAAGGGGGACGGGGGTGGGTTGCAGGGGGTCAAACAAGGGGGCAGGGGGGTGGGGTGCAGGGGGTCAAACAAGGGGGCGGGGGGTGGGGTGCGGGGGGTCAAACAAGGGGGACGGGGGTGGGGTGCGGGGGGTCAAACAAGGAGGCAGGGGGTGGGGTGCAGGGGGTCAAACAAGGGGGCAGGGGGTGGGGTGTGGGGGGTCAAACAAGGGGGCAGGGGGGTGGGGTGCGGGGGGTCAAACAAGGGGGCGGGGGGTCAAACAAGGGGGCGGGGGGTGGGGTGCGGGGGGTCAAACAAGGGGGCGGGGGGTGGGGTGCGGGGGGTCAAACAAGGGGGGGGGAGATGTTACTTGCAGGGCTCATTAGTTTCCTTCTGCTTTTCTCCCTCCCCCCGCCCCCTGCTCCCCCCACATCGACCCCCACATCCCTCCCAGTCCCCCCGCTGGCCCGTCACTCACACCCCGCCTCCTTCCCCGCCCTCCCCGGGCTCGCGCCGCTACCTGGAGGCTCCAACGGCCCCGCACCGCCCGGCTCCTCGCTCCCCCCTCCCGCTCAACGTCAATTCCGGTCCCGGCAGAGTCAGGGACTACATTTCCCAGCCTGCACTGGGGGCGCTTCCGCCTTCTCCAGCCCAGCGCGGGAGGCTTCCAGTATCACTGCGCATGCTCCATTAGCACGCGGCCCAGATAACGGTTCAGCTGTGGCTTCCCTGATCTGTGCTGGGGAAAAGACCATTATTAACCCCTCCGCGCCCGGCCGCACCAGCGAGTGAGAGTCCGGGGGGGGGGCGGGAAAGTGACTCTCAGCCCCACGAACCGGGGAGAAGCCTCGGAGCTGCCCCAGCCGCAGTGGATCCGGCACCGCAGGGATGGGGGGGCAGAGACTGGGGCGGGCGGGGGGAGAAGCCGGAGTTGCGGGGGGGGGAAGGTCAGTGAGACGTGGGGGGTTGAACGGTCTCTGCACAGCCAGGAAATCCCCGGGGGGGGGGAAGCGGCGGGCGGGCGGGCGGGGGGGGAGTTGCCCCCAGACTGAGGTTCCCAGTCCCCTGCCCATCCCCCACTGCTGCCCCCTCCCCTCCCCCAGGGAACCTGCCAGCTCCCCCTCCCCCACCCTCTTAACGCAGCTCCTCAGAGGGCTCCCTGCCCCCCATGTGAACGGTGGCACTGGGGGGAACTGTGGATGTGCTGGACAGTCCGATAAAATCCAGTCACATCGTCTCTCTTTTCTACAAAGAAAATCTCACATTTACACCTTTTCTCACATTTACACCTTTTCTCACATTCTTGAACATGGATATAAAATGTTTGCGAATGTTGCCCATTTCCTCTCTATTCATTTATCAAATATTCATCTGAAACACTCCGATTTTACCTCCTATCAACAACTGATAGAAAATCCCTCTGATTTTCAACTTTCCTCTCTATAATTTGCAAAAATGGATCCCAAATCCCTCAGATTTCCACCCTTTTTTCATTTCTGAACATAGATCTCCAAGGTCAGGTTTTGCCTCCCTCTATGTCACTCTGAGCTATCAGTTAAGAATCCTGTCGGGTTTGGGGCTGTTCCCCATGTTTCTAAATCCCAGCAACTTCTCCATCCTTGGAGGGAACCTGTTGCCCTGAGTTGGTCTCCATCATGGAGGCTGCAGGGGGTTAAATTTCCCAGGGATCATCTTTCCCCTCTCCTTTGAGAATCATTTCTTCACACCTTCATCTTAGTTAAAATGATTGCTGATGAAAGAGACCAGCCACATATTTAATGCTCATCAAAGTCAAAGGCCTCTCCATGTTTGGGGGATCAGTGGTCCCCAACTGGTAATGGGAGGGTTGGCTGGACCCTTTACTTTTCTCCATCTGGCACAGGATGAGGAGCTGGCTCTGAGTGCAGGCTGGGTCTAGACGTATCCCATGCCCCATGCCTAATAGTCTCCATGAGGGGTTGCTTCCCACAGTGCAAAGATGTAGCCACCTGTGGGATGGATCCATGGTGGCCATTATTTGCTAGGACAGGGCATGGAAATGTCTTACCTACTTTGCCCCTCCAGGCCTTCCATGTCCCTTTCTGCTCAGGATATTGGGGTTCAGCTTCCTGGGTCCAATGCTGAAGCCTCCATTGTGATGCGGGAGATCAGGCTTAGCAGATGCTGCTCCCCCAGCGAGGTTCTGTGCTGGGAAGTGACCTTAATTAAACCTTCTTCTCTGCCTGGTCCATGACAACAAGAAAAGGAGCAGACAGAGGAAAATCCAGTTTCTGACTCCAAATACCTCCTGCTGGGGTGTGGCTGCTGTGGGGTCAGTGTCCAAGGGAATCACCTAAAAGGACTCCTTTGGTTTGTCACCTGAGGAGGGGATGGAGAAGGAGAAGGGAGGTTAAAAATGTGTCTGTGGGCTTAGCCTGGCAGAAGGGGCCAGGTCTACACTGTAATAAAGACATTGAACATCTTTCCAAGATGGCAGAATCTGATGTCTGTCTGCAGAGAAAGACAATTCCCCCAGGCTCATGTGAAATTAACTAAAACCTGTTTTGAAACCTGCACAATTACGTTTCTCACCCTCCCAGGCCACAGAATGGCGTCCATGTTTCCCTCCAGTTCATCCAGTCCTCCCATGGGAGAGGGAAGAGAAATGACTGCAGAGGAGCCAGTTCAGATAGGGATTATCAGGGGGTTTCTGGTGAGTTCTTGCAGGAGGGAAAGGGACAGAAAATACACCGGGGATGAGAAGGTTTTGCACAGTCTGGTTTGTAGGTAGGAGTGGGGCAGGAAATGCAGAGGGTTGAGAAAGGGAGGAGTACAGGGTGTGGCAAACCTGCTGGGAGTTGTTTAATAAGTGGCCTAGATTCTAGGAAGAGACCTACGAGGGTCAGGGATGGAAATACCCTAATTTGTGAAACACAAAAGAATCCACCTACATGGGGCTAGGAAAACTGACCAGACTCCCAGTGCTGTATATATTCTACGATCTAACCACCTTAAAAGAGGCACTGAATAACAATCATTTCTATCTAACGAATTCCACCCCCAGCTCCTCCCCACCCATCTCTCAAGTCAAGTGTAACCCTTGTCCAGGGATACCCAGAGATATTCCGATGCTAATGTCCAAACATGGGATTTCGATTTCTAATTTAGGGCCAGATTAAAGTACCCTTAATCACGCTGAAAGATACCTTATACCACAAGTACTCCATAAATCAATGGGATTACTTATTGAGTTAAATACTAATTAATGTGACAAAGCTATCAAGCTCAAAAACTGGTAAGATCAAAAGTTACTGTAACTCCAAGTATTAAAGCAGAACTGTGAGCACTGTGCCTTCTCTCTGTTTAGGCATCAGAGGGTGACATCTGTGCCCATTCCTTCCTGTGGGATAAATTAACATAGTGTAAGAAAGATGTCAGAGGACACAGAGCAACCTTTAAAAATTCACATCTGAAGGGGCAAAATTCTTCTCTCCGTATCATGCGAGAGCCCTATTTTGCATATTCTATATTTGGTTTGCATTCTATTTTTAGAATTAACCCTGCAAAAAACATATTTAAAAATCTCCCCCATGGCAAGGCATTATCTCCCATGGACTTATTCCTACTGGCACTGCACCGCCAGCAAATCAGAACAAGGATTCAGATGTTCAGAGATGGGTGTAACCATCTTGCAAATGAAATCCCTGCAGCTGGCCATGGAACAGACGCCTCTACAAAGGAACTGCTGCAGCTTTCCGATTCCAAACCACACTTGGAAAACAGACTATAGAGGCTTCCTCCAATTGGTTACTTCCCAAACATTTCCTTAGGATGGCAGTGGGATGCAATGAACTCTGCCCTACTCTGCGGCTGAGGATGGATGTTAGGGATGTGCTGATCAAGTGCAGGGGCTCCCCAATTCCACGGGGGTGCGGAAGTTAGTTGGGGAGACTAAGGACCAGATGCTGCCTTCACTATGGCCTCTCCAGCGCCCCAACGGGTCCATAAAGCCAGCTCACCTGGCTGGCTAAGAATTCCCTGAGCCTGAAGAATCTAGTGACCCCCCTTCTCACAGCCCTCAATGGCACCAGCACGACTGGAGCATCACTACACGCTGGGTATCCCTGGCTGCCAGAACCATCCCTTGGGCTGTTGGCATCTGGGGGGGAATTAGAGCAGCCCTGACTCCAAGCCAGCCTCAGTACTGGGGGGGGGGCACAAAGGGTTTGTGAAACCACTGTTGCTCCCACCCCTTTGGGCCCTGGCCTGAGCTGACTGTACCTCAGTGGGACCAGAGAACCAGGCTCGCAACTGAATCGAGAGTCCTAACAAGAATCAGGGCCGGCGACGGGGGTACAAGGGGTACAGCTGTACCGGGCCCCAGATTTAAGGGAGGCCCCCCCTTAAATCCGGGGCGGGCCCGGTACACTGCTGTAACCCTGTAGGATGCGCAAGACATTGTTACGGTGCAGGGGCCTAGTAGTAGTAAGCGCTCCCTCGGCCCCCTCCTGGAATGGGCACTGAGCCATAACTAACGCTCCCAAGGTAACGGCAATTCGTTATCTTCTGGGAAGATGAGCTCAGAACACAGTCCTGCAGTTCTCTGCTGTGTTTTGTCTGCTTTCTGCTGCTCTTTCTCGCTTTGCTATCTGTATGTGCTTGAAAGCAAGTTTCCAGCTGTGTGAATGTTTATCCTGTCTGTGTGAGAGCAAACGCGTAGGAAACTAATTGGGGAAACTAAGGTAGAAGTACGTAGTCATTGAGTGTAACCAATCAATTGTTGCTTGCAAATGAGATATGAGTATGTATGAGATGTAAATGTGTGAGTGTACTTAAGCCCACTCCTGTGGGCGATCTTTGGGGCTTTCCTTACTCTTTTCCCCGGCCTACGGCTCTGAAGAGGTCGGGTACTCCTTCTGCGGTCGCGCTGATCTGATAAGCCCCCTCAGCGCCAGGACCGGGACCTTCCAATAAACTCACCTACTTTATTTACTTAACCACGTGTGTGTGCCTTGTCTCGCAATCTCCAAAGTACCTCACAACATTTGGCGTCACGAACAGGAGATTGCTGAGATAATGCCTCTGTGGTCGAAGGCGGGAGTGGCAGGGCAGCAATCGCTGGCCCTGCAGCGCGTGCCCGGATGGCCCTCTGCGGAGCGATGGGGGTCGGTGGCACGCCTGGTGGCCGGTTGGTCAGCCCCTGCGGAGTGGCCTGAGTTTCAGGCGGCTGCTGGGGTTGACCCCGAGCAGCTTGTAGCGGGGCTGCATCGATTGCACGTGAGCCGGCGGTCTGGGACGGAGCGACGCGCTATGGGTGAGTTAGCGTGGTTATTTCTTACTGCAGTCCGGGCCCAGGACAGAGAGCTTCTGAGAGTGCAGAAGCTGTTAGAAGATAAGAGACAGGAATGTTTGGCGCAGGCCGAGGCGCGGGGGATAGCGCAGGAGATAGTTACCTCGCAGGCGGAGAGGGCTCAGGCTCTCGCTGGCCGCTGTGAGGTACTGGTAGCACGGATTGCCAACAGGCGCCGGGTGCGGCGGGGGCAGCTGCCCGTGACTGTCGGCCAGGTGCGGGCAATCACTGCAGCCCCTTCATGGGATCCTGCGGACTGGGATGGTAACATCGAGAGCTCCTCCTCTGACTCGGAGGATGAGGAGTTTGGCCCCAGGGCCCCTCAGGCACGTCCGGTGCTAGAGTTGCGGAACGAGGGGGGAGAGCTGCGACAGATTGTGTGTACCTATAAGACGAGTGAGTTGCAGGAGATTGTAAAGACCTTTCGCCATGAGGTTGGGGAGGGGCTGTTAGCCTGGCTGGTCCGTGTGTGGGACAATGCTGGTAACACGGTCCTTCTCCTCCTGACGGAGTTTCAGCAGCTGGGAGTCCTCTCCAAGGATGCGCAGGTGCGCTCGCAGTTGGCGAACCCCCCCCAGCCCAAAGATGGGCAGGGGAACGTGATAGAGTCGCCGTCCCTCTACCGGTGGTTGACAGGGGCCGTGGACGCGGCCTACCCCTCTACGGGGGAACTGGAGGCCCAGCCGCGGCCCTGGAAGGCGATTGCCGAGGGGGTTGGGGTCCTGCGGCAGCTGGGGATGGCATGGGCGATTGCTTGTGGCGGCACGGAGGGGCCAGATGACATGCCAGTGCAGAAATCGATTAAGGCCACCTTTCTGCGTCTGGCCCCTGATGAGTTGAAGCCCTCACTACTTGCGGTGGTGATGGCGGCGGACGGACATGTTGGGGACTTGGCGTCCACCCTGATGCAGTTGGAGGCCGCGTTGGCAGGGTCCAAGGGGCGGGCCGTGCGTGTGGCCAAAAGAGAGAAAGGGGCCGCAGAAGGGACCGAGAAGGGGCAGCTCCGTGTGGACCGTAAGACGCTGTGGCGAGACCTCCTGCAGGCAGGCACGCCTCGGGCAGAGATTGACGGGCTGCCCATCACGGAGCTGTACAAGCAGTGGCTGAAGCTCCCCCCCCCGCGAAACGACACAGTGGGGGGGGGGTCCGAAGAGGGAAGCGAAAGGAGGAACAGCAGCCGGTGTGTCCGGCAGAGCCCAATGCCCCAGTGCACTGGGATCTGCCACAGCCCCTGTGACGGGGAGGCGGGTCCCCCGTCCGGTGTGCGGCCCTGCACCCGGACAGGGAGGCGGGGGACCACCGCCCCTTTGTCCCGCTTGCGATCCGTTGGCCCCATGGAGGAACCCAGCACGTCCTAGCTCTGCTAGACACGGGAGCTGAAGTCACCATCCTCCACGCCATGCAGACTATGGGGCGGGCCACCGTGGTGCGGGGGTTGGGGGGCTCGGAGACCCAGGCCTTCGTTGTGACTGTGACTCTCACCCTGGGAAAAGCGCCCCCCTTTCCTGCAACTGTGTTGGTAGCACCTATCGGTGAATACATTGTGGGAATTGATGTCCTGCGGAGGCGACAGGTAGAGACGCAGTATGGACTGTTTGCTTTTGGCCAGCCGCGCTACATCAAGTCCCACAGGGTGCACAGAGTGGCAGTGTCCGGACCGCTCCCCCTGCTGCGTGGATTCCCACGCTGGGAGCCCGTCCGCCTGCCACTCCCCTGCAGGGTTGTGAATAAAAAGCAATACCGTTTGCCGGGGGAGGGGAGGAAGAGATAACACAGACTGTGCAGGCTCTCTTGCAGGCTCAGGTCATTCGACCGGCACTGAGCCCCTACAACAGCCCCATCTGGCCTGTACGGAAACCGGATGGCTCATGGCGGATGACCGTAGACTACCGGGACCTGAACAAAGTAACCCCGCCCCTGTCAGCTACAGTCCCGGATATGGTCACCCTCATTGAGCGGATTGCCTCCGCGGCCCTCCCCTGGCATGCAGTCATTGACCTTGCTAATGCCTTTTTCTCAATTGCCATTGCAGCTGAGAGTCAGGACCAGTTTGCCTTCACCTGGCAGACGCGTCAGTACACATTCTGCGTCTTGCCCCAGGGGTGGAAGCACTCGCCCACCATCTGTCACCGGCTGGTGCAAGCAGACCTTGCTGGTGTGCCCCTGCCGACAGGCACGCGTCTGTACCATTACATTGATGATGTCATGCTCTCAGGCCCCTCGCAAGAAGAGGTCACTGAGGCACTGCACCGAGTCACAGAGGGACTCGAGGGGCGGGGCTGGGCCCTCAACCCCAAGAAGATCCAGGGGCCTGCCCGCACTGTGGTGTATCTGGGAATCCTTTGGGTGGGGTCAGAGCGTCAGATCCCTCAGAAGGTGCGTCAGACTGTACAAAGCTACCCTGTGCCCCAGAACAAGCGAGAACTACAAGCTTACCTGGGCCTTGTGGGTTTCTGGCGCGCCTTCATCCCCCACCTGGCCTTTGTGATACGCCCTCTCCAGGCCCTGGTGCGCAAGGCCACACCCTGGCAGTGGCAGACCCAACACCAACAGGCCTTTGACCTGAGCAAGGAGGCCCTGACCACGCATGCTCGCCTCCATGCCCCCCTGCCTGGGGTCCCTTTTGAACTGGAAGTGACCACTGTGGCTGGCGTGGCCTCCTGGGGCCTCTGGCAGCAGGTGGGCACTCAACGGAAAGAGCCTATTGGGTTCTGGTCGCGCACCCTGCGAGGGGCAGAGAGTGGGTACACCCCGCTAGAGAAACAATTGCTTGCAGTGGTCTGGGCCCTACAGGATACAGAGCGCGTCACCGGACCTACTCCCGTGACAGTCCGGACACCGATCCCTCTGGGTAGCTGGGTCCGGGCAGAGGCCACCCGGGAGCAGACAGGGGTGGCCCAGGCGGCAACCCTGTTCAAATGGAAGCACTATCTGCAACAACGGATGCTGCTGGGCAAGGCAGCCATTTCTACACCTCATGCTCTGCTGCTGGGGGCGATCACCTTCGAGCATGTCCCCGCCCTTGCAGACGAGCTGCCAGAAGCTGAACCGCCAGTGGCCCCACCTCCGGTGACGGAGGCTCCAGAACCCGGGGCCTTGGCGGCCAGTGAGCAGCAGTATGCCTGGTTTACAGATGGCTCCGCCACATACACCGATCACAGAGTCAGACAGTAGAGGGCCATTGCCTACGCCCCCTATGCTGAGGAGATCATACTGAACTGGGGCACCGGGGGCTCAAGACAATGGGCAGAGCTCCGCGCAGCGGCGGCGGCCCTAGAGGACTATCCCCCGAAGGCCTACCTGTACACAAACAGCTGAGTAGTGTACAAGGGACTGCGAACTTAGATGACAACATAAGAAGCCAAAGACTAGCAGCTTGCGGCCCGCCCCCTCTGGGGTGCAGCCCTCTAAAAACAACTGCTGGCCTACGCACGAGCAGCCCCCCCGGCGGTACGGCACGTGGATGCCCACACCAAGGCCGACACCCTGGAGGCCCGCTGGAACGCAGAAGCCGATGCCCTAGCAAAGGGGCCATGTTTGGCCCTAGCAGAAAAAGTACATGCAGAGGCGGGACATCGAGGAGCTCTAGCAACGCAGCTGTACAGGCGAGAGAAGGGCCTTCACCTGCCACTCTCCTACTGCCGTGTCGCCCGCCTCAACTGCGCCAGGTGCACACGTCTCACCCCCATGGCCCTCCCAGATCCAGAGGGCCACATCAGTCGGGCGACTGCGCCTTGCCAGGACTGGCAGGTGGACTACATCGGCCCCCTGCCTCCAAAAAAGAAGCACCAGTGCATCCTCACTGCTGTGGACACCTACACAAGCTTGTTGTTCATGGCACCCAGTGCCTCTGCCAACGCTGCCACTACGGTGACAGCCCTCGACCGCCTGATGCAACGGTATGGTGCCCCGCGGCGTATCCAGAGTGACCAGGGCACCCACTTCACCGCCCAGAGTGTACGAGATTAGGCCGCAGATGTCAACATTGAGTGGCTGTACCATCTTCCGTACTCCCCCACAGCAAGTGGGTTGATTGAGTGCATGAATGGCCTGCTGAAAAATCAAATCCGGTGGTTGACACCTTCCATAACTCTGAGAAGGTGGTCTGGTGTGCTTCAAAAAGCAGTGTGGCTGCTGAATAACCATTTTGTGGGCCCCCACACTCCGTACCAACGGCTGGCCCTGCAGACCCCACCGATGGTCTGCTTGCGCATACGGTTGCAGCAATTGCCAGGGGAGCTGGACACCGCACAGAACCAGGTTCGCCTTATGGCGTCCGAGCCCGGTGTCCTGGCCGTGGGTGCCACCTCCCATCCCTGGGCTGTTCATGCCACGGTGCACTGCCAGCCACCCACCTTGTTCTTTTTGTCCTCTCTGGTGGAAGGGCTGGCCTTCTCTCCTCCATACTGGCACAGTGGGGATGAGACCCTGAGTACTGTAGTCTGTGAGAATCAAACTGACACTTCCATGCAGTGAGAAGCGAGAACTGCTCTTTGTAATCTCTGTCCGCTTTCCCCCCAATCAGAGGTGCAGAGCGAGGAAGCTGTGACTTCAGACGGCGCTCCCCTAGCCAGTGTCTGGTAGACCAACCCCGGAAGGGAAGCCAAAGCTGCAACCGTCCTCGCCACCAGAGAAAGCTGGGCTGTGGTATTGCCGGACCAAGAGGACCGCCCCCAAACGGCCTCTTGGCACCGTTTAACCAAGCGTTCTCTTTGATTTTCTTACAGTGTTTCCTGTGCCTGACTGCTGGCGTGGTCACCAACACCTGAGTTTTGCTGGCTCGAAGTGCCCTCAACGCAACTGCCTTCTGCCTACCTCACACGTACGCGGTCGGCGAAGTCATAGAAACCTGTTTCTTGGGTGTCAGCGCAACACCAGCCACGTTACAGCATCACACCGTGTTGGCCAACGTTGACACCATAGCTAGTTATAAGAATTTGTATAACCTGGGGCGGGTCATGCTACGCCCATCTGCTGAGATGTATTCTTTTCGTGTTGCGAATGTTACTGTTGCTTCTGTGTGTGTCATGTTTGACAAAGCCACAAAACCTGTACACGATCTCACCAATCGAGAGCTGCACTGTAATCAGACCTGCAGACTCTCTTTTGTATTAGCTCCTGTGCCTCTTCCCCCGGGGTGGTTTCTCCTTTGTGGCCGTACCGTCTATTCGTACGTGCCAGCCAACAGCTCAAGTGGGCCCTGTACCCTTGGACGTGTAGCTCCCCTCGTTCTCCCGTACCCGAACCAGGGCCCTACTCACCAGAGACTAGCTCGTGCTCCTTTTGATGCTAAATGCCGCTCCGACGTAGCACTCTTGTCAGAAGGAGAAGCACAGGCTCTGATTTTCTCCCTCGTTGGTGTCCCCAAGATGGTCATGCACAACTACCACGCAGTAGCCCGCTTGGCCTGTTCTGTAGCCAAGACCCTGAATGTCACATCTTCCATCCTCGCCCGTTTGAACAAAGAGCTAAAAGAGGTCCGCCAGAGAATGCTGCAGAACCGCCTAGCGGTAGACTATCTGTTGCTGCGGCAGGGCCACAGTTGTTCTGAGTTCCCAGGCCTGTGCTGTTTTAACATTACAGATGAGGGACCCTCCATTGAAACAGATATCCAGAAGCTGAGGGACCTAGCCCGGAACATCGGTGAACAACAAAGAGAAAGCTAGCTTTAGTCCTGAGTGGCTTCGCTCCGAGAGTGAGCTGCCCACCTTGTCCAAGGTTTCCTTCTTAGTCTACTTAGTTTGTGTGCTCTCTATCTTTTGTGTGTTTGTGGTGGCCGTGTTTGTGTTTTGTGTCCCCGCCACTCACCTTTCCCTGCCCTTTCCGTAGAGTCTCTTAAAGGAGCGGGGGGTAGAGTGTAAGACGCGCAAGACATTGTTACGGTGCAGGGGCCTAGCAGTAGTGTAACCCTTCTGCCCATCAGAGTTGGCAGCAACAAGGGCCGGGTTCAGTATCCAGGGGTTCCATTCTAAGGACACAATACAAAACCGGCTCGAGCCCCCACCCAGTGACCTGGGACAACCATATACGCTCCCAAGGTAACGGCAATTCGTTATCTCCTGGGAAGATGAGCTCAGAACACAGTCCTGCAGTTCTCTGCTGTGTTTTGCTGGATCACTCACCAGGTGCTTGCGAGGGGTACTAACCCAGAGATCCCGGACGAGCCCCCAAAATGTAACCCTTCTGCCCATCAGAGTTGGCAGCAACAAGGGCCGGGTTCAGTATCCAGAGGTTCCATTCTAAGGACACAATACAAAACCGGCTCGAGCCCCCACCCAGTGACCTGGGACAACCATATACCACCACCCTTCTGGGCGCCTCTAAGAGGCAATACTTCCCCTCTCGCAAGCACAGAGTCTGAGTGTACCAAAACCCCTTTAATGACAGAGAGAAACACTGTGGCATATTATTGGGTAAATACCACAAACAAAAGTCACAACCCAAACCATGAACCAGAATCCCCCCACACACACACACACACTCACACGCCAATAGGCAGTGTCCTTTCCCTTGGGTTCTTGAGTCCCCCAAAGTCCCCAAAGTCCAACAGCCCCAGCAGAGTTCAAGAGTTCATAGCGGAGTGCGTCATCACAGGGGGGTCCCACCAGCGGCTCAGGGGTGCCTGTAACTGGCCGAAATACCTCCGCCACAGGGTTTAGGGCTGAGGAGGGAGAGCTCTCTATCAGCTCAGCTGATGGAGACTGAAGTCTTGTTTCCATTCTGGGATACGCCCTGGTCGTGTCTTCCTCCTCGGCCTCACTCTCCGACATGCTGGCTAGGGGTAGGTTATCTTCAGAATGCCCGTTGGAGGGCGGCTTTGGCCTAGCACTTCTATTCTGCCCGGCTGCCCTGTCCTGGCCCATCTCATAAGGGGTGCCTACCAATTCCCCCACAGGGAGCAATAGGTTTCTATGCACTGTCTTTATTTGCCCTGGACCCTCTTCAGGTTTGATCTTGTAGACCGGCAGATCTCCCAGTTTTTCCATCACTAGGTAGGGTATTGCCTTCCATCTGTCAGCTATCTTGTGTTTGCCAGCAATACCCAGATTTCGCAGCAGGACTCTGTCCCCTGACTGGAGCTCCTGTAAACGTACCCTCGCATCATATCGATGTTTGTTGCGGTCTGCATTCTTCCTAGCGGCAGATGTAGCTAGGCGATAAGCATCCTGCAGCTTTTCTCTTAGCCGGGCTACATATTGCTGATGGGTTTCATAGCTATCTCCATCCTCTGATACACCAAAGCACAGGTCTATGGGTAATCTGGGTTCTCGCCCAAACATCAAGAAATATGGGGTGACTCCCGTAGCATCATTCCTGGTGGCGTTGTAGGCATGCACCAGAAATGCCACATGCTGGCTCCAGGTTGCCTTCTGCTCTGGTCGCAGAGTCCCCAGCATATCTAATAGGGTTCGGTTGAACCTCTCTGGCTGGGGATCGCCTTGCGGATGATACGGTGTGGTCCTAGACTTTTTAATTCCCGCTATTTTCAGCACCTCCTTCAGAAGGTGACTCTCAAAGTCTCGCCCCTGATCCGAGTGTATCCGTGCCGGGAATCCATAGACTGAGAAATATTTCTCCCACAGTACTCGAGCGACAGTGGTGGCCCTCTGATCACGTGTGGGATATGCCTGCGCATACCGTGTAAAATGGTCAGTCACTACTAGGATATTTCCGACATTCCTCCTGTCTACTTCTAGAGACAAGAAATCAATGCATACCAATTCCAAAGGTTTGTTGCTGGTGATGTTCTTGAGATACGCAGCCCTCGTGGGAAGAGTTTTCCTTTGAACGCACCGGGCACATGCCTCACATTTCCTGCGAACATCTTCAGCCATCCGGGGCCAATAGAACCTACTACAAATAAGTTCCAGGGTCCTATCCATCCTTTGATGCCCAAAGTCGTCGTGCAGTGCCCTCATGGCCAAGGCTCGGTACTCTTTTGGCAACACTAGCTGTGCTCGCTGTTCTTGTAAAGGGCCCATAGTCACTCGGTGTAGCACTCCTTGAATCAGTTTTAGTTTGGTCCACTCTCTCAATAGTAGTTTACCCTCCGGGGTAGGTGGGACCACTACAGCTGGGCTTCGCCTCTCCCTTTTGGCAAGTAGCGTATCACGAATGTCTGCATCTTGCAGCTGGGCTTCTTGCCAGTCAGCCACATTGAGCATGGGCAAGGGAGATTGGTCCAAGGCAATATAGTTCACTGAAGCGGAGGGCACACATTCCGGGGGCAGGCCCAATGCCTCTGCAACACATCCATGACAGCTCTCATGGGGCTCTGGCCCTCGCCGACTCACACTGCAAATAGCTCTCACTCCATCCGTGGGTATCACAGCAATTTCTGGTGCCTGCGGACGCCTGGACAATGCATCTGCATCTATATTGCTTCTCCCTGAGCGATATTGAATGCTGAACTCATAGCTAGCCAAGGCGGCCACCCATCTCTGCCCTGTAGCATCCAGCTTTGCACTTGTCAACACATACGTCAATGGGTTGTTGTCTGTCCACACCTGGAACTGAGCACCATACAGATAGTCTCGAAATTTCTCGGTGATGGCCCATTTCAAGGCCAAGAACTCCAGCTTGTGGATAGGGTAGCGAGTTTCACTGTCAGACAATCCTCGGCTGGCAAAGGCTACAGGTTTACGTTTGCCTTCCACTTCCTGGTACAGTACTGCTCCCAGACCGTCCAAACTGGCATCAGTATGCAGGATAAACGGTTTGCTGGGGTCAGCAAAGACCAAGACCGGAGCATGAGTTAGGCAAACAATGATTTCTTGAAATGCCCTTTCACATCTCTCATCCCACCGTGGCCCAAACGGTGCAAAGGGGCCATAGTGTCTCTGCACAGGAGGCTTTGTGGACCTCCCCTTGTTCTTGGTTTTAGATTTGTTTTTTCCAGACGGGTATCCCCTGGTAAGATCGTTCAGAGGCTTTACAATCGTAGCATAGTTCTTAACAAATCGGCGGTAGTAGCCACTAAATCCAAGAAAGGTCCTGAGTTCTCCTTAGTTACTTGGATGAGGCCAGGTAGTGAGTGCTTCTATTTTATCGGGATCAGTGCTCACGCCCTCTTGGGACACGATGTGACCCACATACTTTACTGAGGTTCGGCAGAACTGGCATTTGTCTATTGAGAGCTTCAAACCATAGTCCTCCAACCTATCGAGCACTTTAAGTAATCTTTCTTCATGCTCCTCCAAGGTTCTTCCAAACACAATCAGGTCATCCAAATAAACCAAAACCTGTAGTAAATTCATGTCTCCCACTACTTTCTCCATAAGACGTTGAAATGTGGCAGGCGCCCCTGAAATCCCCTGGGGCATGCGTTCAAACTGATAAAACCCTAATGGGCAGATGAAGGCTGTCTTCTCCTTATCTTCCTCTCCCAGGGGGATCTGGTAATACCCACTCCGGAGATCCAACACAGAGAACCACTGGCTTCCCAGCAAACAATCTAGGGCATCTTGGACTCGAGGCATAGTGTACTGGTCAACCACAGTACGGCTGTTTAGGGTGCGGTAGTCAATGCACATCCGGACTTTTCCATTCTTTTTATGGGCTATCACAATGGGTGAGGCATATGGGCTGCGGGACTCTGTAATGATGCCATTTGCAGCTAGCTCTTGAAGATGATGTCGCACATCTTCCATCTCAGAGAGGGCAATCCTCCTCGATCTCTCCCTAAAGGGTCGAGAGTCATGTAGCCTGATGTTGTGCTCTACTCCTTTGGCACATCCCACATCCCACTCATGCAGTGAGAACACTTTGGATCTTTCACAAAGTTTCTTCCTCAAGCGATCTTTCCACTCCTCAGACAATGGTGAATCTCCAAAGTCAAACTTTTCTGGGTCGATTGCTGGAACTTGAGTTTCACACCGGGGTGTCACAATCGACTCAGGCTCAAAGAGGTCTGCTATCTTTTGTCCTTGCTTCACAACAACATCACGACTTGTTTCATTAGCAACCAGTATAGTCACCTTTTCCTGGGCTCCAGCAGGCAGGGTTATGACTCCACTGGGGACCAGCACTCCTTCAGGAAGTTCTCCTTCCGCTGACTGCTCGAGCATTGCCAATGCCCCTTTGCCGCCTCTCAGCCAGGTGCTCATGACAAGCACTTCTTGCTCCGTCCTGGCATGGAGTACTAAGGGGGTTGTGCCCGCGTACTTCAATGCGCCAATTGGCAGCTCAGATGTCTCCTTTTTAGCACTCTCAATTTTCCTATAGGCTTCAGCACAAAGCGTATGGATCATCAGGGTATTCAGGTATTGCAGCCTGTCGTCTGCAGTAATCCGCGAGTACCTTGAAAAGGCTGGAGTTTGTCCCTATCAGCGCGGACACCTCAGAGGTCCCTTTAGGGTCAGGACATATTAGGGCAGCTGTGTCTACTGCTTCTCTTACCCCTGCAACCTCCTCTGGAAATTCCAGGTGCACTATGACATATCCTTGGTAGGGGTATTCATCCATGCTGAGGCCACATAGGCACAGGCCAGTCAGTGGCTGTATAGGCAGGTGCCTAAGCATGTGTTGGTAGAATGATTGAAATATAATAGTCACTTGAGATCCAGTGTCAAGCACTGCTTTACACTCCACCCCTTCAATCCTCACCATGACCTCTGCTCGAGGCCCTATCAGTCCTATGGGGATCCCAGATGGACAGACTTTCCTGTGGGAATCCTCAAATCCTGCAGCCCTGGGTGGTCCACATCCCTGGACGCTCTGACAATTACCAGATCTTTTCCAGCTGCTCCTCAGCTTTCTGTACACTATGGAGGGATTTTCTTCATTATGGCACCTGGCAGCACTGTGGCCATCCTGACCACATCGGTAGCAGAAGAATTCCCCTTTTCTGCTGTGCCTGAGTGGGATGGTTGCTCTAAATTCTGGCTTCTCCACTGCCACAGATGGAGGCTTCTCATTCCGGGAAGTCTTAGCTCGGTTAATGGTGCTTTGAAGCTCAGTTATCCGTTCCGTCAGGACCTGAAGTTGTTGGGCAAGCTCCTCTTGGGTGCTCACCATCAGTACACTAGCTTTTTGTAGTGGTGTTGTGCTGGCTGGTTCCAATGTTTGGGCCTCCCAAGACTCGCTGGCAGCCTGCTGTTCTTCCTCCTCTCTGACCTCTTTTATCAGCTGGGAATAACTTGGGGGATGTTCCTGTCGTTCTTTTAGCCGGAGGTGAAGTAAGATAGGATTCTGATACTGGGTTCCTCTTACGAATTGAGCCAGTCTAGTCAGATCCATCTGCTCAGTAGTCACTGCTCCCCTTAGGACAGCTCTCTGAAGTAATCTCTCCAGCCTCTGTATATAGGCTGAAGCCTTCTCGCCTCTTTGCTGTCGGGAATTAAGGAACTTGCAGTAGCTGTCTTCAGGGCTCTCTATGCTTCCAAAGGCGTGACCAAGGGCCATTAGGCAGTCCTTCACTCTGACCCCAGGGTCAATGAGCTTCAAAGTGCGAATCACATCTAAGGCTGGGCCCCCAAGGCTCTCGATTAGACATCTTCGCTTTTCTACATCTGGTACGGTCCACTCCTGCAGCATTTCAGTGGTATGCTCTAACCAGGGTTCAAACTCCTCTTCCCCCGTAAATGACCTTAACTTACGACCAGAGTTAGACATAGCATAGGACAGCAGGATCCTCCCCAGTGTTTGCCCCAGGTCTTTTGCCCAGTCATCAGCCGAGGCTGCAGCCCCTGAGCTAGGGGCTGCAGAGCCAGGGCCCAACAAACCTGACATATTAGCCATTACACAAACAGTAATTTCCTCAACATATAAACACAGATGTTTCCCAATGTACTGGATCACTCACCAGGTGCTTGCGAGGGGTACTAACCCAGAGATCCCGGACGAGCCCCCAAAATGTAACCCTTCTGCCCATCAGAGTTGGCAGCAACAAGGGCCGGGTTCAGTATCCAGGGGTTCCATTCTAAGGACACAATACAAAACCGGCTCGAGCCCCCACCCAGTGACCTGGGACAACCATATACCACCACCCTTCTGGGCGCCTCTAAGAGGCAATACTTCCCCTCTCGCAAGCACAGAGTCTGAGTGTACCAAAACCCCTTTAATGACAGAGAGAAACACTGTGGCATATTATTGGGTAAATACCACAAACAAAAGTCACAACCCAAACCATGAACCAGAATCCCCCCACACACACACACACACTCACACGCCAATAGGCAGTGTCCTTTCCCTTGGGTTCTTGAGTCCCCCAAAGTCCCCAAAGTCCAACAGCCCCAGCAGAGTTCAAGAGTTCATAGCGGAGTTGCACCTCCCCACCGAGGGGGGGGGCAGGTTATGGGGCACCTTACGTGGTCAGAGGCCGACTGCCCCGCCTCTCCAGTCATGCTGGTCACTCCACTAGCCGCCCTGCTAGCCGACACAGGAACTGCTCTGGCAGCCGTCTCAGGAACAGGTCCACTCGCCGGCACAGGAACTGCTCTGGCAGCTGTCTCTGGAATGGGTCCACTCGCCGGCACGGGAACTGCTCTGCCAGCGGTCTCTGGAAGGGGTCCACTCGCCGGCACCGGAACTGCTCAGGGCCCCCCACTTAAGATAAAGCTCAGGGATTTTTCAGCTCTTAAGTGATTTCAGCTCTTGAGTGATTTCAGCTCATAGTGGTGGGGCCTTAGTGCAGAAGCACCACCAGACCCAAAGCAACTTCAGCTCAGTACGCTGAAGTTAGACTCCTAAAGGAAGCAAAAGTCAGCTCTAACATTCCACAGGGGAGAGAGACCAGGTGCAATAGGCCCGTGAAGCCCTCAGATAAGACCCTGACCACAAGGCCTAGGAGCCTGTCCACAACCTCTCTCAATTCAGTGAGTTTTGGAACCCCTGTCCCTTGTTTACCGAGTGCTACCTAGTTGATGGCGAGTCCCTCCAGCATGCCAAAGGCCAAATCAATGTCCCAACCCCTCATTCACATAAACATGTTAATCAGCACTCTATCATTCTTGCCCCAATACTACAGAAACTGGGGGTCCCACAGTAGCCAAAGTGATCATTTGGGCTGTTAGAGTGCAGGCCAGGTGCGGTGGGTGTGTCTAAGCAAATCAGGTGTTATTTTCCAAAAGTTACTGCAATTTCTGCAACTCACCACTGGATGTCACCCATACTGACACTGCAAAGTCATTGCAATTCCTGCAATTCCCTGACACTGCTTGAGTAGTAGTAAGCGCTCCCTCGGCCCCCCTCCTAGAATGAGCACTGAGCCATAACCAATGCTCCCAAGGTAACGGCAATTCGTTATCTCCTGGGAAGATGAGCTCAGAACACAGTCCTGCAGTTCTCTGCTGTGTTTTGTCTGCTTTCTGCTGCTCTTTCTCGCTTTGCTATCTGTATGTGCTTGAAAGCAAGTTTCCAGCTGTGTGAATGTTTATCCTGTCTGTGTGAGAGCAAACGCGTGGGAAACTAATTAGAGAAACTAAAGTAGAAGTACATAGTCATTGAGTGTAACCAATCAATCGTTGCTTGCAAATAAAATATAAATATGTATAAAATGTAAATGTGTGAGTGTACTTAAGCCCACTCCTGTGGGCTATCCTTAAAGCTTTCCTTACTCTTTTCCCCAGCCTACGGCTCCGAAGAGGTCGGGTTCTCCTTCTGCGGTCGCGCTGATCTGATAAGCCCCCTCAGCGCCAAGACCGAAACCTTCCAATAAACTCACCTACTTTATTTACTTAACCACGTGTGTGTGCCTTGTCTCGCAATCTCCAAAGTACCTCACAACACCCATGAACCCCCCAATAGACCCCAGAGCGGGGGAAACACCCCTCGGCCCCGCCCAGGTCCCCCATGAACCCCCCAATAGACCCCAGAGCGGGGGAAACACCCCTCGGCCCCGCCCCCAGATCCCCCATGAACCCCCCAATAGACCCCAGAGCGGGGGAAACACCCCCCGGCCCCGCCCCCAGGTCCCCCATGAACCCCCCAATAGACCCCACAGCGGGGGAAACACCCCTCGCCCCCCCCAGATCCCCCATGAACCCCCCCCAATAGACCCCACAGCGGGGGAAACACCCCTCGGCCCCCCCATCCCCCATGAACCCCCCAATAGACCCCAGAGTGGGGGAAACACCCCTCGCCCCCCCCCAGATCCCCCATGAACCCCCCAATAGACCCCGGAGCGGGGGAAACACCCCTCGGCCCCGCCCCCAGGTCCCCCATGAACCCCCCAATAGACCCCGGAGCGGGGGAAACACCCCTCGGCCCCGCCCCCAGGTCCCCCATGAACCCCCCAATAGACCCCAGAGCGGGGGAAACACCCCCCGGCCCCGCCCCCAGGTCCCCCATGAACCCCCCAATAGACCCCAGAGCGGGGGAAACACCCCTCGGCCCCCCCAGATCCCCCATGAACCCCCCAATAGACCCCACAGCGGGGGAAACACCCCTCGGCCCCCCCAGATCCCCCATGAACCCCCCAATAGACCCCAGAGCGGGGGAAACACCCCTCTGCCCCCCCAGATCCCCCATGAACCCCCCAATAGACCCCAGAGCGGGGGAAACACCCCTCGGCCCCCCCCAGATCCCCCATGAACCGCCCAATAGACCCCAGAGCGGGGGAAACACCCCCCGGCCCCGCCCCCAGATCCCCCATGAACCCCCCAATAGACCCCACAGCGGGGGAAACACCCCTCGCCCCCCCCCCAGATCCCCCATGAACCCCCCAATAGACCCCACAGCGGGGGAAACACCCCTCGGCCCCCCCATCCCCCATGAACCCCCCAATAGACCCCAGAGCGGGGGAAACACCCCTCGCCCCCCCCCAGATCCCCCATGAACCCCCCAATAGACCCCGGAGCGGGTGAAACACCCCTCGGCCCCGCCCCCAGGTCCCCCATGAACCCCCCAATAGACCCCAGAGCGGGGGAAACACCCCTCGGCCCCGCCCCCAGGTCCCCCATGAACCCCAAATAGACCCCAGAGCGGGGGAAACACCCCTCGGCCCTCCCAGGTCCCCCATGAACCCCCCAATAGACCCCAGAGTGGGGGAAACACCCCTCGGCCCCCCCAGGTCCCCCATGAACCCCCCAATAGACCCCAGAGCGGGGGAAACACCCCTCGGCCCCGCCCCCAGATCCCCCATGAACCCCCCAATAGACGACAGAGCGGGGGAAACACCCCTCGGCCCCGCCCCCAGGTCCCCCATGAACCCCCCAATAGACCCCAGAGCAGGGGAAACACCCCTCGGCCTCCCCCATGAACCCCCCAATAGACCCCAGAGCGGGGGAAACACCCCCGGCCCCGCCCCCAGGTCCCCCATGAACCCCCCAATAGACCCCAGAGCGGGGGAAACACCCCTCGGCCCCCCCCAGATCCCCCATGAACCCCCCCAATAGACCCCAGAGCGGGGGAAACACCCCTCAGCCCCCCCCAGATCCCCCATGAACCCCCCAATAGACCCCAGAGCGGGGGAAACACCCCTCGCCCCCCCCAGATCCCCCATGAACCCCCCAATAGACCCCAGAGCGGGGGAAACACCCCCCGGCCCCGCCCCCAGATCCCCCATGAACCCCCCAATAGACCCCAGAGCGGGGGAAACACCCCTCGGCCCCCCCCAGATCCCCCATGAACCCCCCAATAGACCCCACAGCGGGGGAAACACCCCTCGGCCCCCCCATCCCCCATGAACCCCCAATAGACCCCAGAGCGGGGGAAACACCCCTCGGCCCCCCCAGATCCCCCATGAACCCCCCCAATAGACCCCAGAGCGGGCGAAACACCCCTCGGCCCCCCCAGATCCCCCATGAACCCCCCAATAGACCCCAGAGCGGGGGAAACAACCCTCGGCCCCCCCCAGATCCCCCATGAACCCCCCAATAGACCCCAGAGCGGGGGAAACACCCCTTGGCCCCGCCCCCAGGTCCCCCATGAACCCCCCAATAGACCCCAGAGCGGGGGAAACACCCCTCGGCCCCGCCCCCAGGTCCCCCATGAACCCCCCAATAGACCCCAGAGCGGGGGAAACACGCCTCGGCCCCCCCAGATCCCCCATGAACCCCCCAATAGACCCCAGAGCGGGGGAAACACCCCTCGGCCCCGCCCCCAGGTCCCCCATGAACCCCCAAATAGACCCCAGAGCGGGGGAAACACCCCTCGCCCCCCCCAGATCCCCCATGAACCCCCCAATAGACCCCAGAGCGGGGGAAACACCCCTCGGCCCCCCCAGGTCCCCCATGAACCCCCCAATAGACCCCAGAGCGGGGGAAACAGACCCCCCGCCCCCCCCCAGATCCCCCATGAACTCCCCAATAGACCCCAGAGCGGGGGAAACACCCCTCGGCCCCCCCCAGGTCCCCCATGAACTCCCCAATAGACCCCAGAGCGGGGGAAACACCCCTCGGCCCCGCCCCCAGGTCCCCCATGAACCCCCCAATAGACCCCAGAGCGGGGGAAACACCCCTCGCCCCCCCCCCAGATCCCCCATTGTAGGACGCGCAAGACATTGTTACGGTTGAGGGGCCTAGTAGTAGTAAGCGCTCCCTTGGCCCCCCTCCTGGAATGGGCACTGAGCCATAACCAACGCTCCCAAGGTAACGGCAATTCGTTATCTCCTGGAAAGATGAGCTCAGAACACAGTCCTGCAGTTCTCTGCTGTGTTTTGTCTGCCTTCTGCTGCTCTTTCTCACTTTGCTATCTGTATGTGCTTGAAAGCAAGTTCCCAGCTGTGTGAATGTTTATCCTGTCTGTGTGAGAGCAAACGCGTGGGAAACTAATTGGGGAAACTAAGGTAGAAGTACGTAGTCATTGAGTGTAACCAATCAATCGTTGCTTGCAAATGAGATATGAATATGTATGAGATGTAAATGTGTGAGTGTACTTAAGCCCACTCCTGTGGGCTATCCTTGGGGCTTTCCTTACTCTTTTCCCCGGCCTACGGCTCCGAAGAGGTCGGGTAATCCTTCTGCGGTCGCGCTGATCTGATAAGCCCCCTCAGCGCCAGGACCGGGACCTTCCAATAAACTCACCTACTTTATTTACTTAACCACGTGTGTGTGCCTTGTCTCGCAATCTCCAAAGTACCTCACAACATTTGGCGTCACGAACAGGAGATTGCTGAGATAATGCCTCTGTGGTCGAAGGCGGGAGTAGCAGGGCAGCAATCGCTGGCCCTGCAGCGCGTGCCCGGATGGCCCTCTGCGGAGCGATGGGGGCCAGTAGCACGCCTGGTGGCCGGTTGGTCAGCCCCTGCGGAGTGGCCTGAGTTCCACGCGGCCGCTGGGGTTGACCCCGAGCAGCTTGTAGCGGGGCTGCGTCGATTGCACGTGAGCCGGCGGTCTGGGACGGAGCGGCGCGCTATGGGTGAGTTAGCGTGGTTATTTCTTACTGCGGTTCGGGCCCAGGACAGAGAGCTTCTGAGAGTGCAGAAGCTGTTAGAAGATAAGAGACAAGAATGTTTGGCGCAGGCCGAGGCGCGGGGGATAGCGCAGGAGATAGTTACCTCGCAGGCGGAGAGGGCTCAGGCTCTCGCTGGCCGCTGTGAGGTACTGGTAGCACGGATTGCCAACAGGCGCCGGGTGCGGCGGGGGCAGCTGCCCGTGACTGTCGGCCAGGTGCGGGCAATCACCGCAGCCCCTTCATGGGATCCTGCGGACTGGGATGGTAACATCGAGAGCTCCTCCTCTGACTCGGAGGATGAGGAGTTTGGCCCCAGGGCCCCTCAGGCACGTCCGGTGCTAGAGTTGCGGAACGAGGGGGGAGAGCTGCGACAGATTGTGCGTACCTATAAGACGAGTGAGTTGCAGGAGATTGTAAAGACCTTTCGCCAAGAGGTTGGCGAGGGGCTGTTAGCCTGGCTGGTCCGTGTGTGGGACAATGCTGGTAACACGGTCCTTCTCCTCCTGACGGAGTTTCAGCAGCTGGGAGTCCTCTCCCAGGACGCGCAGGTGTGCTCGCAGTTGGCGAGCCCCCCCCAGCCCAAAGATGAGCAGGGGAACGCGATAGAGTCGCCGTACCTCTACCGGTGGTTAGCAGGGGCCGTGGACGCGGCCTACCCCTCTACGGGGGAACTGGAGGCCCAGCCACGGCCCTGGAAGGCGATTGCTGAGGGGGTTGGGGTCCTGCGGCAGCTGGAGATGGCATAAGCGATTGCTTGTGGCAGCACGGAGGGGCCAGATGACATGCCAGTGCAGAAATCGATTAAAGCAACCTTTCTGCGTCTGGCCCCTGATGAGTTGAAGCCCTCACTACTTGCGGTGGTGATGGCGGCGGACGGACATGTTGGGGACTTAGCGTCCACCCTGATGCAGTTAGAGGCCGCATTGGCAGGGTCCAAAGCGCGGGCCGTGCGTGCGGCCAAAAGAGAGAAAGGGGCTGCAGAAGAGACCGAGAAGGGGCAGCTCCGTGTGGACCGTAAGACGCTGTGGCGAGACCTCCTGCAGGAAGGCACGCCTCGGGCAGAGATAGATAAGCTGCCCGTCACGGAGCTGTACAAGCTGTGGCTGAAGCTCCCCCCCCCCGCGAAACGACACAGTGGGGGGGGGCCGAAGAGGGAAGCGAAAGGAGGAACAGCAGCCGGTGTGTCCGGCAGAGCCCAATGCCCCAGTGCACTGGGATCTGCCACAGCCCCTGTGACGGGGAGGCGGGTCCCCCGTCCGGTGTGCGGCCCTGCACCCGGACAGGGAGGCGGGGGACCACCGCCCCTTTGTCCCGCTTGCGATCCGTTAGCCCCATGGAGGAACCCAGCATGTCCTAGCTCTGCTAGACACGGGAGCTGAAGTCACCATCCTCCACTCCATGCAGACTATGGGGCGGGCCACAGTAGTGCGTGGCCTGGGGGGCTCAGAGACCCAGGCCTTCGTTGTGACTGTGACTCTCACCCTGGGAAAAGCCCCCCCCTTTTCTGCAACTGTGTTGGTAGCACCTATCGGTGAATACATTGTGGGAATTGATGTCCTGCGGAGGCGACAGGTAGAGACACAGTATGGACTGTTTGCTTTTGGCCAGCCGCGCTACATCAAGTCCCACAGGGTGCACAGAGTGGCAGTGTCCAGACCGCTCCCCCTGCTGCGTGGATTCCCACGCTGGGAGCCCGTCCGCCTGCCACTCCCCTGCAGGGTTGTGAATAAAAAGCAATACCGTTTGCCGGGGGGGGAGGAAGAGATAACACAGACTGTGCAGGCTCTCTTGCAGGCTCAGGTCATTCGACCGGCACTGAGCCCCTACAACAGCCCCATCTGGCCTGTACGGAAACCGGATGGCTCATGGCGGATGACCGTAGACTACCGGGACCTGAACAAAGTAACCCCGCCCCTGTCAGCTACAGTCCCGGATATGGTCACCCTCATTGAGCGGATTGCCTCCGCGGCCCTCCCCTGGCATGCAGTCATTGACCTTGCTAATGCCTTTTTCTCAATTGCCATTGCAGCTGAGAGTCAGGACCAGTTTGCCTTCACCTGGCAGACGCGTCAGTACACATTCTGCGTCTTGCCCCAGGGGTGGAAGCACTCGCCCACCATCTGTCACCGGCTGGTGCAAGCAGACCTTGCTGGTGTGCCCCTGCCGACAGGCACGCGTCTGTACCATTACATTGATGATGTCATGCTCTCAGGCCCCTCGCAAGAAGAGGTCACTGAGGCACTGCACCGAGTCACAGAGGGACTCGAGGGGCGGGGCTGGGCCCTCAACCCCAAGAAGATCCAGGGGCCTGCCCGCACTGTGGTGTATCTGGGAATCCTTTGGGTGGGGTCAGAGCGTCAGATCCCTCAGAAGGTGCGTCAGACTGTACAAAGCTACCCTGTGCCCCAGAACAAGCGAGAACTGCAAGCTTACCTGGGCCTTGTGGGTTTCTGGCGCGCCTTCATCCCCCACCTGGCCTTTGTGATACGCCCTCTCCAGACCCTGGTGCGCAAGGCCACACCCTGGCAGTGGCAGGCCCAACATCAACAGGCCTTTGACCTGAGCAAGGAGGCCCTGACCACGCATGCTCGCCTCCATGCCCCCCTGCCTGGGGTCCCTTTTGAACTGGAAGTGACCACTGTGGCTGGCGTGGCCTCCTGGGGCCTCTGGCAGCAGGTGGGCGCTCAACGGAAAGAGCCTATTGGGTTCTGGTCGCGCACCCTGCGAGGGGCAGAGAGTGGGTACACCCCGCTAGAGAAACAATTGCTTGCAGTGGTCTGGGCCCTACAGGATACAGAGCGCGTCACCGGGCCTACTCCCGTGACAGTCCGGACACCGATCCCTCTGGGTAGCTGGGTCCGGGCAGAAGCCACCTGGTAGCAGACAGGGGTGGCCCAGGCGGCAACCCTGTTCAAATGGAAACACTATTTACAACAACGGATGCTGCTGGGCAAGGCAGCCATTTCTACACCTCATGCTCTGCTGCTGGGGGCGATCACCTTCGAGCATGTCCCCGCCCTTGCAGACGAGCTGCCAGAAGCTGAACCGCCAGTGGCCCCACCTCCGGTGACGGAGGCTCCAGAACCCGGGGCCTTGGCGGCCAGCGAGCAGCAGTATGCCTGGTTTACAGATGGCTCCGCCACATACACCGATCACGGAGTCAGACAGTGGAGGGCCATTGCCTACGCCCCCTATGCTGAGGAGATCATACTGAACTGGGGCACCGGGGGCTCAAGCCAATGGGCAGAGCTCTGCACAGCGGTGGCGGCCCTGAAGGACTACCCCCCGAAAGCCTACCTGTACACAGACAGCTGGGTGGTGTACAAGGGACTGCGAACTTGGATGACAACATGGGAAGCCAAGGACTGGCGGCTTGCGGACCGCCCCCTCTGGGGTTCAGCCCTCTGGAAACAACTGCTGGCCTACGCACGGGCAGCCCCCCTGGCCGTACGGCACGTGGATGCCCACACCAAGGCCAACACCCTGGAGGCCCGCTGGAACGCAGAAGCCGATGCCCTGGCGAAGGGGCCACGCTTGGCCCTAGCAGAAAAAGTACATGCAGAGGCGGGACATCGAGGAGCTCTAGCGACGCAGCTGTACGGGCGAGAGAAGGGCCTTCACCTGCCACTCTCCTACTGCCGCGTCGCCCGCCTCAACTGCGCCAGGTGCACACGTCTCACCCCCATGGCCCTCCCAGGTCCAGAGGGCCACATCAGTCGGGCGACTGCACCTTGCCAAGACTGGCAGGTGGACTACATCGGCCCCCTGCCTCCAGAAAGGAAGCACCGGTACATCCTCACTGCTGTGGACACCTACACAGGCTTGCTGTTTGTGGCACCCAGCGCCTCTGCCAACGCCGCCACCACGGTGACAGCCCTCGACCGCCTGATGCAACGGTATGGTGCCCTGCGGCGTATCCAGAGTGACCAGGGCACCCACTTCACCGCCCAGAGTGTACGAGATTGTCAACATTGATGTCAGATGTCAACATTGAGTGGCTGTACCATCTTCCATACTCCCCCACAGCAAGTGGGTTGATTGAGCGCATGAATGGCCTGCTGAAAGATCAAATCAGGCGGTTGACACCTTCCATGACTCTAAGAGGGTGGTCTGGTGTGCTTGAGAAAGCAGTGTGGCTGCTGAATAACCGTTTTGTGGGCCCCCACACTCCGTACCAACGGCTGGCCCTGCAGACCCCACCGATGGTCTGCTTGCGCATACGGTTGCAGCAATTGCCAGGGGAGCTGGACACCGCACAGAACCAGGTTCGCCTTATGGCATCCGAGCCTAGTGTCTTGGCCGTGGGTGCCACCACCCATCCCTGGGCTGTTCATGCCACGGTGCACTGCCAGCCACCCACCTTGTTCTTTTTGTCCTCTCTGGTGGAAGGGCTGGCCTTCTCTCCTCCATACTGGCACAGTGGGGATGAGACCCTGGGTACTGTGAGCTGTGGGATCCAGACTGACACTTCCCTCCAGTGGGAGGCGGGGGTTGTTCTTTGTAATCTGTGTCCGCTCTTCCCCCATATTACAGGTGTAAGGCGAGGAGACAGCGACCTCGGAAGGCATTCCCCTGGCCAGTATCTGGTAGATCCATCCTGAGAGAGAAGCCAAAGCTGAGACCGTCCTTGCTACAGGGGAAAGCTGGGCTGTGATGTTACCAGACCAGGAGGACCGCCCCCAGACGGCCTCTTGACACTGTCTAACTAACTGTTTTTTGTGATTTCCTTGTAGTGTTTCTTGTGTGAACTGGCTTCCACCCTACAGCAGTTGGAATCCACGTAGGCAAGCGCCAAGATGCAGACGGAGGGGCGCCCCATGGAGGCACAGGGCCAGAGTCTCGCCCTGGCCTGCATGGTCCTTGCCATGAGTCAGCATGGCAGGGCCCGGAGCCGAACGGTGTGTGAATGTGAGTACATCAGCTGCCAGACGAGATGGTGGAGGACCTGGTCCAATTGTTGAGTCCGGGCCAGGCTCTCTGGATGTGGGCACGACCGCACACCTCTGGCTGGCCAATGCCAGGGTGTGCTGCCGGTGGCCTGCCTTGTTTAGTGTTTGTCTTTTTGTTTGCAGAGTTAACACTTGACTCCCTGGACGGGTACAGCAGAGATGCGAAGCTGGTTGCTGTGGCCTATGGGAACCAGGCGGCTGCCTTCCCCCACTGGGAGGCAGAGACCGATTTGTAATCTGTGCTTGTTCACCTCCTTTCACAGGCGCAAAGTGAGGCAACAGCGATCGCGGAAGCCGCTCTCCCCCCGTACCTGGCCAGTGTCTGATGAGCTGCTCCAAGACAGAAGCAGGAGCTGAAGTCATCTAAGAAGCGATGGGGGGAGGGAGGAGCTAGTGTTGGCTTTGAGTATTTGTGTTGTTTTGTAGTTGGTTTTGTGTGTGTCTGGGTAGGGAGCCAGGGGTCAGGGGAGGCCTCAGGTGCCTCTGATGCTTGTCTCCTTCACCCTCCCTTTCCTTGTGTGTGTGCAGAGGAGAGAGGGGGCACCTTGGTACTCAGTGCCCCCGTTGTTTGTGTTGCCCTCTTGTTCCCTGGAGTCTCGTCAGAAGCGTGGGGAGAGTTGGCTTTAGTCCTGAGTGGGTTCGCTCCGAGGTTGGGCTGCCCACCTTGTCCAAGGTTTCCTTCTTAGTTTACTTAGTTTGTGTGTTCTCTATCTTTTGTGTGTTTGTGGCGGTCGTGTTTGTGCTTTGTGTCCCCGCCACTCACCTTTCCCTGCCCTTTCCGTAGAGTCTCTTGAGGGAGCGGGGGGTGGAGTGTAGAACGCGCAAGACATTGTGACGGTGCAGGGACTAGGAGTAGGAGTTGCTCCCTCGGCCCCCCTCCTGGAAAGGGCACTAGGCCATAAACCGCCCTCTCAAGGTAACGGTAGCTCGTTATCTCTTGAGAGGATGAACTCAGTATACAGTTTTGCTACTGCCTTGTTTTGTCTCCCTCCTGTTCTCTGTCCCACTTTGCTATCTGTATGTGCTTGAAAGCAAATTCCTAGCTGTTTACCCTGTCTTTGTGAGAGCAAACGCATAGGGAACTAATTGGGGAAACTAAGGTAGAAGTACGTAGTCATTGAGTATAACCAATCAATTGTTGCTTGCAAATGAGATATAAATATGTATGAGATGTAAATGTGTGAGTGTACTTAAGCCCACTCCTGTGGGCTATCCTTGGGGCTTTCCTTACTCTTTTCCCCGGCCTACGGCTCCGAAGAGGTCGGGTACTCCTTCTGCGGTCGCGCTGATCTGATGAGCCCCCTCAGCGCCAGGACCGGGACCTTCCAATAAACTCACCTACTTTATTTACTTAACCACGTGTGTGTGCCTTGTCTCGCAATCTCCAAAGTACCTCACAACACCCATGAACCCCCCAATAGACCCCAGAGCGGGGGAAACACCCCTCGGCCCCCCCAGATCCCCCATGAACCCCCCAATAGACCCCAGAGTGGGGGAAACACCCCTCGGCCCCCCCAGATCCCCCATGAACCCCCCAATAGACCCCAGAGCGGGGGAAACAGACCTCGGCCCCCCCAGATCCCCCATGAACCCCCCCAATAGACCCCAGAGCGGGGGAAACACCCCTCGGCCCCCCCAGGTCCCCCATGAACCCCCCAATAGACCCCAGAGCGGGGGGAACAGACCCCTCGCCCCCCCCCCAGATCCCCCATGAACCCCCCAATAGACCCCAGAGCGGGGGAAACACCCCCCAGCCCCCCCAGGTCCCCCATGAACCCCCCAATAGACCCCAGAGCGGGGGAAACAGACCCCTCGCCCCCCCCCAGATCCCCCATGAACCCCCCAATAGACCCCAGAGCGGGGGAAACACCCCCCGCCCCCCCGGTCCCCCATGAACCCCCCAATAGACCCCAGAGCGGGGGAAACACCCCTCGGCCCCGCCTCTAGGTCCCCCATGAACCCCCCAATAGACCCCAGAGCGGGGAAAACACCCCTCGGCCCCCCCCAGATCCCCCATGAACCCCCCAATAGACCCCAGAGCGGGGGAAATACCCCTTGGCCCCCCCAGATCCCACATGAACCCCCCCAATAGACCCCAGAGCGGGGGAAACACCCCTTGGCCCCGCCTCTAGGTCCCCCATGAACCCCCCAATACACCCCAGAGCGGGGAAAACACCCCTCGGCCCCGCCCCCAGGTCCCCCATGAACCCCCCAATAGACCCCAGAGCGGGGGAAACACCCCTCGGCCCCCCCAGATCCCACATGAACCATATGGAGGCAAACATATGGTCAGTGCCTCCTTGGTCAAATCAAAAGCCTGTTGGTGGTGGACCTACCACCGCCAGGGGGTGGCCCTGCACACCAAGGCTTGGAAAGGGTGCGTCACAAAGGCCAGGTGGGGGATGGTGATTTCATTAGCCCATGAAAGCTCATGCTTCAAAACTTTATAGTTAGTCTTTAAGGTGCCACAGGACTTTGTTACCTCTACCTTTATCCAGAGTTCCCTGAGAAGCAAAGTTCCATCCAAAGTTGGAAACAAGGCAGGCTGAAGGCTGGAGGTAGAAGACAAAATGAGGAGTGTTCTTCCAGGCTTTATAGACTTCCTCCTGTGGGTGAAGACCCTCCTCCTCCTTATGCAGAGTCTGGCTGCAAACTGAAGGTTCACAGCCACATGGTCCAATTACCAGACTCTCAATGATTCCGTTTTTGCCCAGGCATGTCCCATACCTGGGGAGGCTCCTCTCCTTGGGTGTGGACACAGTTCATTGTGCAGTTGATGGCCCTTTAATGGGCTCAAGTTAGCACCAGCGTGTCTGAGCTTTCACAGGAGCCAAGCCTAAGTTTGAAGTACAGGCACCTTTTATCCAATATCCATAACTTCAGTTCCCAAATAGATACACACATATGGTCATAGACACCTGTTATGACCCCTTCATATAATATTTGGTACCCCAATGATCTATATGGTACCAAATTATTCCAGTAACGTGACACCCTGTAGCATCTGTCCTAATGTGGGGCCAGGATCTGTGCAGTGTCCAGTACAGTGGTGGGGTGTGATCTTTGTCAGGGTCGGTGCAGTGCCCAGTACAGTGGTGGGGTGTGATCTTTGTCAGGGTCGGTGCAGTGCCCAGTACAGTGGTGGGGTATGATCTTTGTCAGGGTCGGTGCAGTGCCCATTACAGTGGTGGGGTGTGATCTTTGTCAGGGTCAGTGCAGTGCCCAGTACAGTGGTGGGGTGTGATCTTTGTCAGGGTCGGTGCAGTGCCCAGTACAGTGGTGGGGTGTGATCTTTGTCAGGGTCAGTGCAGTGCCCAGTACAGTGGTGGGGTGTGATCTTTGTCAGGGTCGGTGCAGTGCCCGGTACAGTGGTGGGGTGTGATCTTTGTCAGGGTCGGTGCAGTGTCCAGTACAGTGGTGGGGTGTGATCTTTGTCAGGGTCAGTGCAGTGCCCAGTACAGGGGTGGGGTGTGATCTTTGTCAGGGTCGGTGCAGTGCCCAGTACAGTGGTGGGGTGTGATCTTTGTCAGGGTCGGTGCAGTGCCCGGTACAGTGGTGGGGTGTGATCTTTGTCAGGGTCGGTGCAGTGCCCAGTACAGTGGTGGGGTGCGATCTTTGTCAGGGACAGTGCAGTGCCCAGTACAGTGGTGGGGTGTGATCTTTGTCAGGGTCAGTGCAGTGCCCAGTGTAGTAAGTAAAGGCAATGTAAGTAAAGGCTAAAGACCTACTTGAGGGCCCAGTCTGAGGCCTGAACTAAAGTATGGTCAAGCCTCTGCTAATATAAAGCAAAGTTTAGCTGTGAGTAAAAAGGCTGGTTCAGCATATAGAACTTGGCCGGGACAGGGCTGATAACGCAAGAATTCATACTCATTATAAGTTTTAGTATAAACACATATACACTGTACCAAGGTACATTAGAAACCAAGAACATTCCTCAGATAACAAGGAACAGGCTGACCCATCCCAATGACAGGGTAAAATGATGGATAGAGTTGTTTTGATCAAACCAACAGGTACAAGGTGCGAGGCGGCACCTAACTACGTAAAGGGGCTGCACCTTACTACGTAAGAGGGTCGTACCCTGCTACGTGGAGGGGTTGTACCTCAATACGTCAGGAGTGAGGTGTAACTTGTTCTGTATCTCTATATAAGCATGTGTCACTGGAATATTTGGGGTCCAGCTCGGAAGGGGGAACGGCGCACCTGCCGTGGAGCTGAGTCCATTGCCGAGCGGCGCCCTCTAGCTGTATGTCCGGTGGACTCAGGAATCCGCTGGAAACAGAAAGGGTGTCAGGGTCGCAACAAACCCTGGCCGAGGTGCCTTTGTACCTTACTAAGACTCTGTGGTTATTGGGGGTTCTCGTCGGGTCTGCTGCATCAGCTATCTGCGCAGAGCTGGGGCAGCACACAGAGGGAACACACGCACGCAGCCGAGTGATATCCACAGGAGAAAGCAGAAACACAACACCACACCATCTCCTACAACACTGGTGACCCCGACCGCTGATCTGGTAAGTAAGCAAAACTGCCGTGGTGGGACTCGCGACCTAACATGGCAGTAAATCTCGAGCTAGGGAACCCCCTTATCCTCTCCCTTATGATCCCCACAGAGTTTGATAATTGTTGGACCCACTGGATTGCCAGTAAGGGGGGTCCATATGAATTTAAAAAAGAGAGTGGGGAAACATGGACTGGCATATGTAGAGCAATGGTAGAAACCGAGGCTCTGAGAAACAGTAATAAGAGTAAAAAAGCAAGAATCTTGCAACTTATGTCTCTGGCTGTGAGATGGTTGCGGCAGCATGCTGGAATGCTGGCCAGACAAGTAACAGAAAAAATAGGGGAAGTTGAAGAGTTAACTCAGGCAGTCGAGCATTGGAAGTCACAGGCATTATTGGCCGGACAGCAAGCGATCCAAACTCATGATCTGCTGGAACAAACAAAGCAGGAAAATAAAAACTTAGAAAAAGCTGTAGAAAACCTGCAAAAGCAAAAGGTACCGTCCCCTGGGATTCAGCGTTCTTCAGGTACTTTCACAGTGCCTGAGGAGTGGGGACAGAAATGGAAACAGGTAGCTCTTGCCAAGTTCAGAGATGGCACATGGGACAGTTGGGATGGATGCTGCAATGGGGACACATGGAATGACTCTGTTAAAACATCTTACCACGACCCATGGGCAGGGGCTACTGCACCGCAACCGCCACCGTATGATGCAAGCCAGGTTCTGGGCAAGCCCTCCCCAAAACCTAGATCAATCCCAGTAAAAACAGGAGAAATAGAGGAGGGTGAAAATCAGACTCCCCCCCGTAATCTTGATGAATCCCCGGGCACTCCTCGAGATATAAACACCCCTTTACAGCTATTCAAGGAAATGGACAATGAGGTGTACAGATTGGCTGACACTATAAAAGGGTCATGGCCCCATCGCCGGGCCTATGCAGAAAGGGAAAGGAGTAATGAATCTAAAAAACCCCGCGTGAGCGGATTGACAGCTAGGCTCAGCGCGTTAAAGATTAATGAACTAACTGCATTAGCCGGAGCTGTGGGTCCCCCCCCCCTCTGATAATTTCAATGAGTTTATGGCATGGCTCCATACAGGCGAGCAGTTACTCAAAGCTGTTGGAATTGACATGTTGCAGGAACCTATCTTAGTACAAACGCTGCTGGGACCCCTCAACTGTCATACCCTTGGTTTCGATGATGATGTTGCACAGATGCTTAAACGCGTAGTGCAGAAACATTTTAAGTTATCTAGTGAGATAGCAATCCTTAAAGGAATGGCCAGACTGCCCGGAGAGGCTCCCGCTAAGCTGGCAGAAAGGATTCAATCTTATCTTAGATTGTCAGCAGGGGTTGCTAACATGGAAGATTTGAGAGGTGGCATGGAAGATTTGAAAGCTATAGTTCTGGAAGCGTTGCCACCTGGCGTGTTAGACTGGATGAATGCGTGGTGTGAGAATGGGGGTAAAGATTTGGCTTGGGATGAATGGATCGCAAAAGTTGAAACAGCAGTTAAACAACAGGAAGGAACTCCTGTTAAGGAACTGCGTACTCAGTTAGGACAGTGGAGAACAGAGGGTCCTGGATACTCCCCCCGTAGTCGCGGCCGGGGCTGGAGAGGTCGTGGATCATATAGAACGAGATAGTGATAGAGAGGGTGCGCGGGTACCTTTCGGAGTGCTGAAACAGGAGAATTCAGACCTTAAGGGAGAGATTGAAAAACTGCAAGCACAATTACAGGCGTGCATGATTAGTAGAGAATCCAACCAGGAGAGAGAAAATACAGGGACGAAAGTAGCTCGGGTTACTGTTCTGGCCACAGGATTGAACGACCCAGTCGCTACTGATTTAGTAGCATAGGACAGCCCTATCCACGACTCGGAATGCATTTTTCAAGAACCCATGACAGTCGATGTCTGGGGGCGCCCCCATGTAAGCATTCGAGTCGGGGAAGGGCTAATTGATTTTTTGGTGGATACGGGGGCTGGAATCCCTATAGTGAAAGATGACTTTAATTCTTATCCGGCTGGAGAGTCGGTGCAAATTCAGGGGATTTCTGGAACTAATCAAACGTATACTGTTAAAACCCTTCCCCTCCAGTTTGGAATGCATACCAGTCAGGAGAAATGTGCTGTGGCAGGGAGAGAAAATCTAATTGGAGCACAGACAATTAAGCGTTTGGGATTGATCTTAGATTTCCCCAATATGTGTATTAGACAGACTCTCACTGGAATGCAGGATACCGATGATGTAAATCTAATTCCTATGGGACTGGCTACACAGACGATAAAAGCAATAAAACCCAAACAACCGCCCCCAGCCCCAAAAGGTTGGGAGAGCTGGTGGAGTGAAATTGAATCTGTTTGGGCGAAAGATTCCCTAGACATGGGTGAAATGCAAACGTCTGTTACATTAGAGGGCGATACACCTCCCTTTTTAAAACAATACCCAATACCTCAGGAAGCAAAGGAATCGTTAAGGCAAGTAATTACAGAACTGGAAAAAAGAAATTTAATCAGAAGGTGTTCAGCGCCTAACGCGGCACCGATCTGGCCAGTTAAAAAACCGGATGGGACTTGGAGATTAACTATTGACTATCGGGGGCTAAATAAAACTGCCAAACGGGGAGCGCCCGTGGTAGCGGCGTACCCTGAATTGTTGGAAGTGGTTACCCCTGACATGAAGTGGTTTTCTGTACTTGATGTAGCAAATGGCTTTTGGAGTTTACCTTTAGAGCCTGAGTCTCAGTATAGAACAGCGTTTGTGTTCCAAGGTATGCAATACTGTTGGAATGTGTTACCAATGGGGTACTGTGATGCACCCACAATTTTCCATACTGTAGTGAGAGATATGCTGGAAATAGAGGGATTGTTACAAACCGAGAGAATTGTTCAGTATGTAGATGACATTTTAATTGTGAGCAAAACAGAGCAGGAACATGAAGAGTTAATGCGGCGACTGTTAGTGAGCTGTCAAGCGTTCGGCTTGAAGCTTAACCCCTCGAAGTCTCAGATTAAACAGAAAGAAGTGCAGTATTTGGGAATTCGACTCAGTACAGGGGGGAGAGCTGTCGATCGGGACAGAATAAAGTGCATTGTTAACCTGCCTATGCCAGTGGATACTAAATCTTTGCAGTCCTTTTTAGGGCTCACTAACTTTTGCAGAGAATTTATGATGGGCTACGCAGAAAAAGCAGGTCCCCTGTATGAGGTGTTAAAAAGACCACAGTGGACCTGGACAGAGGAGGCAATAAAGGCTTGGGAAAGCCTAAAACAGGGATTAATGGAGGCACCCACCTTAGCCACACCTAACAATGAGTTCCCCTTTGTGCTGTATCCCAGTGTTAAGAATTTCTGTATTGTTAGTATGTTAACCCAGGATACGGGTGCAGGGGAAAGACCCATTGCTTATTATAGCAGGGCACTGACTAGTCCAGAAAGCAAACTGGGAGTGTGTGAACAGACTGCATATTGGACACTTCAAAAATCCCAGGCAATTGTAGGAGCACGCAAGGTGATTGTAAAAAGTCACCATGCCCTGGGAAAGTTACTTAGTCAAGAGAATCTGTCAAAAGGACATGTGAGGGTTGATAAAGCAATTCAGTGGGTTTTTTCCCTCATGTCAGAGAATGTTCAGTTAGTCACCTTGAAAGAGCCAGAAATATCAGTGTGGGGACTAATTGTTAAAGGCAAGGAACATGTTTGTGAACCACACAGGGAATCTAAAGCACACCCGGTGTTTAAGGCTGCCCCCGTTGACCAAGTGACAGGAAAACCCATTTGGTTTGTGGACGGTAGCTCGTACTATAAAGAAGGAACACGAGTCACAGGGTTCGCAGGAGTTTGTTTGAACAAGAATAAGGCAAGCGGTGAATCCTTTCAGTATAAATTGGATAAAGGAGGAACACAAGCTGCAGAGGTGTCAGCAGTCCTGGAAGTCTTGAATAGAATGAAGGGAAAGCAATCTGAACTTGTAATAGGGACTGATTCTGATTATGTGTACAAGGGGACCACTATTTATCTCCCATGGTGGCAGAGTATGGAATTTACAGGCACCGATGGCTCAGAGATTAAACACAAAGTCCTCTGGCAACAAATAGAAAAATTGTCACAACAGTATAAAAAAATCCGAATGGTTAAAATAAAAGCCCATACCAAACAAGGACCCTTACAGGGGGGAAATAGACAAGCAGACACATTAGCTAAAGAGGCAGCCCTTACGGGTGCACTGTGGGAACCAACGCCAGTGGCAGTAACGACTAGAGCACAGGCAAAAATAAAACAGGAAAACAGTGAAAATAACCAGAAAGAAATACAGAGCTTGCAAGAGCTTCAAGCAAAAGATGATGCAATCAACCAATGGATAGGTGAATGCCCATCACAGTGGCAGGGTGTTCCCTTAAGGAAAGAGGGAGAGCTTATTTTAGCCAAACCAGACGATGACTGGGTTATGGTAATCCCACAACAATTGAAACACCTTCTGTTAAAATGGGTACATGGATCTCTTGTAGGAGGCCACCCGAAATTAGAGGAAGCATTAGAAAAACTTAAAAAATTGGGATGGTGGCCTGGCATGAAAGAGGATTTGAATTTGCATCTTCACAGCTGTTTAACATGTGCCAAACAGGACCCTGCTAGACGGAAAAGACGGGGAGAGTTAATGCACCAAGCGCCAAAGGGTCCCCTGCAACGGCTGCAGGTTGATTTTGTGGGACCTTTACCTACTACTCCTAGGGGACACAGATTTTTATTTGTAATTGTGGACAGTTTCAGTAAATGGGTAGAAGCCTACCCTACCAGGAGGGAGACTAGCGGAGTTGCTGCAAAAATATTGGTATCAGAAATCTTCCCTAAGTGGGGACTACCCCACAGCATTGATTCAGACAATGGTCCAGCATTTATTGGGCAAGTTTACCGAAATATGGGCACCTGGGCTGGTATTCCCCTGCCGCTACACATCCCATATCACCCACAAGCAGGAGGACAGGTGGAAAGGATGAATAAATCCATAAAAGTTGAACTGTCTAAAGTATGTAATGATTTAGGAACAAACTGGGATGTGGTGCTTCCATGGGTCCTAATGAGGATCCGTAGCTGGCCAAATCGCATGACAGGATTCAGTCCATATGAAATTCTTTTTGGAAGACCTATGCCAGGTTGGGAAAATCTGTTTTACCCTCCAGACTGGGAAACAATTGTAGCGTTTGCAAGTACCACCTGGATGAACAGTTTTAAGTACTGGCTGGGCACAGTTCAAGGGGCTGCTGCCGCACAGCAGGCTGCAGAACAGCTCAAGATGAATCAAGCTTTTGATGCACACAGTGACATTAAACAATGGAAAATTGGAGACCTAGTAATGGTTAAAATTGAACCGGGTCCCAAGAAAAAATTTCCCAAAACAGAATGGAGTGGGCCCTGGCCCATTGTGGAAAAATTGGGACCATCCCTATACCTGGTGTACATAGATGAACAGCCACACTGGAAGCATGCTATGCAATTAAAGAAATATATGGGTTGAACATGTTTGTTACGTGTCTGTGCTTATTTTACAGAAAATTTACAGGATAAACCAAGGGTGGTAAGTACCATGGAGACCTTCCAACTATGTAATGGAAGTTTTATGAGCTTAGATCTCAGAGCTCCATCTGCACCCCGATTCTTGTTAAATCTTGCTTGGGGACAATTAACACGCTTTGAATTAACTAAACCCTACCCTGATCAACAATTAAGAGCAAAGGGTCAGTTTACTTGGGGCATTGGTAATGTACTTACCATTTGGTGGAATGATGTACAAACTTCAGTATGGACACTGGAACAACATGAGAAAGAGCCGCTGTGGATGATAGGGCCCGAAGTATTATGGGTTGATAATACACCAACCGTCCCTTTGGAAGCAAGGTTTTTCTTCATAACTCCAATAACTGACGAGGCGATACTGACTATATTGAATAATGATTACCCTCAGGAAGAGCCAATAAAAAAGAAACACAAACCATAAATGGAGTGTGTTTATGTGAAACATTCTGATTCTGAGTATAAGCTGCTACCTCTAAAAAAAAAAAAAAAAAAAAAGTTATAAAGTTATCACTTATTCTGTGCCCATAAAAGAGAAGCGAGTGTGATTTGTGTTTCACAGGTTAAGATGCCACCATGGATCTGGACCTTGGCAGGTGTGCTGATGATAGCCCAAGATGCAAAGGGACTAACAGATGTCACTAAACTCAACCTTACGCATTCGGTGACCAGGAGCTTTTGGGTCGAAACAGCAGATACTCCAAACAAATGGGAGACAACTAGTCAGCAGCATCCTACCGGCATTGTGTTGAAGTTGGTGTGTGAAAGTAAAGGACAGCAACAAACAGGAAACATACTTAGAGTTTCGCCCTTCCCAATTCAGATGGCATGGAAAGTTAAGAATGATAGCCTGGATCTAAAGTTCGAGGACACATCCACACGATTAGGAAAAGAACTGATTTTAAGTAAAGAGACACAGGGGGGTTATGCATGTTGTTGGAAAGTTGATGATGTTGTGAATTGTAAACCCATGGATATTTTGGCTCTCCCTCCTCCAGGTTTAAACAACACGGTTCCCGGTATTACACCAATACACCCTGAACAGAACAGAAATAAGGAAAGGAAACGAGCAACTCCACAAATGGAGCGTGCTCTAGTGGCACCAAAGCAGATTATGGAGGATTACATCATAGGAATAGTGGGGGAAGATCTCACTATAGCATGCATAATACAACCACACCTGCTCCAAACCAGCACGGTCTACCTGGACTGGTTTCGAGCAATAAACCCTGTAATCAGTTATATTGACGGACAGGTAAAAACATATGGGGATTGGTTGAATAGAGTGGAATTTACAGATGTGCAAAATAAGTGGAGTGCATCAATTCATGTCCATAAGATACAACTAAGGGATGCAGGAACATATACAGGAACTTGAATTATCTCCCCAAGGACCAGTGTTTACCATGTGCAGGTTTGTCACAATGCCTGTCCTACCACATTCCCAACACCATCTCTTTCCTTTCCTCCATACACTGCTACTGAGGTGTTAGCAGTTTACTAATGGACCAACATGCAATCACTATTGACAATATGCATGTAATTGCACAAGGGTTTCAACACTTAAATGCCACTATTTTGTCTCTCATTAACAGCATACAAAACAATGACGTTTCATTGGCAGTAGCCTGCACCGCCTATGGAAGCAGAGTAATAGAGATGGTACAGCAAAGTTTATTGCAACTGCAGCTCCAAAATTGGCCACGTATCTTAAATCGTGCCACCATCATGAGCCAATTACAACAACAAGGCATAGACCATATAATGCCTATCTTTCTACAATTTGCAAAATTTGACAGCATCCCAAAAAGAAACCAAGGGGAACGCAAATGCATACATCTCATGATGGCAGTACCCAGATGGGTACAGGAGCCAGTCAAAGTATACTATGCTAATAGTGTGGGGACTCTGGTAAATAGCACTTATGTGCAACATTACCCCACAGTGCGTCTAGTGATGGAAACTGGCTCCGAAATCAATCAGGCATGTTGTACTAAATTTAATGGATGGTGGTTGTGTGAGTGTTATGCCCGAATTGATATTAATACCACCAAAAAGGGCTGGGCACGACTGGTACAAAAAGAATTGGTTAAGGAGGTGGTACGTGTTCAGGATATGGCCTGTGCCATAGGATATTCTAATTTCTCTATTGATGGTGATATCTGCCCTGCAAGTGAGGCAGGATTTTGTGTACCAGTCACTGGCACTATCCAAATAGGAGCCCATGCCTTTTGGCCAACAAAGAAGGGTAAGGTGGTCACTGAAACGGTCATCATTCATGAACATCTGCAAAATTTACTAGTTGATCTGTTTCCACCTGTAAAGTTTCTACAGTTAGATATACACGACTTAGTGACCCGGACAGAGGAGTCCCTAATACCAATAGCCCACTTAATACAACAGCAAATGCATGAAGTCGATGAAGTTCAACATGCAGTGGAAACACCCTGGTGGGCCATCCCTGAGGATATAACTTTACATCCAGTAGTTCGCACCCTAAGTATAATCCTCATGGGAATTCAGGCCCTAACTGTAGTAGCTTTGATGGGAATGTGTTGCTATATGATCCATCAAACAAAACGCGCCAAGTTACAAGGTCAAGTAGACAAGGTAATGGAAATGGCAATCAACACTGCGGTTGTACACCCAAATAATCATGTCCCAGAGTAAGTAAAGGCACAGATATATTTCCATTTATAACATATATTCACAGGTATATATATACGTACACCCATATAATCATTTCATAAAGTAAGAAGTTAAAGCACCAATTTTAAAAATATAATCGTTTCATCCATATAAACATATACACATATACTCTCATTTATCAATAGATAAGTCATATATCTGGTTATAGATTTTTATATCCTGGGCATAGTTTGTATGTCCCCACGAAGCCCTTAATACAATGTCAGATTGACTACTGAACCCCACATAATTTGTGGTCCAGGGCCTAACATTCCCAGGCCCACCATATGGGATTCGAAAAATAATTGGATAATGAAAGCTGTCTGTCTGTCGTACGAGGGAATGTGCAGACTAATCAGACGGCAGGGGCATGAGTGTATGGATGGTAAAATAAGGTAACCACCTCACAGTGTTTAGCCCACTGGGTTATCTTTCGTCCATGCATTATGCTTTTCCGGGACGATGGGTAAACGTCCTCCCCTTAAAAAGACAAAAAGTGGGGGAATGTAGTAAGTAAAGGCAATGTAAGTAAAGGCTAAAGGCCTACTTGAGGGCCCAGTCTGAGGCCTGAATTAAAGTATAGCCAAACCTTTGCTAATATGAAGCAGAGTACAGCTGTGAGCAAAAAGGCTGGTTCAGCATATAGAACTTGTCCGGAACAGGGCTGATAATGCAAGAATTCATACTCATTATAAGTTTCAGTATAAACACTGTACCAAGGTACATTATAAACCAAGAACATTCCTCAGATAACAAGGAACAGGCTGACCCATCCCAATGACAGGGTAAAATGATGGATAGAGTTGTTTTGATCAAACCAACAGGTACAAGGTGTGAGGCGGCACCTAACTACGTAAAGGGGCTGCACCGTACTACGTAAGAGGGTTGTACCTTGCTACGTGGAAGGGTTGCACCTCAATACGTCAGGAGTGAGGTGTAACTTGTTCTGTATCTCTATATAAGCATGTGTCACTGGAATATTTGGGTCCAGCTCGAAAAGGGGAACGGCTCACCTGCCATTGAGCTGAGTCCATTGCCGAGCGACGCCCTCTAGCTGTATGTCCGGTGGACTCAGAAATCCGCTGGAAACAGAAAGGGTGTCAGGGTCGCAATAAACCCTGGCCGAGGTGCCTTTGTACCTTACTAAGACTCTGTGGTTATTGGGGGTTCTCATCGGGTCTGCTGCGTCAGCTATCTGCGCAGAGCTGGGGCAGAACCAGAGGGAACACATGCACGCAGCCGAGTGATATCAACAGGAGAAAACAGAAGCACCACAGCGGTAGCCTCTGGACAGCAACACCACACTACAACACCACCCACCCTCCAAAGGTTTCACTACAGGTCAACAGACCTGACCCAGGTGATGCTCATTGTAAAAACTTTTCCTCTGATGGTCAAGAAAATGGGACCAGTGGTCCCCAGGCCAGATGGTATAAGTAAAATCCCACCCCAGCACCAAATCTGTGATGTCCCCAGGAAAGGAGCCAATTCCTTCCACTGATCTTTCCTTTCACATCTTAACTGGGGACCATAAAGACTAATAGAGGGGAAACCAGTGTCACAGAGCACGAAGTCCAGCAGTAATGCCCTCCCTAGTCAGAGCTCCACCCACTTTTGGTACTTGCATGGTAAATGTGAAGAGTAAGGGGGGGATGCAAGTACCCACTGGCACCAGGGAAAGTTGGTGCCTGAGCTCCTGCTAGGGAGCTTAAAAACAGGCACTTGGCCTCAGGTAAAAGTGCCACAATGCTTCCAGAGAACCATCCCATCATACACAAAGATGGATGAAAGGGTTTGCCAAAGCCCGGGATTAAACCAGGGACCTTTAGATCTTCAGTCTAATGCTCTCCCAATTGAGCTACTTTGGCAGATGCAGTGCAGGGTTTTGGTCTGCTGTTCCACTGTCTGGGATGTTTTGTCAGCCATGGCCCACCAAAAGAACATCCCTGTGAGTGGCCCATGAAGACAAGAGTTGCTCTTGCCTGCCTTGCTCAGCTTGACTTGCTTCCTCACCCCATTTCTGCCTTAGTTCCCGGTTGGCCTGGTGACAGAAGCAGACTGGGGGCCAGTGGTGCGGGGAGGAAGTTGAGCTGGTCCCTGATCTAGACTAGACCCTTCTGGTGAGAGTCTGGCCACCACTTGCTGTCCCACCCTGTTGTCCTGGTTTCCCACGTCCATTTAGGGAGGGACGTGGGGATTCTGCTTCCCCAATTTTCACATCCCAGAGGAGGGTGAACAGGAAAATGAACGTCTGCTCCACTCTCCCTGTAGGAACCCGACACCTTTGCTGTGGCAGTAAGAAGTGTCTGGGGGCCGACAGGCCTGTCCCCGAGGATCTGGAACAGCAGCTGCCACCTCCCCCTCAGCTCCAGCCTGTGGGAAATGCTCATTGCCCGGCTGCAGGGGCGGATGCTGCTCCGTGCTCTGGAGAGTGTCTGCATTGGTCTGGCTCGTCACTGAGCCAGTCTGATACCGTAAGGTCTGAAGTGCCCCCTCCTGCCTGGCAGCTCAGAGTCTGTGCAGACATCAACCCCCCAACCCCCACAGCCAGCAGCAGTGCTACCCACCCCAGCCCCACAGGGGCACTCAATGACCTTCAGGTGGGGAAATGGCTCCTTGGCATCCAGCTGCTAGACTGAGACCAGGAGAGAGCCGGGTCTGGTTCACCTGAGTGGAGAACAGAGGACTGATGAGCACTGATCTCCTTCATTCTTCCCCACCATGCTGGTCAGCTTTATTGTCACTGTAATATTCCATGCTTCCCTTCAGGGCCATCTCTAGGGGGTGCAGGGCCTGGGACAGATCCCCCTTCACTTCTGAGCCCAAGTCCCCACCCCTTTCTAGTCCCTGCTCCACCTCTTTCCACCTTCCTTCCCCTTCCCCTCATGACTCCGGGAGCCCAAAGAGGGAGACCAACTCGCCGTTCCCTAGGGATGGCTCTGCTTCTCTTGTATGTTTCAGTTGCTCCTGAAGTTATTGTACACACCTTTGTTATTCAATCAGAAAATAAATATATTTCCATTCTTGACCTAGTCTATCTGTAAGCAGAGTCAGAACGGGCTCTGCCCTGACATCTGGTGCTGAGTGATGGAAAAGGACTTTGGGGCTAATCTGATTTGCATGGGCTCACCCACCCCACCTAGCATGATGGGACTCTTTGCCCAAATGGTCCCTTTGGCTGCTGTGGGATCCCCAGTCTCTTTGTTATTGGGGGTAGAATGAAGTGTTGTTATCCTGGTTATGTGAATCAAGGACAGTAGAACTGTACCTAGCATGTTATAACTCACCCTTAACTATAGTAACAAAGAGTCCTGTGGTACCTTAAAGACTAACTAAAGTATTGAATTGTAAGCTCTCATGGACTAATGCCCACTTCATCAGATGCAAGTAGTGGCAGTGGCATTGGTTGCATCCGATGAAGTGGGTATTAGCCCATGAAAGCTTATGCTTCAATACTTTAGTTAGTCTTTAAGGTACCACAGGACTCTTTGTTATCTCTGCTATTCCAGACTAACATGGCTACTTCTCTGATTTTTGACACCCTTAACTATGTAGGACTTGCTAGGCAAGAGGACATAGCTTCTAAAACTCAGTGACTTGAGAGAGGCTGGGGATGGTATTTGTACTTTGTTGTTGAGATGCTGGTTGATGGTTTTAAATGGCTAATTGGACCTTCTATTCCTTTCTCTACTGTAGCATATCAGAGCTAATTCTAAGTTCTATTAAGAGTCTACTTTGAGACTGCCAAGTTGAATTCACTTTGGGCTGGGGTGCAGGTGCACTAAGGCTCCCCTACTATGAGCTGAAATCACTTAAGAGCTGAAATCTGGTAAGAACTGAAATCCCTGAGCACTGTGTTACATAGGGGGCCCTGAAGCTATACCGCTGGGCAGCTGGAGAGGAGCAGCTGCCAGAGTGGGTGGTGGAGCGGACTAGTAGTTTGTGGAATGGAAAGTGGAGTGGAGCAAAGTAGCTAGAGGAGTGACTGGTGGAGCAGAGCAGTTCCTGGGATAGTTGGCGGAGCAGAGCAGTTTGTGGGATGGCTGGTGGAGCAACACAGTGAGCAAACTGGCTTGTGGGATGGCTGGCAGAGCAGCTCACAATGAGGGCTGCAGCAGAACCCCATGGAGAGGTGGGGTAGTTGGCCTTGGCCCACCTAAGCTACCCCTTAGCCTATCCCCCCATTTCTACCCAGGCTAGGAGATAAAACTCTGCAGATGAACTTTGAACTCTGCAGAGACTTTTGAGCTGTTGGACTTTTGGGACTTTGCATGGTTTTTGGGGTGCTGGACTTTTGGGTTGTTGGATGTTTGGGCTGTGGGACTTTTTGGACTTTGGGTGATTTTGGGAGTTTTAGGACTCAAGAACCAAAGGGAAAGGACACAGACCATATCCTTCGGGGTAGGAGTGGGCCTTCTGGTTCATGGTTTGTTTTATGAATCCTGTTTATGGTGTTTCCCCAATATAATGCTGCCTTGTTTCTCGGTTATTAAAAGGCTTTTGGTACACTCAAACTCCGTGCCTGCGAGAGGGGAAGTATTGCCATTAAGGGCCTTGAGTGCTTATGAGAAACCAGGAGGAACTGATCCAGTGCCGGAACATGAAAGTCAACTGCTCCCAGTTGCTGGTGGAAACCCCTTCTTACCTAGAAACAAAGACCAGCAGGAGGGAATCAAGGCCCATCCTGGTCCCAGAGCCCAGTCCACACCCACCTTTCTGTTTGTCTTTTCATTTTGATTTGTGTAACTGTGTTTTCTTCTGGATTCGATATTTAACTAAAAAAGAAGGTCTCTCAGCACTGGATGGAGGAGCAGCCTGGGGCTGCTGAGACAGTGAGAGTAGCAAGTTTTCTGTATTGTTTCCTGCTCCTTTTTCTTCTGCACCAAACTTGCCCCTTCATTATGTGAGCCTGGGTTGCTCAGATGATAGAGTATCAGACTTTTAATCTGTGGGTCCAGAGGTCAAATCCCTGGTCAGGTGCAGAGGGATCATTTCCCCCTGTGGTATCTCCCATGAATTTCAAAATTCCATACTTTCCTTTTCAGGACTGTGGGAGCATTGGCCTGCTAAATCCAGGGTTGTGAGTTCAATCCTTGAGGGGCCATTTAGGGATATGGGGCAAAAATAGGGATTGATTCTGCTTTGGGCAGGGGGTTGGACTAGATCAGTGGTCTCTAACATGCGGTCTGCCAAGCCCTTCCCTGCGGCCTGTGATGCTCCCTCTGGCCCCCGACCAAGCTCTGCCATGGCCCTGCCCCTAAGCTCCACCGTGGCCCCCCACCTAGGTCCCCACAGCCTTCCTGCCCTCCGCCAAGCTCCCCCCAGCTGTCTGTCAAGCTCCTTATAGCCCCCTGTTCCTCCACGTATTTCTAACCCATGCACTGCTCCCCACTTCACCAGGCAGTTCTCTCATGGCTTAGTGGTTTCTGGGAGGAGGGGGCCAGAAGCAGAGAGCCTCATGAACAGGGGAGGAGGGGGGAAGGGATGGGGTTTGGGGGAAGGGGTTGGACTAGGGGCGGGGAGGAAGTGGAGTTGGAATGAGAAGTTTGATGATGGGATTGGCCTAGGGGAGGAGAGGGGGCAGAGTTGGGATGGGAACTTGCCACAGTTGTCTGGACAGACAATGCCAACTTTCTGTGCGTTGTGGGGTATGCACAAAATTAATTTTCAAATTGGATACTATAAACCAAGGGCTTAACAGAAGTTCAGATTGGTTCTCTCATTACAGTAATTAATTGCATTTCTTGAGTTACTGACTACAGATCTCCATTTCAAGAGGTGTATCTTCCTCCTAGTGATAATGGACCATCTACATTTAACAGCCCTCTTACAATTGGTATGCTAACTAATATGTATATATTTATTTATTTATTTATATATTTTTTCTTTTCTTTTTCTTTCTATGTGTATAAATGCATTTTACTTCTGTTCCATTCTATGCATCCGATGAAGTGAGCTATAGCTCATGAAAGCTTATGCTGAAATAAACTAGTTTGTCTCTAAGGTGCTACAAATATTCCTCGCTTTCCTTAAAGTATTGAAGCATCAGCTTTCATGGGCAAATATCCACTTTGTCGTTTGCAAGCTGTGCTTGCATCCGATGAAGTGAGTATTAGCCCACAAAAGCTTATGCTTCGATACTGTAGTTTGGCACCTTAAAGACTCAGGACTCTTTGTTAACTCTGCTATTCCAGATTAACACGGCTACCTCTCTGATTCTTAACAACAAGATGTAGTGTGCTTGTGAGTGTATGTAAGTGTATAAGTGTAATATACATCATAGGCATATGCTACAGTGTTAATTAATACATGTATTACTAATAAAAGTGGCGCTTTGCCTCATTCCCCTTGAAAAAGTCCTGTGCAGTACTTTAAGTAGAACATACGGACTTAGCATAACCCACAGCCAGCTTGTTGGCTCAGCCACCATAAATTGGAAACAAAAGTACAGAATCAGGGGAATTTGGCCTTGTCAGACAGACAGAAAAGTATGAGCTGCAGCACTACCAACTGGAGAGAGATATTCACAAAGTCATGAGAATGGGGAGAGAAGGGAGAAGTTTGCTTTGGGTCTCTGAAGTTTCTCTCTGAGAATAAAAATTAGGACGTTTTCCTATTGCTGAAGAAATTTTAATAGTTAGAAAATGTACCTTAAATAAGCAAAGAGTCCTGGTCTACAGCTGCTTGAGCAATTCCACCCTGACAGTGTATTCCAACAACAAAGCGTAAAAAGAAGACGACCTTGAGTAGTTTTAACTAACTTTGAAAAACACAAAAGTTAATGCGTAGGTTGTCTTAGGTACGTGAACCCCTGTATAGTGAAAATGACTGGTTAGTGTTTTTGAATCACCAGGTCTTAAATAAAATCATTGGTTAAAGTAGAGAAGAGAAATCCTCATTTGAACTATGTAATGGGGGTCAGAAGACAGGCTCGTTGGAACAGAACTCCGAGATACAGCTCAAGACAAAAGGTGCTAGGACTGTTACCCCACCCAACCGTTACCCTGCCCGACCATATTGAGCAGAAGCCAGAGCCCCAGACGTGAACCGATCCTGACTGGCCCCTGGGAGATGTCCAGCTGTCCTTTCTGGGAGGGGTGAGCATTAGATGCTTCATGTGTGCTCTGTTGATTGGTTGCTAATAAATACATGCCCATGTTTAAGGATATTACTGTGTAAGGCTCTTCCACTGGAAAAGAGCCCTGCAGACCTCTAGCACACTGGGTATACTAGGAAGGGAAACTGACCCTGAGCCCAGGGATGGGTAAGGTTGGGCCCCTTGTCCCTGCATACCCACAAGGAGGGGAGGAGGGATGGAGATTTAAATCATGTGGGTTACATCCTGACTAAATAAAGAAAATGCATCACCACAGCATCACCACGGCTGAGACGACAGCAGAAGCTCTGACTTGGACCAGGCGGCTGTGAGAGGGAGAACCGCAAGGCAATTCAAGGGCGCACAAGTGACCCCCCTGACACTACTGTTTTAAAAAGCTCCGGCTCTGGGAGGATGGCGCATGCAGATTAGCCTCAGTGGAATTCAAGAGGGCCCATCACTCAAAGACCCTGCTTTAATCAACACACACAGCATTGACAAAACTCTCTAGTGTAGACGTAGCCATAGTTAGATCAGTCTAGCCCCCACTTTAGACACAGCTAAGTCTACAGAACAATTCTCGGTGGCCACTTTCAACTTAGCTCTAGTAATGTAGACATGATTTTAGTTCCAAGAGATCTCTGGGTGAACCTGTGAGGGCCTGTTGCTCTGCCAAGTGGAGGGAGACCGCTTGGGCCAGGTTGAACTAGCCAGGCCCAGAGTCGGTATGGCAGTCCAGTGTCCCTCAGCAGCACCAGGAAGCCACTCAGGCCAGTAAGGCCCTTAGTGAGGGCCAGGGTAGTGCCATGGGGTAACCTGGAACAGACTCTTGGGTTGCTTGCAGCCGGGACAGAGCCCAGTTACCCAGGAAGCAACCCATTTCTCGGGGCAGTGGGGGGAGGACGGGGCTGGCTAAACCAGCCAAACAGAAGAGACTTTAGTTTCACCCCACTGGCTAGCCACAAGTTAAACAAGCAATTCAATTAGCCACTCCAGCTTCCCAGTATCACCACCAGCAGCCACCTGTCCCGGGGATCAATGGTTATGAAAACCAATACCCCGATAAAGAAAATGGTTCTTCCCAATTCCAAAGAATCAGGCCCCAGACCCAGGTCAATATACAAATCAGATCTTACCCACAACTCACGCTGTTGCCAATCCTTAGGAATTTTAAAAGGAAAAAAATATAAGTGAGCATTAGGAATGGTTAAAAGAAATTATTTACATACTGTAATGTCAAATCTCTTGGTTCAGGCTTGCAGCAAAGGCAGAATAAACTGCAGGTTTAAATCCAAGTCTCTGGAATACATCCACAACATGGATGGGTCATTCAGTCTTTTGTTTCAAGCTTCTGCGTGAAACAAAGTCCCATCCAGAGGTAGGAGCAAGACTGAAGACTGGAAACTGATGACCAAGATGGAGGGTCTCAAGCATCTTTTATAGCTTTCCCAGGTGCAGGAATTTTCTTTGTCTTTTGCTGTGCAGCAAAATGGAGTATTGAGTCACATGGCAATCCCTGCCCCCTCGCTAAGACACAGGGTGTGTCCACCCTCTCTCAATGAGTCCATTGTGTAGCTGATGGTCCTTAATGGGCCAACCAGGCCAGCCCAGCTAACAACAACTTGCTTGAGATTTCACCCAGAAGCAAAGCATGTTTGAAATACAGCAAATATTAATAACTTAAGCTACAAAAAAGATACACACATACAGATAATCTTAATCAGTCGACCATAACCTGGTCGTAGACACCTTATATGACCCCCTTTACATAAGATTTGGTGCCCCTACAGGACCTTGGTTGCACCAATGATCTATATGATCCCAGATAGTTTCAGTAACGTGACACCCACAACACAAAATTGATGCAGGAAGGGATCACAAGACATCACTGACTGCATCCCAAAAGCTTCCCATTCTTCAGTCTGTCTCACCACAGGTAGTTTATTAAAGTCATGTTCAATAACATCATAGAATCTCTCTACACATTCAAGGTACCACTTGGATAGAACAACAGTGGACAGGATCTGCCCTTGCAGCGTAATTCCCATATGTCTTATCCGATTTTGCCAAGAGCTAAAGAAAATAGCTACTTTACCCATACAAACTCTGGCAAATGCTTGGAACCCAATTGACATTGTTGTAGTGTTGTAGTGTGGTGTTGCTGTCCAGAGGCTACCGGTGTGGTGCTTCTGCTTTCTCCTGTTGATATCACTCGGCTGCGTGCGTGTGTTCCCTCTGTGTGCTGCCCCAGCTCTGTACAGATAGCTGACGCAGCAGACCCGACGAGAACCCCCAATAACCACAGAGTCTTGGTAAGGTACAAAGGCACCTCGGCCAGGGTTTATTGCGACCCTGACACCCTTGCTGTTCCCCGCAGGTTCCTTAGCCTACAGGGCTTACAGAGAGAGAGTGTCACTTGGCAATGGACTCAGCTCAGCGGCGGACATGCCACTCCCCCTTTCGAGCTGGACAAAGACATTCCAGTGACACATGCTTATATAGAGATACAGAACAAGTTACACCTCACTCCTGACGTATTGAGGTGCAACCCTTCCACGTAGCAAGGTACAACCCTCTTACGTAGTACGGTGCAGCCCCTTTACGTAGTTAGGTACCGCCTCGCACCTTGTACCTGTTGGTTTGATCAAAACAACTCTATCCATCATTTTACCCTGTCATTGGGATGGGTCGGCCTGTTCCTTGTTATCTGAGGAATGTTCTTGGTTTATAATGTACCTTGTTACGGTGTTTATACTGAAACTTATAATGAGTATGAATTCTTGCGATATCAGCCCTTTTCCTGCCAAGTTCTGTGAGCTGGACCAGCTTTTTTGCTCACAGCTGCAATGTGCTTCATATTAGCAAAGACCTGACCATTACTTTAGTTCAGGCCTCAGGCTGGGCCCTCAGTAGGCCTTTAGCCATTACTCAAGTAGGCCTTTAGCCTTTACTTACATTGCCTTCGCTTACTACAGACATCACATCAACAGAGATATTAATGTTATTCATAGTACAGAAGTCTTGGCATCTAGCCATGGAAACAATATGGTAGTGTGCCTCAGTTTCTCTTTTCATACAGTACATCAGATCTGTTTTTTTTCCTTTTGAAAAGTCTTAATACTGTTTACAGGCATTAACTGTGGAACATCAGTAGAACAAGACCTTTTAACACAAAGTGTGTTCTCCTGTATTCCTCTTAACATGTTCAAGGGATTTTTTAAAAGTTTAGGCACATTGTACAATTGTACAGTCTCTGGTAATAACACAGTAGTTACACAAATTGCCGTTAGCAATAAGAACAAGTTCATTGCAAGTGTCCATTTATAATAAGGTTTGTCAAGCCACACCTTTGGGTCAATACCATTAGAGTTTTGGCCTTCTAGGGTCACTTTGTGGGGTTCTTTTTCAAAATCCAATTCTCTTCTCCCTCCTTGCCTTGAAGGATCACATCCTGCCCTCTCTTGCTTAACAGAATTTCCTGGATGATCTGGAAGGTCCCCTGAGCTAACAGCCATTAGCAAGTCTTTCTTCCCCCATTCAGTCAAGTAATTTGCATCACTACAGACAGAAGCAGGTTTTGAGGCTGGACCATGGTTTAAAGAGATACCATCCATTTTTACTGACAAGCTAGTCTCAAAGTTCTGTTGTCCTTTCTTTACCCACTTCTGCTTCCATGTGGAAACAGATGTTAAGTTCACCCAGAACTACAAGTTACATTCAACCTGTCTAGAGATGAGATTATACTGATCATCCCCTGCATTCTTATTAGACTAATCAAACAGCTGTCCTGTTTCACAGACTTAGCTATTCCACCATTTTTTGAACCTGGGACACATACTGTTCACTTGCAGAATCGGCATGGAGACATCTCTCTCTGAACAACCTTGTCTCCCCAACAAGCTGGTCAAACACAGCCACTCATAGGGCAGTCCCAATTCATTCTCAAAGCTATCCCCACTGAACTTTTCCACAGGAAAATCTGTAGATTTGTTCACTACAGAAAACTTCTGGCTGTTAGGAACTGAAACTTCCTTGATTAAATCACTTTCACATTCCTCCACTGCAGCAAACTGCCTGCATAGATTACCAGAAGGATCTTTTCCCATAGGAACTTTTTTAGGCCACAATTTACCCTTCACAAAAGTTCTGACTTGACCCTCTTCACCCAGGGCTTGCTCCAAAGGAACACCTTCCTGAGCCACAACAGACTCTTTCTGGGCTTTACTTACATTTATGATTACCATTGAGCAATCAGGCAGATTTCAACACAATCCCCTTTCAGGGAAATTCAGACTCACTGGACAAGAGGTTAGAAGCATTCTTCTTTCCGTTGGCACACACCAGCTCAGGAATTTTTTTCTTCTTGCTACAAGTTGTCAATCTGTCAGTAGGTAACACAACCAGATCACCTTCCTGCTCTCTTTGTGCCCTGGTTTGGGTGTCACTCTGATTAGACAGAGTTGCGACATCCTTTTCCAGCAACACACTAGAAACAGGCAAAATAGAAGCACCAGAATCGTCTGGTCTCTGGGATCTTGCCAAGACATTAACTGGATGTAACCTAGTTATAGAGCCTTTCTCCCCAGCAGACACACGCTTAGGACCATTCCCTTTCTGGGCTTTAGCTGAATCCAAAACCAACTCTGAGACAACTGCACTATCCTCAACCATCACAGGCTGAAAAGCACCTTCTGTCTGCTCCACAGACAATGAAGATTCAGAGACACATTCTCCTTCACCAGACACACCGCTTGGGATCTCACTTCCCTTGTTCCAGCACACAGGCCTGTCCACAGACAACTGCTTGGAGAGTGAGGTAGCTTCCTCCATAGGCAAGTCAATACCCCTGACAGACACAGGCAGATTCCCTTCACTGTCACACTTCTCCACACATGACACAGATAAGCCATAGGGACACTTTTCTTTCACTATCCTCACTTTCCCAAACTGCTGACTAGATAAAGCCATCAGCCCACAAGGCTACCTAGGCTTATCCAAGCCTTCCTCACCAGGAACATCACCACTCCCAATAGATACACTGCTGCATTTTTTAGATTCAAATTTACAAGCGGTACCAGCCAACACTATTTCACCCTTTCCTTCCTCAGTTAGGGCTTCAACCTGACCATTCATTGTAATGTGTTCCAGGGAAACCTCTTTCTGATCAATAAGTTCTTCCTGCACTGTATCCAATACCAGATTCACTTCTGAGACATTAGACAGACATTCAGAAACTTTATTTACAGGCAAACAGCTTCCCTGCACAGACAAACACTTGGAGAAACCCTGTCCAAATCATTGTCCATAACAGAGACAGGTTTAAGATCATTCCTTTCCTGTGACAGGCTACCTGGACTGAACAAAGCTTTAACATTTTCCCCAATTAAAAGATCCTTCAGCAATAACTTCCTTCCACCAGCTATAACTTCATGCTTAGCCCCATTCCATTCAAGGTGGATTTTGGCCAAAGGCACACTTACAGTAAACTCACAAAAGATTACAATATTTACACTTTGATTTGGTAAGTAATCTTCCTCTTTTACCAGATTTGCTTTCACAAGAGTGATGTTAGAAGCCATAATTTGCCCCAAACAGCTTATCCCATAGACTTCTACACTCTCTAGGAATTCTTCATTACCACCCTTTAGTGAACTTACAGACACAGCATTCACATGGAAGTAGCAGTGTTGGGGTACATTTGGTTACACCCAGACAACTGCTCAGAGTTGAACAACAAACCAATACAGTGGATTCTGGTTAATTGGGACACATTGGGACCGGCACAATTTGGCCCGATTAAGTGGCTGCCCCAATTAACCAGTGGCCCGATTAACCAGAATCCACTGTATTGTTATAAACCAGACTTTCAGGAAGATACAATTTCTGACATTCTTCTCTTGCTTTTTTTAGTTGGAGCCACTCTTTGGCAGTCTCCTGTCTCATCTTCTCAAGTCTCCTGCTGCAGCTGCTGAATTCTCTGTTTCAGCTGCTGAATTCTCTCCTCTTTCTCAGCATCTTTCTCTAGCTGGGCCATTAACAGCTCTCTCAGTTCTTGATTTGTAGGTTTCTCTTTAAAACTTCTTTTTTTGTGCAGAAATATTTTAGGGCTCTTTTGTCAAGGACCTCAAATGCTCTTTGCTCATTCATTATAATTACTCTTTAACCAGTTATACTCTTAAAACCCAATATTCAAATTTGGATAGCATGGGGTTCTGACCCAAAGCTCAGTTGACCTGGTATTGTGGATCCTGCCGACTATGCCACCGTGACGGTGCTATTCCTGCTGGGACCAACTGAGAATGCCAAATCAGGACAAATAGCGTCCACAAGGGCAACTACAGCGCAAAGCTGGGGTTTCTCTACCTCTTAGGCACCAAAGCAGAAAAAAAAGACTTGGTTTCACCCCACTGGCTAGCCACAAGTTACACAAGCAATTCCCTTAGATACTCCAGCTTCCCAGTATCACCACCAGCAGCCACCTGTCCTAGGGACCAATGGTTATGAACACCAATACCCTAGTAAAGAAAACCGTTCTTCCCAATTCAAAGAATCAGGCCCCAGACCCAGGTCAATATACAAATCAGATCTTACCCACAACTCACGCTGTTGCCAATCCTTTAGAGTTTAAAATCTAAAGGTTTATTATATAAGGAAAAAGATATGTCAGGATTAGGAAAGGTTAAAAGAAATTCAATACATGCTGTAATGGCAAATTTCTTGGTTCAGGCTTGCAGCAAAGGTAGAATAAACTGCAGGTTTAAATCAAAGTCTCTGGAATACATCCACAACATGGATGGGTCATTCAGTCTTTTGTTTCAAGGTTCTCCGTGAAGCAAAATCCCATCCAGAGGTAGGAGCAAGACTGCAGCCTGGAAACTGACAACCAAGATTGAGGGTCTCAAGCAGCTTTTATAGCCTTCCCCAGGTGAAGGAATTTTCTTTGTCTTTTGCTGTGCAGCAAAATGGAGTATTGAGTCACATGGCAATCCCTGCCCCCTCGCTAAGACACAGGGTTTCTGCCCTCTCTCAATGAGTCCATAGGCCAACCAGGCCAGCCCAACTAACAACAACTTGCTTGAGATTTCACCCAGAAGCAAAGCATAAGTTTGAAATACAGCCAATATTCATAACTTTAGCTACAAAAAAGATACACACATACAGATAATCATAATGAGCCGACCATAACCTGGTCATAGACACCTTATATGACCCCCTTAACGTAAGATTTGGTGCCCCTACAGGACTTTGGTTGCAGCAATGAGCTATATGATCCCAGATAATTTCAGTCATGTGACACCCCTGCACTTCTGCAAGAAAGGTGGGGCAGCCTGGGCTCTGCCCTCCCAGGGACATGTAAGGGTCCCTCACTCTCCCAAGTGAAGGGAGACCCCTCCAAAGTCCTCCGAAAAAAGAAACAAAAAATATTTTGGCAGCCTACTGAATACATGTAAAGTGTTACTCTCCTGCGTGGATTCTCTGATGTGGGATAATCTGTGAACTATGACTGAAGCCTTTGCCACACACAGGGCATGACTAGGGCTTCTCTCCTGTGTGGATTTTTTGATGTGACAAGCTCTGAGCTCCAACTGAAGCTTTTCCCACACTCGGGACATGTGTACGATTTCTCTTCTGTGTGGGTTCTCTGATGAGCTTTAAGGTGGGAGAGCAGAGTGAAGCTTTTCCCACTCAGGACACTTGTATGGTTTCTCTCCTGTGTGGATTGTCTGATGACGTTTAAGGGTGGAGCGCCGAGTGAAGATTTTCCCACACTCAGGACACATGTACGGATTCTCTCCTGTGTGGGTTCTCCTATGTTTAATAAGCTCTGATCTCTGAATGAAGTTTTTCCCACACTCAGGACACGTGTACCGTTTCTCTCCTGTGTGGATTCTAGAATGACGTTTATGAATGAAGCGCTTAGTGAAGCTTTCCCCACACACAGGACACTTGTACGGTTTCTCTCCTGTGTGGATTCTCTGATGATGTTGAAGGGTGGAGCGTAGAGTGAAGGTTTTCCCACACTCAGCACACGTGTACGGTTTCTCTCCTGTGTGGATTCTCTGATGACGTTTAAGGGTGGAGAGCCGAGGGAAGCTTTTCCCACACTCAGGACATGTGTACGGCTTCTCTCCTGTGTGGGTTCTCTGATGAGATTTAAGGTGGGAGCGCTCAGTGAAGCTTTTCCCACACTCAGGACACGTGTACGATTTCTCTCCTGTGTGGGTTCTCTGATGACGATTAAGGGTGGAGCACTGAGTGAAGGTTTTCCCACACTCAGGACACGTGTACGGTCTCTCTCCTGTGTGGGTTCTCTGATGACGTTTAAGGTGAGAGAGCCGAGTGAAGGTTTTCCCACACTCCGGGCAGATGTAATGTTTTACTCCAGTGTTGCTTCTCTCATGTGCAATAAGGTCGGAGGCTCCACTGAACTTTTTCTCTGGTCTGTGTGGACTCTCACAGGCGTTTGCCTGTGCACAACTCCAGGAAACATTCCCTTTGGATCTTTCTAATAATGTCCCATGTGCTTCTACTTGCTCAGCATCCTCTTGTTGAGGATTCGCCTCCTCATTCTCATTCACCATCCCATTATCTGATAGGATAAAGAGAGAAAACAGAGAGAGGTCACTCCCTTTGCCAGAGAAAAAGAAAATCTGAGAGAGTGGAAAGGAAGAAAGGTGGGGGGACAACAATCAGTAAGTGATGGAAAGGTCAAGGAAAGAAAGAGCTGAATCTCCGCCAAACCTCTCCCCAGAGGAGAGAGAGGATGGAATCAATTCTGGGTCTAAATCTCAACCAAACACTCAGGGAGAAAGTAGATTAGGGAAGGACCTACTATCAGGCACAATTCTGGACAGATAGGAATCCCAGAGTGAATTCTGCCATGAGGATGCCACATCTGAAAACAATCCTGAACTCAGAGAGCTCCCAAGAGCTTTGTAGGAATCCCAAATGTTTCCCTATTTAGGGACCCATTTTGTGTTGGTATAACTGATTCCTCACCTGTGCAGGCATCTCTCAGGGTCTCTCTTTCCTCAGAGCCCTGCAGGTCTGGGACCCAGGGCTCCTCCCCTCGTTCCAGACGGGAGATCACATCAGGTTTGGAGACCGGAAACCCTGCACAAGTGTCAGAAAACAAGCAAGATCTGTTTAATTTGTGAGCTACTTGTGTAACATTCTGGGGGTGCAACCCAGACCCCTGAAACATTGTGTCACCACCCACCCTGGATCCTGGGTGCCTCACCATGCTTTGCTGTTATAGCTCCCAACCTGGAATGCTGACAGACAGCTGACCATAAGATGGCCATGCTGGGTCAGACCAAAGATCCATCCAGCCCAATCTCCTGTCTACCAACAGTGGCCAATGCCTGGTCCCCTGGAGTGAGTGAACCTAACAAGCAATGATCAAGTGATCTCTCTCCTGCCACCCATTTCCACCCTCGGATAAACAGAGGCGAGGAACACCATTCCTTACCCATCCTGGCTAACAGCCATTAATGGACTTAACGTCCATGAATTTATCCAGTTCTCTTTTAAACCATGCTATAGTCCAGTGATGGCGAACCCGTGGCACGCGTGCCACTGCCGGCACGCCGAGCCGTCTCTGTGGGCACGCCGCTCGCGAGCCAGATATGGCTCTTTTGAGCCTGTCATCTGGCTCGCGCGGCGCTCTCTGTCCGCGAGGCTGGGGGGCGGGGGAGGCGGTGTGGCGCGGCGCTCTCTGACCGCGAGGCTGGGGGGCGGGGGAGGCGGTGTGTCGCGGCGCTGCTGTGACCGCGAGGCTGGGGGGCGTGTCGCTCCTCTCCTTCCCTCGCTGGAGTCGGGTCACAGCAGCGTGACCCAGCGAACAAGTAAGCGCCGGGGGGGGGGGAGGGAGTAAGCAGTGTGCAAGGGGGTGTTGGGGGAAGGCTGGGCTGGGAGCGGGGGTAAGCGGTGTGGGGGAGAGACCGGGCTGGGTGGGTCAGTGGGGGGGGGGGGTTGGAGGAAAGGAGGTTTGGGGGGGAGAGACCTGGCTGGGTGGGTCAGTTGGGGGTTGGAGGAAAGGAGGTTTGGGGGGGAGAGACCGGGCTGGGTGGGTCAGTTGGGGGGGGTTGGAGGAAAGGAGGTTTGGGGGGGAGAGACCTGGCTGGGTGGGTCAGTTGGGGGCGGGGTGGTGGAGGAAAGGAAGTTTGGGGGGGAGAGACCGGGCTGGGTGGGTCAGTTGGGGGGTTGGAGGAAAGGAAGTTTGGGGGGGAGAGACCTGGCTGGGTGGGTCAGTTGGGGGGTTGGAGGAAAGGAGGTTTGGGGGGGAGAGACCGGGCTGGGTGGGTCAGTTGGGGCGTGGGTGGGAAGGAAGGAGGTTTGGGGGGGAGAGACCGGGCTGGGTGGGTCATTTGGGGGGTGGGTGGGAGGGAAGGAGGTTTTGGGGGGAGAGACTGGGCTGGGTGGGTGGGAGGGAAGGAGGTTTTGGGGGGAGAGACTGGGCTGGGTGGGTCATTTGGGGGGTGGGGGGGAGGGAAGGAGGTTTTGGGGGGAGAGACCGGGCTGAGTGGGTCAGTTGGGGGGGGTGTACAGTTTTTTTTTTTTCAATTAAAAAAAAATGTTTAATGGAAAGCTCTGTTACTGTGTTTTTCTTTTTAAACAAAAGCTGTTAATTAGTTTGAAAAACTGTATGAATTGTTTTTACTAAACTAAAACCTCGTTATTTAGGTTTAATTGCAGTGTTGGCACTTTGAAAAAAACAAGTCGTTTTGGTTTGCAGTTTGGGCACTCGGGCTCAAAAAGGTTTGCCATCACTGCTATAGTCAGTCTTCACAACCTCCTCAGGCAAGGAGTTCCACAGATTGATTGTGTACTGTGTGAAGAACTTTCTTTTATTTGTTTTAAACCTGCTGCCCATTCATTTCATTTGGTGGCCCCTAGTTCTTCTTTGAGAACAAGTCAATAACTTTTCCTTATTCACTTTCTCTACACCACTCATGATTTTATAGACTTCTATCAGATCCCCTACATAGATCAGCACTTCTGGAGGAGGGGAATAATGTACTAGACTGTATTATCAATTGAGTAAGGTTCGTAGGACATAGAGGCAATAAGCACACTAGTGAGGAAGAATTCAGGCTATTTATTGCATAGCAGGCAAATAAAAGAGACAAGCAAGACATTCTACTAAGCAAGGATATAATCTTACAGTCCTCCTTTCAGTCTTCAGGAACTCAGGAGGTGACGATGGAGGGACCCCCCCAGACCAACATGCTGCACGAGTCTCAGGTCTGCATCGAAGTTCACTGAACCAGTGTTTCTGGGGCTTATTTACACCTAAAATCCACTTAGGCTATGTGGGAATTTGCAGTAAACAAGCCCATTAATTATGCCTGTTTTGATTTTAGGTGCCCAACTCTTACCAATGCTTACAACTTCCTTTCTAGTGTCCCATAGATTTATGAGAAGCAGCTGTCCACTCAAATTAGATAAAGACTCCTCCAATATTCCAAAATCACGCTAGCTGAACACGCAGGTGTTTAAACAAAAAACTTTCTCAGGCAAGAGTAAGCTAGAGGCCTACTTGACCAAAGCCTACATGGAAGCCCAGGCATGAAAACAGCAATTGTACATGACACTCCTCGGAACAACATCTTCCGGTATGTTTCCACTCCATAGACAAAGCTCCTATTCTTCTTCGAATGATGGTCCCTATTGTATTCCACCGAGGGGGAGTAACAAGCAGTTCCTAGATAGGTGGACGGGGAGAGCGAGATGACAGAACTGTGCAGCAGAGGAGCTTTGCAGCGAGTAAGCTGTCAGCCACAGAACCACGCTCTGTCACATGAGGAGAAGAACAGATGAGTACTCAAGTCCACGTGGCTGATTGATGGCACTATCTTGGAATGGGCCCATATCCCACTGGTTCGGACCATCCTGATAATTGATAGCGGAGCTCAATTCACCCCAAGACCCACTTCAAGATTCTCTGGGTGGATACGGCCTGCCCTCTGATTCTCTCCACTATGGAAACAAATAGCCAGGCAGATCTCTGGAATGGCTTTGTCTTTTGTAGGTAAAAGACCAGGGCATGATGTACACCAAGGAAGTGAAGCTGCCCTTCCGTATGTGATTTGGGATGCAGGCCAAGTGAGACAGCTCTCTACCTGCATTCAGAAATAGAGCTTACGCACAGACAGTGTTGTGCGGAGCACTGCACTGTCGGAACAGGCGGAGGGGCTCTGTGAATTACAGGATGTTTCTGAGGAGGTCATAGGCCTCTGGGTAAAATGGGAGATTCTGTAACACTGTGAGAAGACAGCAGGTGATCAAAAGTTTGCTTTTGTGCTGATGTATACATGCCTAAAGATCACAGAGTGGCTCTGGAATCTTTCAGTGAGTGCAAGGAGTCATCAGTCTTTTGATTGAAGAGGTGTGATTCACCAAAAGGGAGATCTTAGATTGTATTCTGCACTTCTCTGAGGAAACCAGGATTCTCTCCTCATGACGACTGCAGTTGCCAAAATGCACAAGGATGAATCTGATGAATCAACTACAGCCTGAAGGATGGCATTTGCAACCCCCCTGCCTTCCTCTGGACTTGATAGGAACTGGACATAATCCTGCTCAGGGAGTTCATTTCCCATATGTGCAAACTGTAAGAAGTTGTATTTGGCCATCACGGTCAGGCAGTTCGGATCCAGTACAAGGAGAAAACCTTTCAACCCGTAAGATCCAGTCTCTTCCCTGCCTTGTCAGCTGGGGCGAAGCGTGGGGACTGTTTAGCTCACTCCATAGCAGCCTGAATCACTAGGGAATTGATAGGGGATGAGAGAATAGAGACTTGGAACCCTTGCGGGCAGGGCGGCACACACAGTCTGTGTCTGTTGGAGAGTGTCCTCATGTCCTAATGCCACCCTGGTACCAATGCGTGCATGCAGGTTGGATATAGGGGATGGGGCGATTCAGTAAGTTAGAGAACTGGGACACATGGAAATGTCATCCTTTCCAGAGCGAACACTTCATGAGGCCCTGCGGGGAGCAGCTGTGAGTCTCCTTGGAGTCAATGGCACCAGATCTATGGACGGAACTGGGGCCAGAAAGGGACATGTCTCGGAAGTGGGAATTCACTAGACGGCGGCAGAGGCCATGCCGGGGTGGGCGGGTCCGTAACAGGACCTGGAAGCTCCAGCAAGTGATGCTGCTTTTTATCGCTCTTGGAGAGAGGTGCCTCTCTTTGGCCAGATCTCATGGAGGGCAGGGCATCTTTCTTCAACCTGGAGGAAGACTTACTGCTCTGCCGATGTGCGTGCTTGAGACTCATGGCTCAGCCCCGGATCACTGGAGCCAGACTGAAGCTCCGCAGTAATGCTATGCTATACAAAGCACATGGGATCTTTTAGAAGAGAGAAGGCAATATGCCATATTTAATAAAAATACAACAATTATCATGTGCTTTTGAGTCACACACACAAGTCCTGCCATTGATGTTTATAGTTACCAGTCTCTTCTAGCTCGAGTCAATCTAAAGGCCAGTTAGATTGAGCACCAGTGAGGAGCTGGGCTCTGTCGGTCGTGATCCAGTGCTCCGAGGCTTTGCAGGACTGGACCCAGAGTTCCAATGCAAAACACCCCATCTTTATAGGTGTAAATTCCCATTTCAGTCCATGCATTTTGCAATGTCATCCTGTGATCATTAGCCCTTAAGCGGTGTTAACCTTGGGGTTTTCAGCTGTCATTATTTGATGATTATTGTTGGGTTTCCCATAGTTATCTCCTTCTTGTTGTCTCACCTTCGGGGGCGGCTGGGAGGTGCTGCCTCACCTCTGAGGCCATCAATGCTGCTAACATGCTTAGCATCCAATACAATAGATGTTTTCTGATTGTCTCCTGGTCTTTTCAAGTCTCTCAATTTTTCTTGACCATCTGGACATCTGTGATGGCTTTCACGCCTTATCTTTTCCTCATGCATTCCTCATTCACACAAACAATCTCTTACAGAAACCTTCAGAGTATACAGACAGCAGTATTTTATATTCAGCAGAATACATCATAAAACAAGCCTTGCTAAATCTTATAAAGCAATTCACAGTGGGGCTATAGGCCCTCAACACTTCTCTAATCTCTTTATCATAGACACTATACAAAACCCTGTCTCACTAACTAAACTTTAGAACAGGTCCTAATTGTAATGCGGATGGGAAACAGGATCCCAGTCTTAGAGAGTCATTCCTTTCTCTTATTCAGAAAGGGTGGCCAGCAGAATGAAATCAAAGTTTACATCAATTCTTATAACAATTAGTACAATTACAAAATCCTGCTCCTACAGTATGATCTGCACGCTTGGACTGTTCAGTCCCATGTAGCAGGGGGCTCCGGGACCAGGCTTCAATCCCAGCCCGAGGTGACTTCCATGAAATTCTTCTTAAGACAGGGGATGGAGGCAAGCAGAGACAGATGCTGCACCTGAATGTGGTGTGGGCTTCCCCCAAGCAGTACAGAGAGTGTTGTTGAGGACAGGACTTTGAATCCCGTCCTCTTAGTCATAATCCAGCATCCAGACCTGGGAGATGGGGTGGGGAGGAATGGGGGGGGGGAGCCTTTGTAGGGGAACCTACAAATTTCAGAAACAAGAAAACTACTACATAAAAACAACCAAGCCCTTCTAATGAGAGGCTTGGACTTGACATAACTCGCAGCCATATTGTGTATGAACTTTGCATAACCCACAGACAGTTTGTAGGCTCAGCCACCATATGTTGGAAACAAAACTAGAGTCAGGGGAATTTGGCTTAAGCAAACAAATAGAAAAGAATTAGCTGCAGCTACAGCCCTATTAATTGGAGATAGATAGATATTCACAAAGTCATGAGAATGGGGAGAGAATGGATAAGTTAGCCTGGAGTTTCTGCAGTTTCTCTCTGATAATGAAGAGTAGGATGTTTTCTTGTTACTAAAGAAATTGTAACTAGTTCAAATAGTTAGAAAGTGTACTTTCAATATGCAAAGAGTTCTGGTCTACTGGTGGTTAAGCAATTCTACCCTGACAGTGTATTCCACTAACAAAGCATAAAGATAAATAGACCTTGAGAAGTTTTAACTAACTTTGAAAAAATACGAAAGCTAATGTACAGGCGGTCTTAGGCATGTGAACCCCTGCGTAGTGAAAATCATTGGCTAGTGTTTTTGCATTGCTATAGTCGGTTGAAGCATAGATGAGAGAAATTCTCATTTGAACTATGTAATGGGGGTCAGAAGATGAGCTCGTTGGAACTTAACTCCGAGATACAGCTCAAGACAAAGGTGTCAGGACTGTCACCCTGCCCGACCGTATTGCGCAGTTGCCAGAGCCCAAGATGAGAGCAGATCCTGACTGGTCACTGGGAGACGTCCAGCTGTCTTTGCTGGGAGGGGTGAGCATTAGATGCTTGGCATGTGTATTCTGTTGATTTGTAGGTAATACACGCACATATTTAAGGATAGGACTGTGTAAGGCTCTTTCACTGGGGAAAGGCCCCACAGAGCTGTAGCACCCTGAGTATACTAGGAAGGAATATTGGCCCTGAGCCCAGGGAGGGGTAAAGTTGGGCCCCTTGTCCCTGTGTACCCACAAGGATGGGGCAGCTGGTGGGAGCATTAGATTGTGTGGGTTACATGCTGACTAAATAAAGAAAATGTATCACCACGGCTCAGGGACAGCAGAAGCTCTGACTTGGACCATGCGGCATTGAGAGGGCACTGAAGACGCCAGCAAGACCGCAGGGCAATGCACAGGTGCACAAGTGAACCCACTGACACCACTACTTTAAAAAGCTCCAGCTCTGGGAGGATGGTCCATGCAGATTAGCCTCAGTGGAATTCAAGAGGGACCATCACTCAAAGCAGACCCTGCTTTAATCAACACACACGGCATTGAGGAAACTCTCTAGTGTAGACGTAGCCATAGTTAGATCAGCCTAGCCCCCACTTTAGACACAGCTAGGTCTACAGAACAATTCTCGGTGGCCACTTTCACCTTAGCGCTTGTCGTGTAGACATGCTTTTAGCTCTAAGAGAGTTCTTTCTGTAAACCCCACGACAGATGTGTAACAAAAACACCTCCTGTGTCCTTGTCTTTATACTCTGATTATAGTAATGCCAAGCAGTTAGGGAATGTGAGGTATGCATGGGAATCATAGAAATATTAATAAAATTCCCACCTCCAATGGTCACAGTTTGGAGAGAAAGCAAAGGGTAGAGGGTGGACTTAATGCATCCAATAAGGATAAATTAAATACATTGTTTAAAAAGATCATTTTTTGTGCCATTGATCATTTAAAATTTGTGCATGTCTAAAAATGATCCCGGGATGGGACGTAAGCCCAGGTGGAGGGGAGCAGGACACAGAAACCAGTCTACGCATGTATGAGTAGTAAAGGTAGAGAGTTACTACTACAGAGCTTCTTTAGAGAATCCACAGCTTCCAATAACCAAGGGGACAGGAATCCTTACCCAGTGAGGTCACATTCTCATAGTTCTCCTGCATGACATCTCTGTAGAGGGCTCTCTGACTGGGGTCCAGCAGAGCCCACTCTTCCTGGGTGAAATACACAGCCACCTCCTCGAAGGTCACCGGCCCCTGAAAGAGCAAGGGCCCCCCACTTAGTACTTGAGTACAAACCCAGGATTCATGGGAGAGCAGCAACAGGAAAGTGGAAGCTTGGGGAGGGACATGGTAGCACAGTCCCACTCCCACCCTGAGCAGCCAGGTGGCACCAGACTGAAGGGAGAAAGAGAGCCCCTCACACTGCCCAGTGGAGCGAGGGGTCTTCATGTTCATCATACACTGACTAGCCAGAGACTGATACAGGAAATGGAGTCCCCAGCAGGGTCAGGGACAGTCCTGGCAGGAATCCCGATACCTCCCCCCACCATGAAATAGTATATAAACAAACCCCAGGAAGGAAGAGGAAGTCGACAGGAAAAAGTAGGAGAAGCTGGAAATTGTAGAACATTAATAAGGTGAAGCAAGGAAAAAAATGGAAAAATCTCTGGCCAGAAGAATTAAGGAAACAGGAAGGAAGGATTTTTCACTATATCAATAAAAAAAATTCTAGCAGTTTTATTGGTCCATTATTAGACAGAAAAGGAAGACACATCAATAATAACAACATTACAGAAGAAATAAAAATGTTCGGTGAGTATTTCTCTCCTGGATTTGGGGAAAACAAGCAAATGATGTTGTGATAGGTCTATGATGACAACAACACTCTTTTCATGAAAATAATAATTCACAAGGATGTTAAACAGAAGCTACTAATGTCAGACATTTTAAACACAGCATTTCCAGATATCTTCCATTCCAGAGTTTTAAAAAAGCAGACTGAGGAGCTCTCTGGACCATTAATGCTGCTTTTCAATAGCTCTTGGGACACTGTGGAAACTCCAGAAGATTGGAAGAAAGCTAAAGTTGCCCCTAGATCTAAAAAAAATTGTAAAAGGGGATGACTAAGATAATGGGGCTGTCATTGAACCAGGGCAAGATAACGGGGAGGGGGAATATTAATAAAGAATTAAAAGAGGGTGATATCATTCATTCCAATCAACATAAATTTACAGAAAATAGATCCTCATAAACTAATTGAATGTTATTTTTAAGAAGATCAGAAATGTGGTTGATAAAGGAATAGCATTAACATAATAGATTTTGATTTCTCCAAGGCAGGGGTCTCAAACATGCGGCCTGCCAAGCTCCCCGGGTCCCCCACCCCGCTCCCCCCAAGTTCTTTCTTTCTCTGGTGGCATAGCAGTTTCCGGGAGGGAGGTGCCAGGAGAGGCAAGCCTCCCGCAGAGGGGAGGAGGCCCGCCAAACTCCCCACAGCCCTCCCACCCTCCTCGGCAGGAAGGTTACTGGTGCTGGCCCCTCCTTCCTGGAAAGTGCTGTGCCACCAGAGAACTGCCTGGAGGTAGGAAGAAGCATGAGGGGAGGGGAGGGGAAGAGGCGGAGAAGAGAAACGGGAAGCAGGGACCAGGAGAGATGGGGGGAGAAGCGGCAGGGATTTGGAGCAGCACGGGGGGTGGGGGAGGGGCTTTTTGAAAGGGACTTGGAGCAGCGTGGGCGGGGGGAGGCAAGGAAAGGGTGAGAATTTGGAGCAGCGTGCTGGGAGAGGGAGGGGGTCAGGGAAAAGGCTTTGGAGCAGCATGCCGGGAGCGGAGGGGGGTGGGTATTTGGGAAAGGGATTTGGAGTAGCGCACCCGGGAGGTGACAGATTCTAGAAGGGCAGAATCCATAAGAAGAAGGGCGGAATCCATATGTCCGGGTTTTTGAGTTGTAAATAGTGTCCGGGTAGAAACTGGAAAAGGTCCAGATTTCCCTCGCCTCCCTGTGCAGAGCACGGCCTGGCTGACAAGAGGCCGGCCAGATTGAGCCAGTCCTGCAGCGAGAACCCCTCCCCTGCATTCTCAGATGACCGGGGGTGCAGATCTAAAACTCTTCCCCATTCCCTCCTCCTCCTCCTCCCCTGTTTTCTCAGATTCCCCAGCCGGGGGTGTCTCTAAAGCTCTTCCCTTCCTGTCCCCTCCCATGTACTCTCAGATCCCCGGCTGGGTGCAGGTGCTGTGAAACACCCCTGGCAAGCCAGCCTTTCCCCTGGAGCCACATTCATCTCAAAAGATCGGGAGATTCGAGAGGCTGAAAGCTTTGCTACTTCTACTGAAGACAAATTCCACTCGACCGGATTGAAAGGAATCAGATTAAACTACAGAATGGAAAGCTTTCACTGTTGTCAGAGGTGATCTAGTCAATAGAAGAGAAGCGGATTGTTCCAGTAACATTCAAACCAATCATGATTGCTTAAAGTACATAAGCAGAATTGCTGTACGTGATCTATTAATAACTACTCTAGTTTGAACTTAGATTTTTATAGATGCCTGGAAGCACTTTTTTCTTTACTAATGCTGTTTCTGGGAGTAATTTTCACTGGGCTGTTACTGATCATACAAGGTGTTCTGTGCTATCTTATCCAGTTGTCAGGCATGGGTAAAATACTGCAATCCATGAAGCAGGTGATAATCCATCTATTTTCCCACCTATAGGAATTCCACATCATTTGCTGATCTTAGAACTTTTCTGAGTTTAGAACTTCTCAAACTCTAGTAAAGTGGATTTTGGAATTCATATACCAGTAGTCCAACAATGAGAAAAAATGGAAACACAATGTATTTAAATATATTGTCCATTTCTAGAAGCTGGATCAAATAAGATCATGGATTAAGTAGGCACAACTGCTAATGAAATCAGCTCCAGAGCTGAATTTGGCCAAATGTCTTTAAAGCCTTTGGCCAAGCTCCCTGTGCCCCCCTGCTGCCTACCTCCAGGGGTTTCCCACTGCCAAACAGCTGTTGGTGGTGCTTAGCGCTTTCCAGGAGGAAGGGGGCAGGAGCTGTGCACTCGGGGGAGGTGGAGTGGGGGGCGGGGCCTCATGGAAGGGGTGGAGTGGGGGCGGGGCTGGAGGCAATGAGGGGGGCATGTCAGTGGTGTGGCCCTTGGGCCAATGCACTAGTCCTCTTGCAGCCCTCGTGGTCACTTGAGTTTGAGACCCCTGCACTAAGGTATTTGACCTGGTACAACATGAGACAAATTACAAGACAAAATTAACATTGTAAACATTAACTAGATTCAACACCCTCTGATACATTTTGAAATGTAACTCTAAATGGTCACGTGGGTGTCTTTCTAGTGGGGTCCCACATGGATCGGTTACTGGCTCTCTGCTATTGAACTTGATTATCAATGATGTGGGAGAGAACATGAGATCACTGATGAAGTTTGCAGAGGACACACTTTGGGAGAGTGGTAAATAATGAAGAGTGTCAGTGGGTTCGGGCTGCAGCCCTGGGAGTCTGGGAAGTTTTTGAAGCCCTGGCTAGAGGGTTATTTCCTGATCCACAAAGAGGGGAATGTTCCACGTCCAAACCCAAGGAGTCGGCTCCTTCAATGTGGAGCCTAATCTGAACTCATTCCTGCAGGTTTGTCCCAAGTTTGCCCCCTCCCCTTCCCCAGCCTGGGTATGTCCTGCCCGCTCCAACCCCCAGCAGCTCCCACCCTCCTGGAAATTTACTGCCCATCTCCCTCCAGCCAGAACCCACCACCTGCCCCGTGACAATCCCGTACCTCCGCTAACTCTGCTGCAGCCATTGTCTTTCCCCTGGAAGGACGGGACGATCCGGAGTGACACGCGGATGTTATTCTGTAGCCTGGTCGGGAGGAAAAGAGCCGTTAGAGAGATTTCAGAAGAGGCTTTTCTCCATTTCACACACAGGACCCACCAGACTTTTCCCCATGAAAACTGATTTTCTAGGCTCTGCCACTCTAGAAAACAGCTACTTTATTAGAGGTCGGTCTTCCCAACATGTGTAAACCCTTCCAGGCCTGCTCTACATTACAAAGACCTGATCTACGCTAGGTCAACATAAGCTGCAGTGCACTGACTTGGTTGCAGGTGTCTCGGTCTTAAATTTATCTCCCACCGTGTAAACTGCCCATTATGCCAACACGGAAATACCTGTTCCCCAGGCAACATTGAGCCAAGGTTGATGCACTGAAGTCAACACAGTGCATGTGTAAACACCGCGTTACATGTGCCAACCTAACAGTTCTCCAGCAGCTATCCCACAATGGCTCAAGGCCACCATTTCCCACCTAAACAACAAGAAACTGCTGCAGATCAAATGGGTGGGAAAACACCCCAAACTTGAGGAGATTTTAAGTTGACAGTGGACAGAACATGGGGAAAAATCTGAAGAGAAAAGAGAATTAGTCAATCATTTGAGAGAAAACTAGAGAATTGACATGGATTTCCTATCCACATTGGATAGTTAGAGAACTGGGGCAGAAATGAGATTTTTGCCAATTCTGGGGGGTAAGGGGAAGCAGCCTTCACCCCCCCAACCCTGTCCTGTGGTGAAATGTGCCATGTCACACTGTCTCTCTCTCCCCTCCCTCCATCTCTGGTCTTCCCCCCTTTCCCTACCTGACACCTCCACTCTCCAGGCACACAAAGGGCAAACTCCATTGGAGCCCAGTCTAGGGTGACCAGAGAGCAAATGTGAAAATTGGAGATGGGAAGTGAGGGGTAATAGGAGGCTATATAAGAAAAAGACCCCAAAATCGAGACTATCCCTATAAAATCGGGACATCTGGTCACCCTGCCCCAGTCTCTTCTCTTCCTGAATCCTCCACTTTGCTCCCTGAGCAGGAGCTGTGGCCAGCTACATCACCGCTCTCAAGGCAGCTCTTGGCCTCCCTCAGGGACAGTCACAACCAGGGACCAGATTCCCAGGAGCTGCGAAATCTCAGGTCTGCAAACGGGATGCCGTTAATGGAGGGGTGACACAGGACCATTAATGGATATAATGTGGGGGGGGGGAGTGAGAATGTGGCCGTTAAAGGATATAACATGGGGTGGGAGGGGGAGCGGGGCCATTAATGGCTATAACATGGGGGGAGGGGAACAGGGCCATTAATGGATATAACGTGGGGGGAGGGGTGACACAGGGCCATTAATGGATATAACATGGGGGGAAGGGGAGCGGGGCCGTTAACAGATATAACGTGGGGGGAGGGGCGCCATTAATGAATATAACGTGGGGGGGATGGGGAGCAGGGCCGTTAACAGATATAACGGGCATGGGGCATGGTGCTGAGAATGGGGGAAGGACTGGGGCAGGGCCCGGACAAAGATGATAGCAGGGGGAGGCACGGGGAAGTGCAGGCTCTGTGCAGGGGGGCATTAATGGATATAACGGCCGAGGGGGTGACGCGGGGCTGTGAATGGGGGCAGGGCCCAGCCGTGTGCTCTATGGGGGGCGGGGCAGTCTCCACGGGGGGGGTCTCTGCTCCCCACACTGACCCGTTGTCAGTTCCAGCTCTGGCCGTGTGCAGGGCCAGCAGCGAGGAAACGCCCCTCCCCCCTCGATCGGCGCAAGGGCAGAAACTGCTTCCAGACAGCGCGCAGGGCCTGCTGGGAAATGTAGTGTCCGTTGGAACTCGGCCGCCACCGCGCATGAGCAGCGCTCAGCGACTCCCGGGGCGGCTCTTCCCAGAGCGACAGAGCCAGGACCGACAGAGGGTGAGTGCGGGGGTGGGACCTGTCACCTGTCTCCTCTCCTGCACACCCCTCCCCCACCAGTGTGTGCCATGTTCCAACCGCCCCAACCGTCACCTGTCTCCTCCCCCCCACCAGGTGCCGCATCACTTCCAGAGCCCGCTGAGGGGGACGGGATGCGCCGGGCTTGAGGCAGAGCCGGTGAGACGCAGTTGGGGGGGTTCTGGGTCCCTCCTCCCCAGGTAGTCCAGAGGGGGAGGATAGCTCAGTGGTTTGAGCATTGGTCAGTTAAAGCCAGGGTTGTGAGTTCAATTCCTGAGAGAGCCATATAGGGAACTGGGGCAGAAATCTGTGGGTGAGATTATGGCCTGCATGGTGCAGGTCAGACTAGATGATCATAATGGTCCCTTCTGACCTTAAAAGTCTATGAAACATAAAAGATTGTTATGAAGGAGAAATATTGTTCTTCTTAACTCCTGAGAATAGGACAAGAAGCAGTGGTTTTAAATTGCAGCAAGAGCAGTTTAGGTTGGACATGAGGAAAAACTTCCTGCCAGAGAGGATAAATACTGGAATAAATTGCCTAGGGAGGTTGTAGAATCTCCATCATTGGGGACTTTGAAGAGCAGGCTGGACAAACACCTGTCAGGGATGGTCTAGATCAGGGGTTCTCAAATGGGGAGAGGGGCTGTGAGTTATTGCATAGGGGGTCACAAGCTTCTAGCCTCCACCTCAAACCCCATTTCACCTTGAGCATTTATAATTGTGTTAAATATATTAAAAGGTGTTTTTAATTTATAAGGGGGGGTCACACTCAAAGGCCTGCTATGTGAACAGGGTCACCAATACCAAAGTTTGAGAACCAATGATCTGGATAAATTTAGTCCTGCCTTGAGTGCAAGGGTCTGGACTGGATGACCTCTCAAGCTCCCTTCCAGCTCTATGTTTCTATGAACCAGAGGCCAGAGAAGAGCAGAATCAAAGGAGTCACTCTGGGGGATTCTCCCTCTCATTGTCCCCAGGCAGCTGTCTCAGGTTTACGAAGTTGTTTGATGTTCCAGTCTTTATCCAGTCTCTCCTGAAAGGGGGCCCCCCTTTCATGTGCTGGGCCTACTTTTAGCTTTTGGCAAGTGTGACCCCAGGGGGTCTGAGACTGGGACTTCTTGCCTCAGCACACCTTGTTTCTTTCTGTGGCTCCCCAGTGAGACCAGATGAGTGGATATGCCTCCTAGAGACTGTGAACATAAGAACATAATGACTGTTATGGTCCATCTAGCTCAGTGGCCAATGCCAGATGCCTCTGTGGTTCTGTAAATCACCAGACAGGAGAGAGACTTTACCTGTGTGAAGTGCTGACTGGCAGCAGAATGCATTACACCCTACCTCAGGGATGGGCAAAGTTTTAGGCCTGAGGGCCACATTGGGGTTAAAAATTGTGCAGAGGGCCAGGTAGGGAAGGCTGTGCCAAGCCCAAAGAGCCTGACCCCACACCTTATCCAACTCCCACCCACTTTCCACCCCCTGACTGCCCCCTCAGAACTCCTGACCCATCCAACCCCGCACCCCTGTCCTTGTCCCAATAGTCACCTCTGGAGACCCCCCAATCCAACTGCTGCCCCAGAAACCCACCCCCTATCTAAGCACCCTGCTTTGTTCCCCGATTACCCCCTCCTGAGATTCCCCACACAAACCACCACCCCCTGGGACTCCACCCCATCTAAGCCCCCTGTTTTATTCCCTGACTGCCCTCCCAAAATCCCCCCCATGCAAACCACCAGCCCTGGACCCCTTCACCAACCCACATCCCTTACCTTACCTTGCTGTGCGGTCCTCGAACCAGCACCAGTGCTCCACCAGGCCCCGACCAGGGACAGCAGGGCCCCACTGTTTCCCATGCTCAGCCAGGCCCCTGAAATTGACCTGGCCTCCAGGCAGGGAGCGCAGGGCAGGCCAGGCCGAGCACCCACAGCACGCTGGCCGGGGCCTTGGGCCGGGCCCAGTGAGCTCCCATGCTGGCCCGGGAGCACAGGGAGTAGCGACTGCCCACACTCCACCGGGCACCTGGCCAAGGAGAGCAGGGTGGTCCCAGCCCGGGAGCGTGGGAACCCCTGGCGCTCTCCACTGCCCCCGGCCTCCGAGCACAGGGACCCATGACTCTCTGTAGTCCACCCGGCCCTCAGCCAAGGAGCATGTGGCAGGCCTGTCCCGGGAGAGTGGAACCCATGGCTCCCAACCTGGGAGCACCAGGCCCAGAGGCTCCCCACACTTGACCCAGCCCACAGCCAGACAGCCCGGGGCCCGGTGGTGCACGGGGTGCACAGGCAACCCCAGCCTGAGCTCATGGGCCAGATGAAAATGGCCAGCAGGCCACCTGTGGCCTGCGGACCATAGTTTGCCCACCCCTGCCCTACCTGACAGGAAAAGTCCATCAACACCAGAAAGACTATTAGGAGATGTTAAAGACTGTTGTACTCTTCACTTTCCATTAGCTGAGTTTGCAGTTCAGAGCACATGACAGGAAGGGGATTAAAACCCCATACAGAAGGAACTGATCATCTGTATTCTACTTGGACTCTGGGATGCAAAATTTCTAGGCATAAGCAAGATATCCCCAGCTGCTTAGCCTGGGTGAGTCCTAAAGAATATGTAGAGCTTGCTTATTATAAAAGCTTTTAGTACCTTTTTAAATTTGACTGTACTTCATCTGCATCTGTACTATTACCTGCTTTAACCTTGTAAACAACTCTCATTTCCTTTGAAATAATTCTTAATAAAGATATTACAGGACTGGCTACAAGTGTTGTCTGTTGGGAGATCTAAGATTCAATTGACCTAAAGAAGTGATCAGTCCTTTGGGAGTGGCAATAACCTGATGATTGCTGTGAGTCATCAGGTAAGGCAGTGGTTCTCATCCAGTGGTCTGGGGCCTCCTGGGAGGACAATGAGCAGGTTTCAGGGGGTCTCCAAGCAGGGCCAGCATTATACTCCCTGAGGCCTAGAGCAGAAATCTGAAGTCCCAGTGCATGGGGGTGAAGTCTGGGGCCCTTAGCACCCACCCAGGGCTGCAGCCAAAGCTTAAGCAATGTAACTTTGTGGGTGGTCCTGTGGCGTGGGGCCCCAGGCAGTTGCCCTTCTTGCTACCCCCTAATGCCAACCCTGGCATTTATATGGAGAAAATCAGTTCTTGTGGCCCTCGTGGTCCTTGGAGTTTTTCTTTCTGAGCCCCCTCTCCCCATGCTATAAAAAGGTTGAGAACCCCTGTCCCAGAGGTTCTAACCTGCATGGTGAGATATACAGGATGACCCAAGGGGACTGTCTGTGATTCCATGTTAACGCTGTTCCAGTGCCTTAGTTCCAGTGCCTTAGTCGTTTACACTGGATACCTGGTGGGTGAAATTTACATATAAAGCTCACACCCAGTATTAGCCCACGAAAGCTTATCCTCCTATACTTTAGTTAGTCTTTAAGGTGCCACAGGACACTTTGTTACCAACCCAATTCAGGGTTTGTGTCCTGCTTCTTCCCAGTCTGCCTGAGGCTGGAGCTCATGCTCTCAGGTCACTGAGGACAGCGTTACAGAGACTTACGGGCACAACGCCGCCAGCAGCAATTTGCAGCAATGCAGAGCAGGCTTTACAGTGACACCGTGGGGGGGTGAAATGGTCTATGGACTCAGTCAAGCCCCAGTTCTCCTCCAGTGCACATCAGCATCCCGGCCACCTTCAAGGAGGGTCAAGGCTGCCACAGCTTCGGTGATGATGGATCTCCAGCATAGCATCACCTGCACCCCATGACCTGCCTCCTCTCCTGAGACAGAGGTGAGTGACAGAGGGGGCACGATGGCTCCTGGGGGGGTTAGGGAAATGGATAACAAAACACACCTTCTGGGGGTCCCCCCTCAGGAATTGAAGGTGACAGGCATTGAGGTGGCAGTAAAGGGGGAGCACAGGGATTGGGAGCAGCACCGTCAAAGGAAATGCTGCCCCGAGGCCTCAGCCAGAGGGTTGAGCCCTGACACACTAGAAGGACCTGCCCTTACACCACCCCTGGACTCACAGTAATACGTGTGCAATATGTGTATGCCTGTAACATGTGTGTGCAGGAGCCTAGGACAGGAGACAGCTACTGGCTTCTCCAGTGCTAAAAGAGGACTGGAGGGGATGGACGACAAGGGGAGGCTGAACTAGAAATGGTGGCAGGAGGAGGAGGTGGAGAAAGAGGGAGACATTTGTAGGATGACCATTATTCCCATTCCACCATCACAAAAGTTCAGGAGAAGGGAGCTGTACTTCAGAATCACCCAACATCGACGTGGAGAGAGCACTGGACAGGGACTATTCCTGGCTCTGCCACCAGCCTGCTGGGTGACTTTGGGTAAGTCATTGCACCTCTCTGTGCCTCCAACTGCAATCTTGTGAGAGACCCACAACTGCCTATAGGGCTGCTAAGTCCTCCTGCCAACATCGCTCAATGCAAAAAGCTAGGAAATATACTTCCAGCAAGCTTTATGAACACAGGATGTAAGGTTGCCTGGAGCTGTCTGGTGTCCCTCCAGAAGACACATCAGCAAAATTTAAACTTGTAATGATCATGAAATGCAGAGATACAGTACACACTAATGTAATCCTAATTCAGACCCACGTGAGCAATGACCCTTCATATACTCCTACAACACACCTCTCTGCACCTGGGCATTTTAGAGAGTGCCTGTTACTGAAGTACTAGTGAAAACAACAACCATGGAACAGAATCAAGCACTTCCTCTTTGCTAAGGCAGAATTTGGCTTTAAGTGAGTTGCTCTGTAGAGGGGTTATTGATACCTGTTCTACACTCGGACACTGAGCCTCTCCCCAGAGACAGCTGCACACTTGGTCAACTGACACCTCTTTTCCCCTTTTTACACTTCTTTCATCTTAACTCACTGAAGTTCCAGCTAACATTAAACATTCTCTTACCCATCGTTAGGCACACAGACTGCTCTCAGATCCCATCTCACTGCTGACTATCCCCATGGCAAACTGTCCTGATTCCTCCTGACAACAAGCACAGAAATGATACAGACTGGAAGCTCAAGGGACACATGCAGCTCTTTCCTTTCATCACACACATGGGGGACTCAGACCCAGGTCCTCTCATATCACAACAACATCTCTAGTGTCTCTACCTTTCAATGCAGCTACACCTCACACTGAGTGTGGCTGGACTGCAGGCAGATAGCACCCACTGGCTGTTGCCCACTCCAGAGGGCACAATTAAGGTTGCATCAGTGTGTATATTAGCTCACTGTACCATAGTTTTCAGAGTTTTGCTGAACTTGACATTCTGGCAGGAGCAAACCATTACCAGCTGCACTCTTCAGCCAGCCCCAGGCCTCACTGAGGTCACTGTTTCCTGCCACCACAGACCTTCAAACTGCAACATGGTACACCAGTGCCGGAGTGGTGCACTAATGTCAATTCTACCTATATTACCAGTTTGCACCAGTGCCTAAAACACCAGTGTGGCAGAGACCTTCAGTACCTGGAACAGCAGTACAGTGGTGCTAGAACTGGGATCTATTTCTAGCTCTGTCACGGACAGCCTGGGTGACCTTGGACATGTCAATGTTTTGCCTCCCAACTTTAGTCTCTTTACCCAGCTGCCCACTCATTGGAGTCTCCTCTCTCTCCAGAGCTGCTCACCACTAAAAGCTGAGTGGGTGTCACCAGAGCTAAGGTCGCTCAGCTCTGGAATAGTCTGATAAGGGTGGCTGTGGAGTCTCTTTCCCTAGAGGTTCATAAGCACAGGTAGGACAAACCCTGTCAGAGATAATCTACATGTACTTGGTCCTGCCTCAGGAGAGAGATCTGGATTGGATGATGTCTTGAGGTCCTGTCCAGCCCTACATTTCTATGATGCTATGCAATATATACGTATAAAAACACACACTACATAACTTCAGGCAAATCGGGAACATAACAAAAACAACATCCTATAGCATCAAATGACAATACAAAGGAAAAGAAAGCAACATAACACAAACTAACACACCCTACAGTACACAATGGAAAAGAGTTCAACTCAAACCAGCACAAACACAGGCACCAACACGCTGAGGCAAAACAATGCACCATAAAAATATGCAACACAATATGATGCATCACAGTTCCAAATGGCACCATGCCGAACAGTGCAGCATAGAACAGGACACAGCGCAAGAGAATTATTTCAATTAACACATATGGAAGGGATCTTGACAGGTCACTATTCAAGCCTCCTGTGTTGAGGCAGGACCAAGTATCCCTAGACATTCCCAGACTGGTGCACCTCTAACCTGGTCTTGAAAACCTCCAAGAAAGGAAATTCCACAACCTCCCTTGGAAGCCAATGCAACACAAACACAGATCAAAACAACACTGTACACACACATGCTGGGCTTGGGGTTAAGGGGAGAGGCAAGAACTCGAACAATCTGAGTTCAGTTCCCACTTTTAACCAAATTCTCCATGCAAACTGGAGCAAATTACTTCAGCTCTCTGAGCTTCAGTTTCCCCATCTGTCAAGTGGAGAGCAGCCTCCCAACATTTGCCTATTTAGCCTTTGCGCTGTTTGTGGTAAGGACTCTCTGTCACCATGGGCAGGTCTACACTGCGGTTAGACACCAGTGGGTGGCCCGGGCCTGCTGACTTGGGCTCGCATGGCTCAGGCTGCAGGACTGTTCATTGTGGTGTAGATGCTCCAGCCCAAGCTCTGTCACCCTCCCACCTCACAGGGTCCTACAGCCTGGGTCCAGCCCGAGCCCGGACATAGTGCAATTAAACAACCCCTTCACCTGGGCCCTGTGAGCCTGAGTCAGCTGCCATGGGCCAGCTGCGGGTTTTTAATGGCAGTGTTGACAGACCCTTGGTGTCCGTTCAGCACCAGTCACAATGGGGACCCTGATCTTGGTCAGTGTCTGTGAAAAGCCCTGCACAACAAGAGGCCTGCCAGGGAATTACAGGATCTCTGATTCTGTTTGGGATCCCGGTAGGAGCTGGAAAAATGTGGGGCCACTATCTTTGCCAGGGTTGGTGCAGTGCCCAGTACAGTGGAGGGGTGTGATCTTTGTCAGGGTCGGTACAGTGCCCAGTACAGTGGTGGGGTGTGATCTTTGCCAGGGTCGGTGCATTGCCCAGTAAAGTGGTGGGGTGTGATCTTTGTCAGGGTCGGTACAGTGCCCAGTACAGTGGTGGGGTGTGATCTTTGTCAGGGTCAGTGCAGTTCCCAGTACAGTGGTGGGGTGTGATCTTTGTCAGGGTCAGTGCAGTGCCCGGTACAGTGGTGGGGTGTGATCTTTGTCAGGGTCAGTGCCGTGCCAGGCCCAACAGGGACACAGATATCAGTCTGGGTCTCTGAAGTGCCCAACACAATGGAGGTAGCAATGTGGGCAGCAGTCATGCGCTGCCTGGCACAAGGGGGTCCATGATCACAGTCTGGATCTCAATATTACCTGGCACAACAGAGGGGTCTGATCTCACTTGGGGTCTCTGCAGCACTTGGCAGAAAGGAGCCCGGATCTCAGTCAGACACCTGGAGAGAAAAACAGGAAGATTTTCAAGAATTTGATATCAATCTATCGAATGGCCGTGGGGTCTGGGGACGTGACTCGCAGGCAGGGGTGGGGATGGGGGGCTGCTGGGTTGGGCAGGGTGGGGGAAGCAGCTGGGACTGGGAAACCTGGGGCTGGGCTGTCTCCATGGGGGGCTCATTCTGGACCTTCCCAGTCCCTGTTGCCAGCAGAGAACGTCCCCCCCCCCCCAGTCCAGAGGTATCCAGGTCTCAGGCTCCCCCAGCCTCTGCCCATTGACCCTCTTCCCAGATCAGAAATAACCCGAGGAAACGATTCCCACCTGAACAAGGACAAATCCCTGCAGGGAGCAATGGGGGGGGGGGGACCCCAGACCTGAGATGTGAACTGGCCAGTGGCGAAGTGGGGGAGAAAATGGGGTAGGATGGGGGGAGGGGCCAGAGACCTTCTCAGGGGTGGGGGAGAAAAGGAGGGGTCACCCTGGATATTGCTCGAGGCTCTCTAGGGAGAAAGGGGGCAGGGCTGGAGAGGGGCCCCCCAGGGCGGGGGGGTCAGCGGTAAATCCGAGGGGATCTCAGCCCCCCGCCCCTCGGGGGTCACCGGCTCTTCTCCCCCATGTCCTGGCTGATCAGACATTTTCCACCCGCCCCTTCCCCGGGTCCCCCCGCCCCGCCCCACCCCACGCAGGGATCCCGGGGGTCTGGTCCCCTCCCCCCCCCCAGGGCAGAGCCGGGCCGGGCGGGGGAGTCGTTGGTCTCCGACCCCCCCGCGGGCGGGGCCCCCCCGGGAGCAGATCCCGGCGCTGCGAGATGCCGGGTCCCCGGACACTGGGGCGGAGTCACCGCCCGGCCCCCAGCCCCGGGGCTCGCGCCGCTACCTGGAGGCTCCAACGGCCCCGCGCGGCCCGGCTCCTCGCTCCCCCCCCCCGCTCAACGTCACTTCCGCTCCCGGGAGAGTCGGGAACTACATCTCCCAGCCTGCCCCGGGGCCTTCTCCAGCCTCCCAGGGTCTCAGTGGCTGTCACGGCGCGTCAGACCCCGCCCAGCTGACTGACCCGCTTCCGCTTCCGCGATCTCTGCTGGGGAAAAGACCGTTATTAACCCCTCCGTGCCCGGCCGCACCAGCGAATGAGAGACCCGGGGGGGGGGACGGGAAAATGACTCTCGGACCCGGGAACCGGGGAGAAGCCTCGGAGCTGCCCCAGCCCCAGTGGATCCGCGGCGCGCGGGTTGGGGGGTGTCGGGCGGGGGGTCCCCTGTGGTGCGGGGGGAGGGGAGAGTCGGACGGGGGGGGGTCCCCTGTGGTGCGGGGGGAGGGGAGAGTCGGGCGGGGGGTCCCCTGTGGTGCGGGGGGAGGGGGGTGTCGGACGGGGGGGTCCCCTGTGGTGCGGGGGTTGGGGGGGTCGGACGGGGGGTCCCCTGTGGTGCGGGGGGAGGGGCGAGTCGGGCCGGGGGGTCCCCTGTGGTGCGGGGGGAGGGGGGTGTCGGACGGGGGTCCCCTGTGGTGCGGGGGGAGGGGAGAGTCGGACGGGGGGGTCCCCTGTGGTGCGGGGGGGTCCCTTGTGGTGCGGGGGGAGGGGAGAGTCGGGCGGGGGGGTCCCCTGTGGTGCGGGGGGAGGGGAGAGTCGGACGGGGGGTCCCCTGTGGTGCGGGGGGAGGGGAGAGTCGGGCGGGGAGAGGGGAGTGTCGGACGGGGGTCCCCTGTGGTGCGGGGGGAGGGGGGTGTCGGGCGGGGGGGTCCCCTGTGGTGCGGGGGGAGGGGGGTGTCGGGCGGGGGGGTCCCCTGTGGTGCGGGGGGAGGGGGGTGTCGGACGGGGGGGTCCCCTGTGGTGCGGGGGGGTCCCCTGTGGTGCGGGGGGAGGGGGGTGTCGGACGGGGGGGTCCCCTGTGGTGCGGGGGGAGGGGGGGGTCTCTGCGGCCAGGTCGGGAATGTCGCAGCAGCAGCTAGAGGGAAGAGAGGGAGAGACCAACACCAGGCTCTGCAGGGGGGGGGATCCCTGACAGTTTATCTTTTACAGATTCCTCCCCCTCCCCCCACTATTTGTATCCCAAAGCCGGGGGAATCCGGACAATGGTAACCCCACCTCCCTTCTGTTCCTCAGCACGTCCCAGGGTTTCCCCGTGCAGAGCGAGGTGTTGGACTCTCCCTCTCCCCCCCACAGCTGTAGTGGTACGTCCTCTCCCCCTTCCTCCCCCGCCTGCATTCTCGGGGCTGCTGGCTGGGCTCTGCCAAGCACGTGGAGCTGGGGAGCGCGGCGGTGTCGGGCTGAGCTCAGAGCCCCACACGCTGTTCTGAGCTGCGTTAAGTGGGGGTAGACGGGGCGGGGCAGAGAATTTCTGAAGGGGGCAGTCGAGGGACAGGAGTGGGGGAGTTAGATGGTTTGAGGGGCAGTCAGGGGGCAAGGAGAAGGGAGGCTTAGGTAGGAATCCTATGGGGGAAGTTAGGATGGGGGGTCTCAGGAGGGAGCAGTGAGGGGACAAGGAGCAGGAGGCTTAGGTAGGGGGTGAGGTCCTGGGGGCAGTTAGGGGCTGGGGTCCCAGGAAGGGTCATTCAAGGGACAAGGAGTCGGGGAGTTGGAGGTTCGGAGAGGGGTGGGAAGTGGGAGGGAGTGTGGGGTGGTTAGGGCTCCCCCCATCCTTTTTTATTGGCAAACTATGGTACCCCTCCGGAGGGGGTTTCAGCAGCCCTGGGACAAGGAAAGTATTACCATTCTGCCCGACATGTCCCGATTTTTTGGTTAAAATAGTGTGTGGGTTAAAAATAAATCTCTTCTGTCTGGGATTTCTCTCCACCAGACTGGGGGGAGGGTGGGCTGTACTTAGCTTCTGCTCGGTGCAGGGCCTTCCACAGGGGTGAGGGGTGGGTGTCCTCCTTTCTCTCTCTTCCCCTGCCCCACTCCCTTGTGGTCTCTGAGACAGGAAGGGAGAGGCACCCTCTCCCTCTTAGGAACTCACTGACGGGAAGGGGGAGGTAGAGATGTGAGGCAAGCCACCATTTGAGTGTGTAGCATACTTCTCACTAATCCTAAAATAATATTTCTTTATTTTTGAATGTTTTGTATGCTACAATTTTATGAGTTTAGAAATAATAGAAAAATAATGTGAAATGATTTTTAATGTATTGACAATATTTTGTATGATTTCACAGTACCTGCATTAACTATACAGCTACTTTTATACCTGGTTTAGAATTTAATGAAACACTGACACAATATAGTGTTAAATGGTTTGCATATATTTTACGTATATTTGCAAGTATTAATTTTCCCCACTGTTGCTTTGGCCCACAAAGCCCCTTCAAAAATCTAATATGGCCCTTGTCTGATAAAGTTTGGAGACCCCCTGACTTACACAATAGCACAGCAGTGAGTGTGTTGTGGAAGCTGGTCTGAGGAAACAATTGGAAGTGATCACTCAGTGTGAAAAAACTAGAGTGTCACGAGAAGCCCAGGCTAAGTAAGTAGTTCTGGCCGAGTGGTTAAGGTGATGGGCTAGAAATCCATTGGGGGTTCCCTACACAGATTCAAATCTTGTAAGCTACAGAGGAGTTTGCAGTTCTACAGTTTCAGTGCCTGAGCATCCTTTGTGTCAATGGGAGCTAAGCCTTGTCTCATTCTCAGGCTATGTCTACACAGCTTTAGTTGAAGTGTTTTAATTCAACACTAAGCTCCTTGTGTCACCAGAGCACATCCAGTCTAGCATCGCCCCAGGGTAGCTATCACACTATACAACTGGCCACAGGGTGCTTTGGGAAGGGTTTGCAATGGCTCATAGGCCGGTACAGCATCACATGATGCAGGTTTCTCTATCCCATTGTTCCATGGGCATCCTACTAGACTGCCAGCTGATTTTCGAGTGAAGTGTGTGTGGCAGGGCACAGTGTGTATGTGTGTGAGGAGAGACAGTATGTCTGTTGGGGGGATGTGTGTTGTGGAAGAGTGAATGTGTTGGCACACAGCCTCTATCTTCTTGCAGCTGCTGGAAGCAGCCAGTCCTGAGGTAGAGGAAAGGGGACAGCCTGACATCAGCTTCCACTTCCCTCACTGACTCAGCACAGCAATCTCTGTCACACACATACCCTCTCTCTCCCACCCCCCTTTGGGGATCTTGCAGGGCAGGGGAAGGCAGCAGGTGATTCTAATTCCTTAGGGCTATTTTGTGTAGTTGTGTATGTGCAGGGGAGGAACATGCTATATGCCCAGAGGTCTTTATTCTCCAGCCTGGATGCCAGGAAGTTGCTTCTTCAACCCCCCACACATAAAGGCTCTTAGGAAACTCAAAATCATGGAGAGAGAAAGTAACATCCAAGAGACAGGTATCTAATCTCTTTGTCAATATTTCATCACCTGACCAGGGACTTGAACCCTGGATCCTCAGATTAAAAGGCTGATGTGTGACCAACTGAACTAGCCAGGCTCATAGTGAAAAAAGTGACAAGTTGGTGCATAGGAGAAACTGGTCAAGAAAAAGGGAGCAGGAAACAATAGGGGAAACCTGCTGTTCTCTCTCTCCCCGGCCCTAGCCTGGCCTGGTATTAGTGCTAGTGAAGAAGAGGGGCAAGTATTGACATCTGCCATCCTTGTATAGCTGTGCAAGAATCAGGCACAATACAGAGGTACCCATCTGCAAGTGCCAAAGGGTTGGATTGGGTAATGCAACCTATAGACATCCATGGCACACAGGGATATAAAGTCACGTGACCATCATAGTCATCTCAAAGGGATAATGATAGGAAGGTTCACCATTGACTGAGTAGTTACATACAAATATCACTGGCTATTCATATCATTAGTGTCACTGTGGACCGAGCACCTAACGGAGCTCCCCTCCACACCCCACATTCCCACCTGCACCCATCGCACCAATGGGTGCTGTCCCAGGTAAGTGCTCCACACCCCAATCCCTGAGCCCCCTCCCTCACCCTAGTACCTGCAACCTAACTCCCTCCCAGATCCTGCACCCCCAGCCCTGTGCTCAGTGCACCCCCACCTCAGCCCAGTGCAGAGGGAGCTGAAGAGAATGGACTAGAACCAGGGAGAAGGTAGGTTCCTGCTCTATATGGGCATGGGTGGGGGCAATCCTATTTCCCCCCTCCCCAGATCTGCTGTGCTTGCAGTTTATCTGCGGCCCCTTCCTTGCTCTAGGAAGCTCCAACCCCACTGTGCTTTTGCCCCTCAGTAATTGCCTCATTCCAGCTGGGGACCAAAACACTCCCCCGCTGTGCTCTTAACCCTGGGTCCTTCATTCCACAGGGGGCCCACATGTTTGGCACCAGGCCCACAAAAAGTTAATTCAGCCCTGGATACCATTATGTGATGGGGATTGCATTTTCCTTTTTTTTTTTTTTGTATTTCCATTGCTATTTCTGTCTGTGATTTCATTTTTAGAAAGTTGTTTTCTCCTAGATTCAGTATTTAACTGAAAAAACCCAGGAAGGTCCTTCAGCACTGGATGGAGGAGCAGGCTGGGGCTAGGATCACTAAAGGAGCAAGAGGAGCAAGTTCTCTGTATTGTTTCCGTCCCTCTTTTTCTTGACTAGTTTCTCTTCTTCACCAAACATACACTTGACTTATGTGAGCCTGGCTCACTCAGTTGGTAGAGCATCTGACTTTTAATCTCAGTGTCCAGGGTTCAAGTCCCTGGTCAGGTGCAATGGAGATAAACTCTGTAAGGCAGTTATTTGGTACCCATCCTTGATATTACTTTTTTTCTTTTCAGGACTTGAGCTTTCCTAGGAAGGACCATTTACTGCCTGCAACTGAAGGGGAAACTCCCTCACATGCCCACTGGCCTGTTTACAGCAAACTGGGTCTACAGCAAACTTTTGTGTGCCAACTTGTTGAGCAAATGCAGGGCTGGCCACTGTGCAGAGAGTCTTTGACAAAGGGAGGCAAAAAAAATTGTCCACCCAGGCTCTTCTACACTGAAAATCACCCAAGCTAAAAGAATTGTCTGCTAGTCCCATGGTCTAAGGCCTAGCTTTCAGGGCTTTGAACTCCAAAGTGCAAGTTCAAGGCTTGGTAGAAACTTGGGGCCCTACATGGATAAGGACTGATTTCCCCTTTTTTTCTGTTTGTTTTTTAATTTCCACTGGCATTTCTATGTGTGATTTTGATTTGATTTGTATTATGGTGTTTTCTACTAGATCTGACATTTTCCTAACCAAAGAAGAAGGCCTGAGGAGGCTGAATGAAAGAGCATGAATAGAAGTTTTTCCAGTCTTTCCCCTCACTTTTTCTTGACTTTAGCAATTTGCTATCTGAGCCTCACTAGCTCAGTTGGTAGAGTGTCAGACTTTCAAGCTGACGATCTAGTGGTCATGTACCAGGCCAGCAGAAATTCTTCTTGTTTGGCATTCTCCAAGATCTTCGGAAGGCATGTCCTGCTTCATGTTACTCCTTCCTTTTCATACTTGGCCTTTCCTGAGAATGTCCCTTTACTGCCTGGGACTGACGTGGCATCCTTCTCACATGGCCTTGCAGTCTGGAGGAAGAAAAGCCTTGGGTCCTGGAGTAAAGTGCTGTGTGCTGACTTGTTGACCAAATGCAAGGCAGGCAATTGAGGCCTCGAACTAGCAATGCAAAAAATTGTCTCTCTAATATCCTACCTGTTGGAAGTCAGCAATGCTCGAGGGGGATCCTGCTGGTTCCATGGTATGAAGACCAGCATTTAGGGCTTTCAATCTTGCAATTCAAGCTCAAGTCATGGTGGAAACTTGGGATCCTTTATTTGCCACCTCTCCCTAGTGAGTGTTTCAAGGTTGTTACTATCTGTGATTTCACTGTCTGTTCACTGTTACTGTCTGTGTTTTCCCTCCCCAGGAAGAAGAGCACCAGAAAGAAATGGAAGAAGAGAAAAGAGAAGAAGAGACAAGAGGGCAGCAAAAAGGGATAAATTCCAAATGCCCCCGCAAGTCTCAGATTCACTAATTCCAAGCCCAGAAGGAACAACTCTGGTCTGACTTTCTGTTTCTCATCGGCCATAGAACGTCCCTCAAAATAATCCCCATAGGAATGAGAGCAGATTTTTTTTAGCAAAATACCCAATCTTGATTTTAAAAAAGGTCAGTTTTGGAGGATCCAGCACAGCCCCTGGTGAATTGGTCCAAACCCTGATGTTAAAAATGCTTGCCTTATTTCCAGTGTGAGTTGGTCTAGCTTCAGCTTGTAGCCATTGTCTGCTCATAACCTTGACCTGCTAAAGTGAAGAGCCCATTACTAAATAATTGTTCCCTTAGGCTTGTCCTTACCCTTCTCATTGATTCAGCTCCTGGAGTCTGTCAGCATAAGGCATGTTTCCTTTCATTGTTCCTGTGGCTCTTCTGTGACCCCCGTCTCCAGTTCATTAGAATCTGTCTCAAATTCTGGACACCAGAAATAGACACAATATTCCAGGAGTAGTTGCACCAGTGGCCAGTACAGAGGCATTGTACCCTCTCTATTTCTACCTGAGAATCTGCTAGGATAGCGTCCCCCATCTTCTACATAGAGCCTAGATTTGTTCTTGCCTTATACACAGATGACAATTTCCTTTTACAAAATCCACACAAAAATGAAAAAGATTACCACAGAATCTCCTCCACATCGTCTTCCCTTGGTCCTCACAGAGAGACCGCGAGATGGAAACTTGCTGCAGACAGCCTACAGGGGTCTCTGAGGTTTCCCCTCTCCCGCATCCCTGTCCTGCCTGGCTGTTGTCAAGGGAGCTCTGTGAGGTCACAGCCGCCTCATTGCCTTTGCTCAATAGGCTGAGTTCCCACCAAAGGCCTTTGTGAAGTCACTGCCACACTCACTTTTCTCTTACAGGCCTGATGTCTGCCCCAGGCCAGCCTGGTTAGATGTTTGAGCTGCACCCTGGATCTCCCCACTTGCTCCTTATTGATTCTGGGGAGAAAGGCCCCCAGTAAAACAGCAGGGTGGATTCCTCACCCCAAACTGATCCTGCACTTCCTTTTTAAGTGGAGGTGGGAAATAGTTATAGTTTAGTAAATTTCTAGTAAGCTATCCAACAGGATCCCTCCAATGTTAAATCAGTTTCCCTCTTTTTCTCCCCCTTGTTGAGAAAGAACAAGAGAAGAAAGAACGCTCATGTGGGCCAACTTGGTACACAGGCTCATGCTGCTCTTTGTTGCTGAGGAGCGTGAGAAAAGGGACTGGTAGACTTGACCTTCTTAGGCAGGAAGAAACATTACCTGCCTAAGATGGTAAAGAGAGGTTATTTTAGTGTGGGCTGTGGCTATAAGGAGAAGAGGGACACATAAGGGCTATCGCTACAGCCCAACACGGGGCTTGAACTCTGGAGATTAGGATTTAGAGTATTATGTAGTAACTGGATTTAAAGTCAGTTAATCACCTAGTCTCAGTGCAGAAGGAGCCCTGGAGGTGTTTATTTGTGAGCTGAGTTTCCTTTTCTGAAATTTGTCTTCTTTCCTTGTTTGTTAAGTCTCCAGGTAGCAAACTGGAGCTGTTACAAGGCTGGAGAGATGCTGCTTTCTAGACCAGAGAGGTGCGGTTGATTTAGTTGCCGTCGCCATCAGCTGTCAGAGAAAGCAGGGAGGGAGGGTGGAATTTATAATTCTTCCACTAGGGAGAGCTGGGGGACAAGCTGGTTCCCTGCATGCCACACACACAGGTCCCCCTTGGGAAAAACTGAAAAGAAACCTGAGCCCAGGTGTGTCAGAGAAGGGAATCACTGTTTGCCTTAAGATGTGGGTGAGGAAAACCTGTAGGTCCTTAGATCCCTCTAATCTCTGATTTTAGCCCCTCTGGGAATGGACAAAAGAGCAAGTTCAGAAATGGGAAAGTAGCCTAAGAAAGTGAACCCTATCTGAGAAAGAAAACAACTTCATTGTTGGGCTAGTGGTTAGGATTTGACACCTTTACTACTACAGCTGGGTTCAATTCCCAGTCAGGAAAAAGTAACTTCATATCAAAAAAATCTTCAATTGTAATTTGAAGAAATCCACAATTTTTCCTGACCCCCTTCCCCCCGATCTTCTTCATGGTGTTGGGAAGGGTTTTGGAAACTATATAAAAATCAAAGCTGCCCACTGACTAGTAACAGAATGGGGACATGTTTCCACCATGCACCTTGAAGTCCAGGCAGATCCTTTTACACAAATAGACATGCCAATTATTGTTTCACCTTGCTAGCTAGCCTAACTAACATACTATCAATAATAGACATTCAGGTTGACCAAGATGAATATTTTCCCCCCAATTTTTTTCAAATTTCTTTTACACTGCACAGACCCACACAGATATAAACAAAACACACACACACACAAAACCAGATAGCAAAAGGAAAAACACACAAAGAACAAATCCATACCAAAACACAGAAAAAGAAAACAAGAAAGCACAAAAACACATAGAAAAAGAATGATTAGTGGCACCATTTAAAAAACAATTTGCATGCAAAAAATCAAACACACACAAGTACAAAACTATGCAAGGCATCCACAAAATCACACAGGATCCAAAGTTATATCAACAAGGCTGACAAATAATATATCGCCACACAGAAAGCCAAGCAGGGTTTGAGGATCACAGCCAAGATAGAGTGTGCAGGAGGGTGGTTGGAGAGCAAAGATTGAGAGGGAGTCAGGGATCACAGGATGTCCCCCTCCCCCATTCCTGTGCCCCTGTCTCCACAGAGCAGGGGGACACAACAGGGCTGTGAATGGAGGGAGCTTGCTGGCAGCAGCTGCTGTCTCAAAGTCTCTCACACACACAGGGTGTGTATCTCTGTCTTATGCTGCCTCCCCTCGCTCATTCCTGCTGCCTTATAGAGTGTGATGCTGCATTAACAATAATGTGTTAACCCTCGAGGGGTCAGCCAAGTGTTAGTTCATCATTTAGCAGTAAGGAATTTCCTGGGAAATACCCCATCCCTCCCTCCCTCTGACTCCATCACCTCAACCAAGCTTCATAATCATCGCTGTGTATAGTGTTACATTGTTTGTTTAAAACTTATAATGTGTGTAGATATAAAATATAGTCTTTTGACTGGCAAAATACATTCCCAGGAACCTAACCCCCAATTTACATTAATTCTTCTGGGGAAATTGGATTTACTTAACATTGTCTCACTTAAAGTACATTTTTCAGGAACATAACTACAACGTTCAGTGAGGAGTTACAATAGATATATAGTTTTAAAGAATGGAAAAATGGGAGGTCTCTGGGGTTGGTCTGGGGTGAGGCATTTATGGTGAGGCTCTGGGGTGGGGCTGGGGATGAGGGGTTTGTGGTGGGGATGGGGTGGCAGTGGGGGTTCATAATGTGGGAGGATCTCAGGCAGAGGTCTGGGGTGCACAGGTGAGGGATGTGGGAGGGGTTTGGAGTGTGGGAGGGGCTCAGGGCTGGGGCAGAGGGTTGGTGCAGGGGATGAGGGCTCTGGGGTAGGACAGGGCTGGGGCAGAGGGTTGGGTGCAGGGGTGAGGGCTCTGGGATATGACAGGGCTGGGGATGAGGAGTTTGGGGTGCAGTCAGGGTAAGGACCAGAGGGGACTATTCCCCCAGTCTTCTCCCTGCTGACAGCAGCGAGCTCCAGGGAGGATCCCTCAGGTCCCCCCTGCACTATACTCACCTCGCACCAGTGTCACCCCATGTGATCCTCGAACCCCCTCTCAGGTACAGGAAGCCCCTCATCTGCCCTGCAGAGGGGGCTGGGGAGGAGGCTGCTCTCACATGGCTGCCTCCTCCTCTGCTGCTGCCCCTCACTGGAGGGGGGGGGACTGACCCTTGCCCAGCCTTGCAGGAGCAGTGACTGGGGGTGGGCAGCCCCCTGTGCTGGTGGAGGGTCCCATTGGAAAATGAAAGGATCTGAGGGGGAAGGGCAAGGTCAGGGTCAGTCTGCCCTGGCAGCAGCAGTTGGGGGACACTAGGACCCTGCGATGGCAGTTGCTGCAGGGAGGCAGCATGGAGCTGCAGGGGAGAGACAGGGATGCTCAGCTCCAGAGCAGAGGGAGGGGCCGTGGCAGCAAGGGAGGTGGGAACATGGGTGGGGTGACAGGCGGGGCCAGGAGAGAGACCCAGCTCCAGACATTGGTGGAACTGGGACCCTGGGCCCTGAATATTGCTGGAGCCCAGGTACCAGGGGCCCAGATAATTGGCTGCCTGTGGCAGCATCCACACTATCACCTTGTGAGCACTAGTGCGGCCAGGCAGATGTGCCGGGTGTGAAGGAGCAGCCTTAGAACCAGCAAATGTGTGTTCCTGTGGTGCAATGGGTGAGCATGTTTGGCTGTTAACTACAAGGTTGGTGGTTTGAGCCCACCCAGGGATGACAATGGCCCTGTCTCTCAAAGATCTGTTCAAAGCCTCAAGGGCTCTCTTTTCTGCCTGGAAACCATCCCTGTTGCCCTCAGTGGGTTCTGCTGGTGGCCCAAAGCATGCAATGGACACACGTCAGAAATCCAGCCCGCAGGCTCAGGCTTAATCCTCATGGCCGAGCGCAAAACCTTCAGCCTGACCTGTTTTGCTCCCTTCCCGATGTCTGCCCACGCTGCAGGGAAGAACTGGACGAGACACACCAGCTCCAAAACTGCCTCCTTCCCACTTCTCTGTAGGCTGCTGGGATGTTATTAATATGAACTGGGACTGTATTGATCATTGCTGCCCCACTGTTATATATTTGCAGCAAATATTGTACAAAGGTTGTGATGTGAGGTGTTTGTGACCAGGTGATGATTTGCTGGTTATAATTATACTAGCTGTATGCGTGAACCATTCCTGTATTTGAAGTTATGAACATGGATTATGGACTTGTATCTCAAATGTATTTGACTCTAAGGAGCCTCAGTGATGCATTTGGTCACCTTCTTGAGAAGGGACTATGCTCAGTAAGTGCCCAATCAAGGAAGACTTAACTGACAATGGACTTTGAAAGACACCAATCCACAGCTGAGCTTTCCTCTGAATGTTCAAACTAACATGTAAAACAACAGCCAGCAAGAGGAGTCATGCGCAGACATGTGACCTGCCTATTTGACTCCAGACTCCATCTGGCTGCTGTGATTTTCCACAGTCAGAATGGAGGGGTGTCCTTCCATGGGCAGGAAATATACAAGGCCCTGGAAACCCCTCCCTTTGTCTTCACTCCTGCTTCTGATCTCTGGAGAGACTTGGCTCCAAACTGAAGGGCTGAACAAAGGACTGAATGACCCGTACCGGCTGTGAATATGCTGCAGAGAATTGATTTGAACCTGCAGTTTATTCCATCACTGCAACAAGTCTGAACCAAGAAGTTTGCCGTCACTGTAAGTAATTGATTCAATTACACTAACTTTAGCTCTCCTCTCTATCTTTTTTATTTTATGAATAAACCTTTAGTTTTTAGACTCTAATGGACTGGCATCAGTGTGATTTGTGGGTAACATCTGACATGTATATTGACCTGGGTCTGGGGCTTGGTCCTTTGGGATCGGGATTATATTTTTGCTTTTACTGGGGTATTGGTTTTCATAGCCAGTCATCCCCATAATGAGTGACACCAGTGGGGATACTGGGAAACTGGGGTGTCTAAGGAAATTGCTTGTGTGACGTATGGTTAGCCAGTGGGGTAAAATCAAAGTCCTCTCTCTTTGGCTGGTTTGGTGCCTTTAGAATAAAGGAACCCAGCCTTGGGTTATAACTGCCCTGCTCTAAGCAATGTGTCCTGAACTGATACTCTCAGAAGTGTCCAACAAAGGCAGCATCGTTACAGCTGCACAAAGCTCTTGGCCTGTTTCATGGCTCATCAGGGAAGTGCGGCCATGCTGCCCGAGCCTGAGTCACATCCACAGACTGGACCACATGGGCTGATGGAGGCAGAGCCACACGAGTCAATGGCAGGTCAAGTCAGCAGCCTCCACTCTTTTCCCTGAGAACCACACAGAGCTGCCAAGTGTCCCAAAAGCCTCCCTCATGTTTTCCCACAGCAGCTGCCTAGTGGTGTGGTGAGAAAAAGGGACACGGAAGCAATTCTGCCTCAGGCTGGGACACCACACACAGGACTGTCTCTTGCCTTCAGCCCAGGCAGCTAGAGGTGATGGGGAGCACCCTTGCAGGCTACTGCTACAGCCACCTCTCACCTCATGGCCTTGGCTCTTGGTGCTCTGCTAGTCACTGTCCCAGAACAAAAAGAAACAAACATGTGCCCCACAGAGGGCAGTTTTAATGCATCAAGCTCTGGGTTATGGGCCCAGCACGCTTCCACTGCACCACTCTACCACCTTTTGAGTAACACTGTCCAGCCTCCAGCACCCACACTAGCACCCTGTGAGCTTTAGCACAGGCAGCTGTGCAGGCTGCTAGGCAACAGCCCTAGCAGGAGCAGACAGGTGTCTCTGTGGTGCAATGGGTCAGCATGTTCAGCTGTTAACTGAAAGGATGGTGGTTTGAGCCCACCCAGGGATGGGTGTGACCCTTTTCTTCTCAAGACTTGATGAGAGACTCAAAGGCCCCATTTTCCTGCCTCTAAAAACTCCCTCTGGGCTTCAGTAGGTTCAGCTGAGACCCAAAGTGTTTGCTCAGCAGAGTCATGCAGTGGAAGTCTGCTGGCCTGTAACTTTAAGTCCATGGATCAAAACCATTCTCTGCTAGGCATGTGCTTAGGAAGTAAGAGACAGACCCACAGGCACAGGAGCAGGCTTAGAAAGTGCAGTCTCAGGCTGGAAGGAAGCACTGTGGGCCCAGGGGTGAGAAAGCCCAGAGGGAGAGCAGCAAATAAAGGTGAGGGAGAGAGAGAGAAGCAATGAGTCCAGAGTTCAGGTGTAAAGGAGGGTGTGGTCCCACTACTGTGGCAAAAATCGATGGCTTATGCAAGACCCCAGTGGAATTGGCTAGTGAAAGGATCTGAGTCCCCCCCACTCCCTGACCCAGATGCCTGCCTGACCTGGAGGACTCTCTTCCTACCCTCATATGTGGCTGAGTCCTCAGAACCGCAACGAGGCTGGGCCCAGGATTCCAGGGGGCTTAACCCCCAACCTTGTCATGGTCACTTAGAACAGGGGCCGGGGTGTCTCCATTCTGGGTGTCTGACTCCCTGGGAGGGAATCCCAGAGTAGGTGTAGGCATGTCCATCCCAAGAAATGAGAGAAAGAAGGTAGGGGAGGTAAGATCTTTTCTTGGTCAAGTTCAGTTGGCAAAGGAGAGAAGCTTTTGAGCCCCACAGAACTGAATCACCTGCAGGTCTCTGTGACTTCAAAGTTTATCTCTCTCCCCATCTCCCAAGTATGAACACTTGTCCCTACCCGCTCTCAACCCCACTGAGAATTCCTTGGGTCACTCCTTGCCTTTATTAACCTAGGGGCCTGGGAAAACTCTAATTGACATGTGCTCAAGTGGAGCAATGGGTTAGCGCACAGTACTTATAGAGCAGTGCTGAGGGAGGATATGCTGAGGTTATGAGTTCAAGCCTCACCTAGAGCACTGGTTTTATGAACTAAATGGCTTCACCCCTCATTTGGCCCCTTGGAATGGAGAATTCCAGCCCAGGGACACTGGGGAGGGGAGGAGTCAAAACACCCCCTTCAATTATTACCTCCTCTCCAGAGTGCAGGTCAGGATCCACAACCCTTCCCCCCTTTGCCAGGGTCCCTCACGCAGAGCCCAGAGTCCTGCCCAGCCTTTGACCCTTGACTCAGCCTGGAGAGGGAGAGGAGCAAGATAGCCATTGGTCGAGGCTTTCCCTTCCCCCCACCTACTTCCCTGGTTCTTGTCACAGACAGAAAGCAGGAAAAGACCAGAAATCTGAAGTGCAGACAATGGGATGTTTATTGGGGTTAGTTTCCAAGCAAGCATCTTGAGACGCCCTTTGCACCAGTCAGGTTTATCTCTATCCACTGTCGCTGATAGAGTCTGTTCCCTTCCCAAGCTCTCTGCAGAGCCCACATCGCTCTGCTGGAGGAGGGAGCCCTTGAGAAGAAGCAAAAGCTCCAAACTTTCCTCCCATCATGTCTCAGGCAGGACAGCCAGGTCAGCACAGCCATGTGGAGGCAGAATCAGAGCAAAGGAGACAGAGCTTCCACCTCCACCACGGGAGAATGCAGCCATCTGAGAGGAACCTGCTATGTGCCTAGAGGCCTTTATTCCTCCAGCCCGTGAGGACAGAGCAGGTTTCCCCTTCTATCCCGCCACACAAAAGGCCCTTCTAGGAAAGGCAAAATCAGCATCAACAGCATCTCCCCAAACTCCACAAAGCCCAGCTCAGCAACCTGGCCACTCTTACAGCCTCCGCTTCAGCCTGACTAATAGAAGGAGTTTTAAGTCTCCTTCCCTCAGGCCAAATCTCAGTTGAGGAGAGAGACAAATTTCAAAGGACACCAAGACCTAGGAGTGATTCAGTTTTTTGTGGCTTCATAGCTTGTTCCTTTCATGGACTGAACTTGGCCCAATAAAAGATATTTCCTCACCCTTCTTGTTTCTCTCATTTCTTGGGATGGACATGACTACAACCACTCTGGGATTCCCTCCCAGGGAGTCAGACACCCTAAAATTGTGCTGTGATATTCTCTACATCAAAAGAGCACTCTGGAATGGTCATAGTCACCTCCGGTTCCAGTGGGCGTCAGTCGCCCTGCAGGAAGGAAAATACTCATTCTTGTAGGAACAGGGTCAGGGGAGCTGAGAACACTGATCTCCCAGGCTTTGAAGCAAAGCACCCCTGGGTGTAAAATCAGCTGTCCTTAAGAGGGTAGGAGGCAGCAATTGTTAAATAAAAAAATCTTCAGGGAAGTTGCTGTAAGTGGTCAATAAATGTTTCTTTGTGCTCATTAACAGAGAGAACTGATTTATTTGTTGCTGAGTAAGCTTCTTCCCGCACATCCCCACATCCCTGGTTCCATCTCTGCCCCAGTCACTGCTCTAAGAAGGTTTTATATGCACTGAGCCTAGGGCCTTGTCCTCACTGAGGGGGGATCAATGGCAGATACGCAACTTCAGCTAGGTGAATCACATAGCTGAAGTTTGCGTATGTGCCGCCGACTTACCGCCCATCCCCACAGCAGCGGCATTCAGTGGGGCGCTCCGCTGTCGACTCCAGCTTGTGCATCCCAGCAAGCCTGAGTTCCAGAGTTGATGGGTGAGCCACAGGCGATCGATTTATCACGTCTTAGCGAGATGCGATAAATCAATCGCCAGAAGATCGATCCTGGAGCAGCCTCATGAAGACAAGCCCTAAGACTCGTCCAAGCCTTCTGAGCACAGTAGGCAGTGTGTCAGTCTCATAATCTGAAGGTCGTAAATTCAAGCCTCAGAGAAGGCAATTGCTTTTGCTCCCTGATTCAGAGAAAAGACTAGAACAGAGGGGTTTCTAGACACCCTCCCATCCAGCCAACACACACACACAGAGAGAGAGAGAGAGAGTTTTCTGTGGCATTGACTTTTCCTTCTCCTTTACGACTCTCTAATGCAACTTGAAATACCCATCTCTAGAGGCCCCTTCCCACAGAGCACACAACCATAGTGCAGAGAGCTTGGGGGTGCCGGGTTGTTGTGGGCAAATCATGAAAGGGATGCACAAAAAATCCACTGGGACCATTGACCCCCTTGCTCACCCCCAAGCAGCTTTGACTCTTGATGACTGTGATGCTGAGACTCCACTGCCTCAGCATCCTCAACCCCACTGGAGGCCGGTTCCTTAGACCCCTGTTCATATTTCAGCCCCCACCCGGTGCCTCCCTACCCAACCACTCACCTTCTGCCCCAAGTCAACCAGCTGGTGGGCTGCACCAGGCAGACAGATTCTACAGCTCCCCTCAGAGCAGCAGCTGCAGCTGTTGGCAGCTAATCCCCACCTAAGGCTGGGGGAAGGAGCTGGGATCACTTGTTATTTCTCCCACACATCGAGTTGCTCTGGGTTTGAACACATTTCTCTCTACACATTTCTCTGTCCCCTTCTCTGGCTCTCCCACAAAACTCTTCTCTGGCTCCGGGAGAGGCTCCAATGGCCCCACATGAGTTACAGCATCCAAGGCTCCTTTGCAGCCCAGATTGCCATCCCCCTGCTTAACGTCACTTCTGCTCCCTGGAGAATCAGACAATACATCTCCCAACCTGCTCCTGGGGCACTTCCACCCTCTCCAGCCCAGGTAAGGGATGAATCCCAGGCCAGGCTAACTCCCTCCCACCTCTCATAATCTCCCAGCCAGTGCCTCTCAGGAACTAATCTCCCAGGCTGCCTCCCTGCATAACAAAGTTTCCCCAGGCTGGGTGTCTGTGACTGGCCAGATCTCACCAGGGATACGCGGGGGCTGAGGCTGGTTTTGGTGAATCATTAGACTGAGGAGACCCTGGAGGTGAATGCTGCCACCACATTTCAGTTCAGCTTTGGAGATGTGACACATGGACAATCACCTGCTTAAAAAGTGTCTAAAAACCATGGGCACAACTCTCTCATGCACAGCTTGTGAGCTCAACCAACTATGGACAGCAGCCCTGTGAATGAGTCATAGAGACACCTACATCCACAGCGGAAATGTGCGGAGCCCATAAGGCTGAGGTTGATGGATTGAAACCAACTTCTGCTAGTTTGCATTTTATTACTTACAGCCCTGGAAATAATTCCACCTGCCTCTATTTGTGCCACATAGAAAAGAGGAGCAAATTCTCTTGCTGTTCACACTTCAATGGGTATGCAGAACCACATCTTGCGCACCTCCCCCTAGGAGCCAGACTTCCACCTAGGAGTCACCTGAGGTAACCTCATGTCCCTGCCCCCTCTCCCCAGGTGCTTTGGGGTTCCCCAGGGCCCAGCATGGAGCTGCTGTCCCTGCAGGGTCCCTGGGAGTCACAAAGGGGTGAAGTGAGGTTACTGCCCCATCTGTCCTTGGGTGGGGGACTGCAGTCCCCGGAACAGCCCTGTGGGGACTCAGCCCTGTATGGAATTCACTGTCTGTAGAAAAGCTCTTTTAGGCATTGGGATTCCCAGCTACATTAAATTGGCATGAAGGAGAAGAAACAGTTAATGCTTTAGAACAGTCTGGGGGTGCTGGATTAGATTAGAAGGTGACAAACACCCTTAAGAGGAGGCAGCTGTCCCTGTCAAAAAAATCATCTCCCATCTCAACTTGAATGACAGCCTAAATCGTTCCTTATCCCGGCAGAGCCCCAGGATTGGAATCATCATCAGCAATAAACCCCCCCTGTACGTAGCAGGAACCAACACAAACTGCTTTATCCTACATAAAAGGATAAATGGACACAAATCAGATATTAGGAATGGCAATATGCAAATACCTGTAGGAGACCATGTCAATCTCCCTGGACACACAATAACAGATTTAAAGGTCACCATCCTGCATCAAAAAAACTTCCAGACCACATTTCAAAGAGAAACTGCTGTGCTACAGTTCATTTGCAAATTTGTCACCATGCATGAAGGGGAGGAAAAGAGAATTGCCTTTCAAAATCCTAGTCCTGCTGTTGACTGATGTGGGACTCTCTAAATTCCTTCTACAGTGGAGGATTTAAAGTTAGTGGGGTTTTGTGTGCTTAAAGTTCATGCATCCTTTTATCCCAAACGTGGTATGTCTCCAGTAGCCACTGTTTCCTGGTAGCAGCAAAGAAAGTTTCCACCCAAGCAGGAGAACCCAGCCTGGGATTAAAGACAGATTCAAACTTCTCCTCTCTCACTCCTTGAAATCAAGTTCATGTTTTTACTAGGAGTTAAAGCAGTGTGAACTCCCACAGTCTGGATCGATGTCACAAGATCCCAGTGTCTCCATGGAAGACAATTTGTTAAATCCCAGATGAGTGGAATTAAATCAGGTCTCAGCCTGAGTCCTTAATCCTGAGGATAGTGTCCCACCAAGGAGACATATCCCACCTTGCTTTCATACACAATTTTCTTTGCAGAGACACAGGAAAAGCAAGATCTTTCTCTGTCCCTTGTGCAAAGCAGGGTGTCAAATTCCACAGAACCTTCCTCTTCTGCAATGGAGACAATGGATGAGCTGGGGGTCCTAGGCACATGCAGCCCCAAAAGTGAGATATTCCCTCCCCTTTTCCTTCATTCTGCTGTTGTTATTTCATGGAATATCCGGGATGGGGAAAAACCTGAGTTTACTCCAGGGGGAGGGAAAAAAGGACTCTGAAAATCTCAGGGCCTCAGAGAAAACCCAACAGATACCAGCAGGAAAACTGAGGTGCTGTGGTAATTGTCAAGGTGGGGAATGAATAACAATGTACAATGAGATCCACCTCATTAACCACCCACACAGGCTAATCACCCTGCAGATGGAAGAGAAACCAGGAGAGATTCTTTGCTATTCAGCCACGGGAACAGTAATCCAATTGCACCCCAGTGAAAATGCTGGGGGAAGCTGGACTTTTCAGGCAGGTGGAAATAGCAGATCCTAGAAACACCTGGAGTTCCACACCCCACTTCTGCCACCAAGGTCAGGTGTTGAGCTACTCACAACACCCCTCCCCCACCACCATTACTTTCCAGCAGTGGGTGGCAGAAACACCCACCCAATGCAGGGGAGAGGGCTGAATATATCTCTGTGTAAGGGGACTTTTAGCCCCTTACTAACACTCAGTGGGGTGTTTTCATTATTAGCTCCCAGGACCTAAAGGGGGAGGGTCAATGCTCAATCAGGACCCTGAGACTGGCGGTCCCCAGGGGCAATGGGGAGAGGCCAGCACTCCTGACTGACAGGGCCGGGGGGGGCAATCAAGGAGTCAGGAGGGCAGGATGGGTCCCGTCCTCCGTGTGTGAGCTGGAATTGCCTGGGCCAGAGGGAGAGGAGCCAGAGCTGAGCTGGAGACTAGAGCTGGGCCAGATCCGGAGGGGCCAGGGAAGCAGCCCAGAGAGACAGACCCTGTGCTGGGAGCAGAGCTGCAGCCCCAAAGCCAGAGCTCAGCCCGGAGAGACAGACCTGCCCTGGGAGCAGCTGCAGAAACCAGAGGCAGAGAGGTCAGTGCTGGGGGCAGAGACACAGGGGCTGCCTGCAGAGAAGCCGTGTGCTGGGCGCAGAGCTGGAACAGCCAGAGGGGCGGTTCTGGAGGCAGAGCAGCAGCAGTCGTCGGGCTGAGGCAGCGTGGAGCTGACACAGAGGGTGGAACTGGGCTGGAGCCGTCCAGAGGCTGGGAGCGTGTGGACCCCACCAGAGGCAGCGTCCAAGTCACAGCAACCCTGCAGCACAGCTAAGGAGGAGGCCTGGGCCCTACAAGGAACAGACTGAAAACTGTCCTGACACTCCAGAGACATTGTGTGTAATGCTGCCTGCCACGGGGCAGGATTTCCCTAACCGTTCTATTTCTTCTTTGTTCATTTTTAAGATAAATTGTTAATTAAATAATTTGCATTTGCTGTAAGTTTTATGTGGGTCAGTGAAGTGTCCAGTGCAGAGGGAGCACCCCGGAGTGGGGACACCCTAGCCTCTGACCTGGGTAACCCTAGCACGGTTTGGGGTTGAGCCCCCCAGAAATCCTGGGCCCAGCCTTGTTGGGGTTACGAGGACTCCACCAGACAGGAGAGTGGAAGGGGAGTCCTCAAGGTCAGGAGGCCTCTGGGTAAAGGAAGTGGGAGCGAGGACTCAGATCCTTCCGCTAGCCCATTTCACCGGGGTAGTACAGAAGCCAGGAGAGTTCCCCACAACAGCGGGACTATTCCCCCGCTTACATAATTGGCGTCACGAACAGGATCCTATCCACAGGGTCCACCCCATTGGTTTACTGGTTGTGTTCTGGTAGCAGTATCCAGGCCTGGTCAAGAGCCCTACCATGGCTGGAATTAAAGAACTACAGGCCCAGTTTGCTGAACTGCAGCGCAGATTATCAGACCAAGCTGAGGCATTACAACAAGCTAGGACAGAACAGAGGGAAGCCTTAGCACTGGCTAAGGCAGTGATAGACCAACAGGCAGCAGAAGCTAAGAAACCCCCTACTATTTATGTCCCATGGGAGCAGAAGGTCACAGAGTTTGGTGGCTTCCCGACAAGACCAGGTGACATTACGGTAGAGGAGTGGGTCAAATCTGTGAAGAGAGCTCTGCGTGTGCTAAGAGTACCTGAGGAAGATCGTGTAGACTTCGTAGAGGAGCACCTCAAGGGCCAGGCCAAGGCCACAGTAAAGTTCATGTCAGTGGCAGACAAGAAAGACGTGGAAAAGTTATTTGAGCTCCTCCTAGAAGTGTATGGAGACAAGGTACCTATTGGAACTCGACTAAAGGAGTTCTTTGAGAGAAAGCAGGAGCCTGGTGAAACTATCCGGGCATATGCATATGACCTCCAGGAGAGATTGGGCAAAGTGGAGCGGCGAGACTCTCAACGGGTTCCAGACCCAGATGTGTTTCTAAAAGAGCAGTTGGTGTTGGGGCTCCGGGACGACTCCCTCCGGCGTGAAATGAAAAGGAGGGTTAAGGAAGAGCCCAGTAAGAAGTTCCATGAATTCATGCAGGCTGCCATTATATGGTCAGAAGAAGAGGAAGTTCCTGTGGCAGAGACAGCCAAGCCTACCCCCCATACACGAAGTGGGGGCCTAGTGAATGCAGCGATTGGGGAAAAGGTCCTACCCCAAACACAGCTAACATTGGAAAGCCTAAGTGAAGCTGTCCAAAAACTGGCTGTCCAACAGGGGGAGATCCTGAGAGTGGTGACTGAGTTGATGAAGGAGAAAAATCCAGTTAGTATGCCAGAGTATCCAAGAAGATTGGGACCCCGAAGAGCCCCACTGAAAGATGAGCTGGGAAGGTACATCTGTTACACTTGTGAAAGACCAGGACATACTAGCAGAGAATGTCCACTGAGAAGGAAAGCAGAGTCCCAGGCACTCAAAATCAATGGGGCACCAGCTGCAAGTGGTCCATCTACTGTGGAAGGCCAAGCAGTAGCAGAAGGATTCCTAGGCCTGTCCTTGGTGGAAAATCACTCTGCATACAGTAAGAGGAACCTGGGTCATGCCAGCCTAGCTAACGACTTCTGTAAGCGAGCTTTTGGAGACTGTCTAACTGCTGAAATGTGTATTTCAGGGGTGAAGACCAGATGTTTGTTAGATACTGGCTCAGAAGTCACCACCATTACAGAGTCACATTTTCAAAAATATTTGAAAGACAAGGAACTGATCATGCACAACGCACCGTTTGTACGTCTAACAGCAGTTAATGGACTGGCCATCCCAGTGGTGGGATGCCTCGAAGCAGACATAGACTATATGGGCCAGAGACTTCCAGGGAAATGCATCTTCATCCTGAAAGACAAAGCCTCTGAAGGGAGCCATATGGGAGAAGGAATCCCAGGGATTCTAGGAATGAACATCATTAGTGAACTGAAGGAGCTACAGTTGACAATGAAAGGAACCAGGAGGATGAACCGTCATGGGCACTCTAAGATGAATGCTGTGCTGAGTGGAGTACTGGCTCGAGCGGAGAGACAGAGTCATCCCTTGGGCCCCAGAAGGTGGATTAGAAATGTTAAAGTGGGTAGGAAACAGAAGACCCTTATTTCTCCTTGGAGAGAGAAAATCCTTAATGAACATCAAGTGCTGGTAGAGCCTACATCTGGGTCAAGTCTACCTAATGGACTTCAGTCAGCCATGACTAGTGCCATCAAAGAAAGAGTACCAGTGAGTCTTCTAACCTCAACCGTGAAGGCTATGGAGTTGCAGCCTGAGGAGGTGATTCCTCAGGTGAAGGAAACATTTGGAGAGCAGGAAGAACAAGTTACCTTCCCTCAAGAAAGATGTGGTGAAAGACGGCCAGTTCCGGTTCAAGCGGCACGTCAAGGGCTGATTCCTGCACAGGTGGCTAACTTAAAGGTGTTGCCAGAGAAGCATCAAGAAGCCTTTTCCAAGGATGACGTGATGAATCTTAATGACTGGATCAAAGGTGTCCACGACAGGCCAAGGACAACCAGTGAAGTTGCTCTCAGTATAGCTAAAGACACTGCTAGAAGTAGGAAAAGGACTTATGATCGCAAGTCCAGTGGGGCTCTCATCAGGCCTGGTGACCGTGTACTAGTCCATAACCATAAACACCGGGGGCGTAATAAGATCCAGGACAAGTGGGAGCCAAATCCCCACATTGTAGTCGCTCACAACAATCCCGAGCTATCAGTTTACACTATCCGGCCTAAACGAGGAGGTCCAGAGAGAGTAGTACATAGGGACCACAGGAGGCATAGATCAGTATTACCCGAGAACAGGGAATCAGAAAATATGAGTGACGAACCACCATATTTAAGAAGGTCCCAGAGGGCTAATAAGGGTGTACTGCCTGTTAAATTTAGAAATGATTATGTTACTGGTTCTATGTAGTGTTTTAATGAATATTGTCATGTATAGTATGAAGGAGTAGATATGAAATGTTTAATATGTTGGATGTTCTTTTCAAAATTGTTAATAGATTGTTGATATAATATGTTGTAGGTATATGTTGTTAATATAGGGCTCCGGATGTACTGATGTAAATATTGTGGTTGTAGCAGTATTTTAGCAAGGGGGAATGTAAGGGGACTGTTAGCCCCTTACTAACACTCAGTGGGGTGTTTTCATTATTAGCTCCCAGGACCTAAAGGGGGAGGGTCAATGCTCAATCAGGACCCTGAGACTGGCGGTCCCCAGGGGCAATGGGGAGAGGCCAGCACTCCTGACTGACAGGGCCGGGGGGGGGGGCAATCAAGGAGTCAGGAGGGCAGGATGGGTCCCGTCCTCCGTGTGTGAGCTGGAATTGCCTGGGCCAGAGGGAGAGGAGCCAGAGCTGAGCTGGAGACTAGAGCTGGGCCAGATCCGGAGGGGCCAGGGAAGCAGCCCAGAGAGACAGACCCTGTGCTGGGAGCAGAGCTGCAGCCCCAAAGCCAGAGCTCAGCCCAGAGGGACAGACCTGCCCTGGGAGCAGCTGCAGAAACCAGAGGCAGAGAGGTCAGTGCTGGGGGCAGAGACACAGGGGCTGCCTGCAGAGAAGCCGTGTGCTGGGCGCAGAGCTGGAACAGCCAGAGGGGCTGTTCTGGAGGCAGAGCAGCAGCAGTCGTCGGGCTGAGGCAGCGTGGAGCTGACACAGAGGGTGGAACTGGGCTGGAGCCGTCCAGAGGCTGGGAGCGTGTGGACCCCACCAGAGGCAGCGTCCAAGTCACAGCAACCCTGCAGCACAGCTAAGGAGGAGGCCTGGGCCCTACAAGGAACAGACTGAAAACTGTCCTGACACTCCAGAGACATTGTGTGTAATGCTGCCTGCCACGGGGCAGGATTTCCCTAACCGTTCTATTTCTTCTTTGTTCATTTTTAAGATAAATTGTTAATTAAATAATTTGCATTTGCTGTAAGTTTTATGTGGGTCAGTGAAGTGTCCAGTGCAGAGGGAGCACCCCGGAGTGGGGACACCCTAGCCTCTGACCTGGGTAACCCCAGCACGGTTTGGGGTTGAGCCCCCCAGAAATCCTGGGCCCAGCCTTGTTGGGGTTACGAGGACTCCACCAGACAGGAGAGTGGAAGGGGAGTCCTCAAGGTCAGGAGGCCTCTGGGTAAAGGAAGTGGGAGCGAGGACTCAGATCCTTCCGCTAGCCCATTTCACCGGGGTAGTATAGAAGCCAGGAGAGTTCCCCACAACAGCGGGACTATTCCCCCGCTTACATCTGCACCCTGAGTCCAGGGTATACACTCTCCCTGCCCCACACACTGAATCTGGCCCTGCTGCAAAGTGACCCCTAAGAACCAGCAACCTCCAGGACAGCAGGATTGATCCTCAGAGCAGGGAGTGTGTTCCCCATGCTGCTGCTAGGCCACTGGATGCTCTGGAGACAGTAGGACTCTGAGTGTAACCCCCCAGCAAGCACAGCCCAGCTGGGGATGTAGCTCAGTGGTAGAGTACATGCTTTGCATGTATGAGGCCCTGGGTTGAATCCCCAGCATATCCATGCTCTCTTTTTCACCCTGCTGCTTTGCTCACATCAGATGGGATGTTCCCAGCAGTCTCCCTGCAGGAGTTTCAATCCTGCCCAGGGAGGGGCAAATGCCAATTGCAGGGAAGGTCTGGGGGGGGAGTTTTGCTCCTAAGTCACCCTCTGGACAAGGAGGAGCTGAAATCTTTCAGTCCTGTCACTTAAGTAATATCAGTGTCAAACCCTGCAGGGGTGGGGGCTGAGGTACATCAGCTGAAGTTTGGGCAGTAGGTTAACCAAGAGAGCAGGCTGCAGTCCAGCTTCAGGACTCAGAGGAAAGGCAGCTCACAGGCATGGCCACCCTTCTGGATCAAATGTCCCCTCTTGTCCTTAAGTCCCAACAGGTAGCAGGCAGAAGACAGGCTCCCACATCATTAGAGAGAGAAAGAGAAAAGCTTGGAACACCCAGTAGGGGTAGGTGGTGAAGGCGCTGTCCCAAGATCCCACCAAAACTTGAACTTAGATTGCAGGATTCAAAGCCCCAACCGCTGACCCTTCACCATGGGACCAGCAGAGAGCACCCTGGGTCCTTCTGACTTCTAGTGTAGAAGAGCCTGGGGGGACAATTTTTTGCCTCCCTTGCCCAAGGTCTCTCTGGCCAGCCCTGCATTTGCTTAGCAAGTTGGCTTGCAGTGGTTTGCTGTAGACCCAGAAGCCTTTCTTACTCCAGATGGAGAGGCCAGGGGGAATGAGAGGAAATTTTCCCTTCAGTCCCAGGCAGTAAATGTCCCTTCCTAGGAAAGCCCAAGTGCTGAAAAGAAAAAAAAATAATGTCAAGGATGGATACTAAAGAGCTACTTTTTGCAGTCTATCCCCACAACACCTGACCAGGGATTTGGACCCTCAGATTAAAAGTCTGATGCGCTAACAATTGAGCTAGCCAGGCTCACATAGGTCAGGTGTATGTTTGGTGAAGAAAAGAAAGTAGAGAAGAAAAAGAGGGCAGGAAACAATACAGAGAACTTGCTCCTCTCACTTCCTTAGTGGCTCTAACCCCAGCCTGCTCCGCCAGCTGGTGCTGTGAGACCTTCTTGCTTTTTTTAGTAAATATCAGATCCAGGAGAAAACACCGTTCGAAAAAGCAAAATGAAATCACAGACAGAAATGCCATCGGAAATAAAAAGGGGGAGGGGGAAGGAAAATGCAATCCCCATCACATAATAGTATCTGGGGAGGATTAACTTTTCAAGGGCCCGGTGACAAACATATTTCTCCCCCACCCTGCAGAATGAAGGAGCCAGGGGCAAGAGCACAGTGGGGCATGGGGGAAAGGATTGGTCCTCATCTGGAGTGAGGTAGGGGCAAGATGAGCACAGTGGGGTATGGGGACAGGATTAGTTCCTGCTGACTGGAGCAAGGCAGGGACCCAGGGCAAAAGCACAGTGGAGCAGGAGCTAGTGTTGGTCCCTGGAACAAGGGAGGAGCTGCTGGTAAACTGCAAGCACAGCAGGGTTGGGGAGAAGGCAAACAGGATCCACCCACCCCTGCCCACATAAAGCAGGTACTGACCTCCCTGGTTCTAGCCCAGGAGTCGGCAACCTATGGCATGCGTGCCAAAGATGGCACATGAGCCGATTTTTAATGGCACGTCTGCAGTGTGTGATTAAAAATCCCACCCAGTGCGGCCTGCTCTTCACCACCCGCTGCTGGGACAGGGTGCCCCCCGCACCTCCTTCTGCTGGAAGCTTGCTCCTGCCCAGCTCCCCTGCCTCTTCCCACTGTGTGGGGGGTTCCTGCTTCTCCTCTCCATCCCTCCCTCCCTGCTGGCAGATGGCCCTTGCGGGGGAGGGGCAAAAATGGAGCCGCAGCATGTTCAGTGCTCTGGGCTGGCTGAGGCAGAGACAAAGAGGAGGCAGGGCCTGGGGGAAGGGGGTGGAATTGGGGCATATCCCCTCCAGTCCCCTTCAGTGAGCTGCTCAGGGCAGGGGACTGGGAGCACCCCCAGGACACCAGCCCACACCCTCAGCCCTGACCCCCCCACAGCCTTCTGCCCTGCAACCCAGGCCCTGCCCTACACCCCCCAGACTCCTACTCTAACCCTGTACCCCCCCACACACCCAGCCCTCTGCTTGACTCCTTCACCCCACCATGAGCCCAGCCCTGACTCCGGCACCCCCACACATACCCAGCCCCCCCACCCCATACATCCTGACTCTTGCACCCCCCCACAACCCCACTCCCACCCTGAGCACCAAATGGGAGCTCCTCCATGGCCCCCATTCCCACCTGCAGCCTCGCACCAAATGGGAAATGACCAGGTAAGCGCTCCTCACCCCAACCTCCTGCCCCAACCCTAAGCCCTGTCCTTCATTCTAGTTCCTGGCCAGAGCCTACACCCCAACCCCCAGCCTGCTCCTTCACCCCCAGCCCTGGGCTCAGTGCACTCCCACCCTCAGTGCAGTGCAGAGAGAGGTGAAGAGAATGGGCCAGAACCAGGGAGAAGGGAGGTACCACTCTGTGGGCAGGGCCTCGGCCCCAGACCCGCAGCGGGCTCAGCAGGTCTGGCAGCTGGGATCCCTGTGGATGGAACCCCTGAGCCGGTGGATGGAACTCCTGAGCTGCAGCGGGCTGAGCTGCTCAACCCACTGCCAGTCTGGGGTCCCGGCCGCTGGCCCCGCTCAGCCCACTGCTGGTTTGAGGTTCTGGCTGCTGGCCCCTTGCCAGCTGGGGTCCCAGACACAGCCCCTGCTCGGCCTGCTGCTGGCTTAGGTGAACGGGAGCAGGCTTAGTGGCTGGCGGTGTGAGATCAGCATTTAAATTTAATTGTAAATGAAGATTAAACATTTTGAAAACCTTGTGTATTTTACAATATGATAATAGTTTAGTTCTATAATAATATAGACTTATAGAGAGATGTTCTAAAAGAACATTGAAATGTATTACCAGCATGCGAAACCTTAAAGTGAATAAATGAAGACTCAGCACACCACTTCTGAAAGGTGGCCGACCCTGTTCTAGCCCAGTCTCTTCATGTCGCTCTGCACTGAACTGAGGTTGGGGGGTGCACCGAGCACAGGGCTGGGGGTGCAGGATCTGGGAGGGAGTCAGGGTGCGGGCACTAGGGTGAGGGAGGGGGTTCAGGGTTGGGGCAGGAGGTTGGGATGTACAGCGCTTACCTGGGACAGCTCACATTGGTGTGATGGGTGCAGGTGGGAATGTGGGGTGTCGGGGGAGCTCCATTTTGGTGCTCAGTCCACAGTGACACTAATGATATGACTAGCCAGTGATATTTGTATGTAACTACTCTGTCAATTGTGAACGTGCTATCATTATCCCGTTGAGATGATGCTGATGGCCACTGGACTTTATATCCCTGTGTGCCATGGATGTCTCCAGGGTGCATTAGCCAATCCAGCCATCTGGCACTTGCAGGTGGGTACTTCTCTATTGTGCCTGATTCTTGCACAGCTGTACAAGGCTGGCAGATGTAGATACCTGCCCCTCTTCTTCACTAGCACTAATACCAGGCCAGGCTAGGGCTGGGGCAAGAGAGAGCAGCAGGTTTCCCCTGTTGTTTCCTGCTCCCTTTTTGGGGGACCAGTTTCTCCTATGCACCAACTTGTCCCATTTCTGTTCCTATGACACTGGCTAGCTCAATTGGTCGAGCATCAGACTTTTAATCTGAGGATCCAGGGTTCAAGTCCCTAGTCAGTTAATGAAATATCCTCTAAGAAATTAAATATGGGTGTGTTTCATGTTACTTTTTATCTTCAGGATTTTGCATTTCCTAAGAAGAGCCTTTTTGTGTGTTGTACTTAAAATACTGCACAGGATCTTTTCAGCGGGGATAAGGCAAAATGCCACATTTATTAATAATACATGCAATAATCAATACTATCATGTGCATATGATCTATAATATCACACTCATACACACACACACACACACAAGCAAACATACTCCGTCTTGCTGTTGTTACGAATGAGTGCTCCCCTTAACTGCACTGGCCAGGTGAGTTAGATGGGGGAGGGGTGGAACTGGGCTTCTACTGATCCGGATGGATGCTCCGAAGTTGACAAGATGAGGCCAGGGGTCCTCTGCAAGACACCTTACTTTTATAGCACCTTCTCTCCTATGCAAATCTGTCCCAGATTTAAACTCTGAGTCTGTGTCAGTTGGTCCTTTGAGTATCTGGGTCTTGTCCCAATGCTGCAGAGAGGGTGTTCCCAGAGGAAGGTGCTTGTTTCTAAGCCCCCATGCTGTCAATATGTCTCCTCTTCTTTAGTCAGCTCACTTGACTTTTGATTGTCCTTGCTTCTGGCTCCCATCCCCTCTCCAAGGGTTGCACTGTCTGGAGGCGTTGCCTTCCACACCTTCCTCATTCACACCTCATTCATTCAACAGGGCAATTAATTACAAAGTGGGGAAAAGATCTTATTCTACTCCTAGCAAAAAGACATTTTTCTTCTACCTTAATTATCCTACCTTAGGGGCTATAATATATTACCAAAAGTTTAACACAGAGTTTCTAACACAAGGTTATATGAAAAGTTAACACAAAAGTCATATAAATGATACACAAAAATGCATAGATTTATCTACATGTGTGTGGGGTTGAAGGAGCAACTTCCTGGCATCCAGGCTGGAGAATAAAAGCTTCCTGGGCATGTAGCATGTTCCTTCCCTGCACACACTACACAACTACACCCAATAGCCCTAAGGAATTAGAATCACCTGCTGCCTTCCCCTGTTCTGCTGGATCCCCAAAGGAGAGAGTAGAGAGAGTGCCACAGAGATTGCTGTGCTGTGCTGAGCCAGTGAGAGAAGTGGGAGCTGATGTCAGGCTGTCTCCTTCCCCTTGCCTCAGGACTAGTTGCTTCCAGAAGCTGCCTGAACATAGAGATAGAGTGCCAACACAATCACTGTTCCAGAACACACACACACTTTCTCTCTCTCTGTCCTGCCACACACACTTCAGTTGAAAAGCAGGTGGCAGTCTCTCTCTTGATGCAAGAGTTGCTAGAGGGGATGCAGTCTGTTGTGACAAAAGGAACTTAGTGTTGAATTAAAACACTTTAACTAAAGCAGCATAACTCTGCTGTGTAGACATAGCCTGAGAATGAGACAAGACTTAACTCCCATTCACACAAAGGATGCTCAGGCACTAAAACTAAAGCACCAGTTTTTCCTCCATAGTTGGCAGGATTTGAATCTGTGCAGCGAGACCCCACTAGATTTCAAGTCCATCCCCAACCACTCAGCCACAACTACTTGCTTGACTGTGGTGTCCCCATGACACTAATTTTTTTCTCACTGAGTGATCACTTCCAATTTTTTCCTCAGACTATATGCCAAAACACACTCACTGCTGTGCCATTGTGTAAGTCTGTCCATGGTTGAACAACAAGAATTCCTGCCCCTTTCCTGTCTGGACCATAATGAGAGCTTGTTTGTGGTTAATTACGTTGCTGTAGAATGGTCCTTAATGATTTGCATCAGCTGCTCCTCAGCTTCCCTGGGGCACTGATACTGTGTCTGAGGGGTCCCCATTCACCTACAATTCTAACACAAGCATCTATTTTTCTGCTTTCTTTTTCATCCAGACTGTTGGAAATTTTACACACCATTCTTCCCTCTGATCAGCTGTAAGGCCACAATTGTCTCGTTCTTCCCCTTCTCCACAGTACTGTTATATCTTTTTGTGGCTAAATATGGGGGAAGATCTTCTAATCTCCAGAGAGCCTCAAGGTAAATCAATTATAAAATTATTTTTAAATTGCCAATCTGTGCCCAAAATGACTTCCTTGGTCATCTACTTGGTTTGAATTAAATCCCCTGATGTCTTTAAGCATGAAACTGAAAAAGGGAAACCCTGCCCTGTAAATGGGACCTGTATCATTCTTGTCCAGTACTGGGCTTTCCTTGGAATGATGGCAGGACCACTTGGCTGACCCTTAATTCCTTTTTGAGGGGTTGCTTTAATTAAATAAACCTCTTTAATAAGTTCAGTCATAGGTGCTTGGTCCCTCTTTTCTCTATCTCCTCCCAACTGCATCAAAGCTCTTCATACTGTGGTGTCTGAGTCATATGACTGCTTACCTTCATCGTACCCATGAGATTTCAGTAACTCTGGGTATAGTCTACCTTTTCCCGTTACTTCCTCTGCCCCGGGATCATCCTCTAAAATAATTCCCACAGGATCCAGCTTCCCCTTTCATCCTCCTGTCATTTGAATAAGTGACTGTTGGTTCAAGCACATCTACGAACAGAACTTGTTCCTTCTTTATAGTGGGTCATGGTTCATAATGGGGTTATTTGCTGGACCAGTTCCTTCAAATTGGTGGGATGGCCCATTGATCTGCCAGTAGACTGAGCCATACTTTCTGCCTTCTCTCATCTCTCTCGTCCCTCTTTTGTTCACACTTGTCTTTCCATTGCTCCCTTTCGTCCCTTCTCTGCTCCAGCTCATCCCTTCTTTCCTCACGCTGAGTTACTGCTTTCCGGCTGTCCAGCATTGATTGTCTCCAAGCCCTAATCTCTGCTCTTTCAGTCTGGGAGGACTGCACGAGCTCCGTGAACATCTCATCTGCATTATCTGTGCAAGCCTGTGGGAAGCGGATGGGAGCGGGAGGTTGGAAACAGTTTCAGCTGTGGGATAAAAAAGGGAGAATAGTATTTAAAAAAATTAAAAAAAAACATTTCTCTGTGATGACCATTGTACCCCATCACTCGGTGCATGGCTGGTATCGGGGAAGACCCCGCTAGCCAGATGCAAACAGCACATCTAGGTCCCCCTCCCCCATTGCAGTAAGAGAAGCCATGGACAAACAATCCCAGATGCTACCTACTAGCTAGATTCATATTCCCCCGCAAGTTAGAGGAACTACTGTGAGGATTTCTTTTAAGAAACAGACAACCATTCCTCTAGGAACAGCCACCTCCCCATAACACAGACAGTTACAGAATAGATGTTGCAAACACTGAGACCATAAGCTGCCAGCTTTTACAGCAGCTCCAGGAGAGCTTTTGCAGATGACCCTGTAGGATTAACAGTCCATCCCCAGACATGTTAACAGACCTATGTAGACAGTAGCAGTACTGTCCACTATTGCACTCCAAGTCCTCAGAGCAAAGTAATGATTAAAAATGATTACTTGTCAAGCAGGGACTCCATTGAACAAGGGAAACTCACCAAGGCTGCCTTGTACGCCTTCCCCATCTGGGATACCTTCTTGGGAGGGTTGGGAGGTTACTGGCTTCAGGGTGATATAGATATCCTGGCTTTTGGGAAGATAGGTGTCTCCACTTGCCTGTTCTGTAGACTCCTCGCTGTCATACTCCTCCTCATCATGCAAATCCTCTGCCATGCTGACAATGACCCCATCTGTGGAGTCCACAGACATGGTTGGGCTAGTTGTGGCACACACCCCTAGAATGGGATGCAGCTCACTGTGGAAGTGGCATGTGTTGGGCTGTGACTCATAGCGTCTGTTGTCTTCTTTGGTTTTCTGGTAGGCTTGCCTCAACTCCTTAATTTTAACACGGCACTGTTGTACATCCCTACCATGGCCTCTATCCATCAGGCCTTTGGACACTGTCATATGTATTGGTATTTCTTTCTTTGGATGGCAGTTCTGCCAACACAGATTCATCTCCCCATCCGGTGATCAGATTCAGCACCTCCTGTGTGCTCCATGCTGGAGCTCTTTTGCAAGTCCGGGACTGCTTGGTCTTCTGTGCAGATGAGCTCGCCATGCTGGCAAAAGAGGAAATTAAATTCAAAAGTTCCCAGGGCTTTTCTTGTCCACCTGGCTAATGCATCTGAGTTCTGAGTACTGTCCAGAGTGGTCACAATGGAGCACTGTAGGATAGCTCCCCGAGGCCAATACCGTCCAATTGCATGTTCAGTAACTCATTTGACCTGGAGATGTCTATTTCAGCATTACTCCCCTCGTCAGGAAGGAGCACAGAAATCAATTTTAAGAGCCCTTTAAGTCAACAGAAATGGCATCGTTGTGACGATGGGTACAGGGTTAAATTAATTTAATGCTGCTAAAGTTGACCTAAACTCATACTGTAGACCAGGCCTAACAATAACTTTGCAATAGTAGGAACAGTATAAATGTGATGTACCCTGGTTCCCAGTAGGAGTGGCAGACTCAAATTACTCATGGGACAATGGAGTAGAAAGAAGGGACAAATGGGTCAACCTCAAAACACGGCTAACTATAAAAGGCAAAAACGGGCCCCTCATCTGGACAAGCTGAGGGATAACGGTAATGCACACAGTTCAAACAGCTTTAAAAGCTACTCTGTGGGAATCATCCAAAGTATTAAAGAAAAAGGATATCTTGATAGCCCTAGACCAGGGGTATCAAATATGCAGCCTGGAAGAGGTTGGAATGGGGGCAGAAAAAGGGTGGGAAGAGGCATGGCAGGGGCCTTATGGAAGGGGTGGAATTCGGGGAGGACCAGGGTAGCAAGGGGTGGTGTCAGTGATGTGGTCCTTGGGCCAATGTACTAGTCCAGCAGTTCTCAAACTTGTGAGAACCGCAAACATTTTTTCACAAGCGGCTTCTCAGCGTGACCCTTCTGTGTCCGCCAAAAAGCCACTGAATTGATTACTTCCACATTCTGCGACTTTTTGACGTACATTCCAAGAGCTCCCAACTCTGCCAAAGTGATTGCTTCCGCTTTTGAAAGCACTTGGGCGGAGAATTGGGAGAGTGGGTATGTCCGCCGAAAAGCCACCAAAATCAGAAATAATCAATTTGGCAGCTTCACGGCGGGCACAGGGGCTTGCGACCCTTTGAGAGGCACTCAGCAACCCCCCGAGGGGTCACGACCCCCACTTTGAGAACCACTGTACTAGTCCTTATGTGGCTATCATGAGCATTTTGGTTTGAGACCGGTGTCCTAGAGGATTTTATGGTGTTGACCTCCCTTGCAAATACTCTGATGACTAATAAGGATTGAGTGTTAACTGAAACTTTTCCCACATTCACTGCATTCATAGAGCCTCTCTCCTGTGTGGATTCTCTGATGTCTAATAAGGTTTGAGCTGTGACTGAAGGTTTTCCCACACTCACTGCATTCATAGGGCCTCTCTCCTGTGTGGATTCTCTGATGTTTACAAAGGTCTGCCCTGAAAGTGAAGCATTTCCCACACTCACTGCATGCATAGGGCCTCTCTCCTTTGTGGATTCTCTGATGTCTAATAAGGTTTGAGCATCGATTGAAGGTTTTTCCACATTCACTGCATTCATAGGGCCTCTCCCTTGTGTGGATTCTCTGATGATGAAAAAGAATTGAGTGGTGACTGAAACATTTCCCACACTCACTGCATGCATAGGGCCGCTCTCCTGTGTGGATTCTCTGATGGGTAAAAAGGCTTGATCTGTGACTGAAGGTTTTCCCACATTCACTGCATTCATAGGGCCTCTCTCCTGTGTGGACTCTCTGATGGGTAATAAGGGTTGAACTGCGACTGAAGGTTTTCCCACAGTCACTGCATTCATAGGGCCTCTCTCCTCTGTGGAGTCTCTGATGGGTAATTAGGTTTGAGCTGCGATTGAAGGTTTCCCCACACTCGCTGCATACATAGGGCCTCTCTCCTGTGTGGATTCTGTGATGCATAAAAAGACCTGTTCTTCGACTGAAGGTTTTCCCACACTCACTGCATGCATAGGGCCCCTCTCTTGTGACTATTGTCTGCTGTTTAATAAGGCCTGAGTAGTCACTTATGTTTTTCCCGCCCTCAGTGCATGCATTTTTTCTCTTTCTCATAACGATTTCCTGCTGGGTTGTGGTTTTCTTGAGGTTCTTCTGAGTTCCCTGAGAGTAAATATATTTACCCTCTTTCTCCCCTGGCTGGTTTCCCTGCTCAATCTCTGGTCTGTGTTGAATCTCACAGGATTTTTCCTGCTCATGACTCCTGAACCCATTCCTTTTCAACCTTTGCAATAATGCTCCATATTTATCCACATGCTCAGAATCTTCCTGCTGAGAATTCTGCTCATTCTCACATACCATTGTATCACCTGCTGTGATAGAAACAGAAACCTTAAACAGGGATGGAAAGAGGAAGAACAAACCAAAAAAAGTGCTGGAGAGATGTCAAATAAAAGTCAGGATATTAACTCCCCCAAACAAGCGAGAGGAGGGGATCAATTCAGCTTTCAAATGCCATCCAAATTCACAGGATGAAGGGATGAAACTATTGGATGGTGTCTGCTAGGATCTACAATACAGGAAGCCATGAGCTATATTTACCCTGAGGATACAATGGGTTTTTTTAATGCCTATGAGGGAGAATAATGAACCAAGAGAACTCCCACGGGCTTTGTAGGGCAGCCCAGAGGTTTCCTTCAGGCACTTACAGATTCTGAGTTGGTTTAATGTTTCCTCACCTGTGCAAGGATCTCTCAGGATCTCTCTTTCCTCTGAACCCTGGAGGTCTGAGACCCATGACTCTTCCCCTTGTTCCAGATGGGAAATCACATCAGGTTTGGAAACTGGAAACCCTGCTCAGGTGAAAGAAAACAAAGGAGTTCAGTTGATTTCATAAGACTTGGCCATAAAAAACAATCTAGTAATTTAACTTCAGTGCTTAGTGCAGGGGTGGGGAACCTTTTTTCTGTCAAGGGCCATTTGGACATTTATAATGTCATTCACGGGCCGCTCCTCCCCCCCCCCCCAAGCCCAGGCTGGCAACGGGAGCGGAGACCCCGGGAAACCCCAAAGCAGTGGCAGGCGGAGTGCTTAGCCCTGCACTGCTTTGGGGTTTCCCCCACTGGCCCCTTGCCAGCCAGGGTCCTGCCGCCTGCCTGACCCGCCAAGCCCAGCCTCCCCCCCACCAAACCTCCTTCCCTCCCACACCCATGCCTCGCCTGACCCGCCCAGCACGGTCTCTCCCCCCCTTGACCATCGGCTCCCCACGTCTCCTTGTTTCGCCGCCTGGCTGATGGTGGCCGCGCGGCACTTCCTGGCCCCATCGTGGAGCCGCCCCTGGCCGGCGGCAGCAGCGGCCCGCACAGCGCTTCCCGGCCCCTGCGCGGAGCTTCCCCCAGCTGGCGGTGGTGGCCCGCACGGTGCTTCCCGGCCCCATCGCGGAGCCGCCGGTGGCCCATGCAGCACTTCCCGGCCCCATCGCAGAGCCGGCCCCAGCCGGCGGCGGCCCGCACGGCACTTCCCGGCCCCATCGCGGAGCTGCCCCCAGCTGGTGGTGGCGGCTCGCGCGGCACTTCCCGGCCCCATCGCAGAGCCGTCCCTGGCCGGCGGCCGCGGGCAGGACAAAATGATTTGGCAGGCCGTATAAGGCACACAGGCCGGAGGTTCCCCACCCCTGGCTTAGTGGGACCTGGTGTGCCTGGGGCAGTCCTCACTGAAAATGCTAACCCAGGGCAGGCTGACTCAATAGGCGTTTTCCTTTGGTCTTTTCCATGAGTTCATTGTATAGTTCATTGTATAGTTCATTGTATAGCTCAGGAGCTGCATGTGGCTCTTTAGATAATAATATGGGGCTCCTGCTAACAGCAAACGTGGGGGGGATTTGGTTTCTTAGCACCCACTGCCATCCCTATCAGCCTCTCTTCCTTCCCCCAGTACCTCCCACCCACTCACAGTCCCCTCAATCAGCAACTCCTGCTCCCTCATCTGTGCTCTTGCTCACAGAGATCAGTTGTTTTGGAGACTCTGCAGGGGAAAGAGTGGAGGAGTGAGGATGTGGAATGCGGCCCCCCTCCTTTCCCTAGCACCTCCAGCCTGCGGCAATCAGCTCTTTCACGGCATTAAGGAGGCACTGGGAGGAGTAAGGATGCCGTGTGCAGCCTCACCCCTCCCGCCTCCCATGCACTGTGATCAGCTGTTTTGTGACATGCAGGAGGCTCAAGGGGGGGAAGTGAGGACATGGCTCAGTTAGGGGAGAGGGCAGGAAAAGGCAGTGGTGACTTGGGGAAAGGGAGGGAGTGAGGTGCAGGGTGTGGGACACAGCCAGGGGTCTAGCACTCCCTGGCTGCTCCCGTCTTCTTTAATAAAGAACATGGTGACTAGCTGGTGTGAAAATTTTTTTCAACATTTTTTACACCATCTAACAGTTGAAGGCAAGTGCAAACAGGAAAGAAAATAGACAGATGAAAATTGAGGCTTCCAACAGGAGTGGGAGTGTGACGGCGTCGGTCACTCACCCGGCGGCGCCTCTGTCTGGTCGTCACGGGAATTAGCTCTTTGACCCCGGAGCACCCTCTGTCGGCCGACATCCACCTCTTCACTCTGGCCCCGTGCCCCTCCTGGACCCCGGAGCCCCTTGCTGAGAGTGCTGCACCCCTGCAGTACCCCCCCTGGTCTTAGGGTCTCCCCTCCCTGGGGGAACCCACCACCCACTGTTCCCAACTTGCCTCAGATTGTGCCACTGTCAGTCACTACTTGCCCCCGCTCACTGGGGCGGACTGCAGTCTCATGGCTACTCATCACCGGCAAGAAGGGGTTGGCCTGCTGCTGCTATTACCAGCCCTGGGCCGCCCCCTTGCAACCCCCAGTACCGTGTGGGTCGGGCCTTCTCTAGGCTCAGCAAGCTGGGGCCTTCTCGCTAGAGCTTAAGCTCCCCGGCTCCCAGCTGCCTTGCCCTCGCCCTGTCCCAGTCTGGGTACTCTGGTACAGGCTCCCTGCAGCCAGGCCCTGTCTCCCTCTGGTTACAAAGGAGACGGTCTTCCTCTAAATGCAGAGGAGACTCTCTGCTTCTCTGTCTCCCAGCCCTTATATCCTGGCTGGGAGTGTTTGGGGCGTGGCCACACAGCTGAGCCCAAACTCCCAATCAGCCTGGGAGTTTGCAGGCTCCCAGCCACAGTCCCTTCCCTGGCTGTTACATGCCCCTTTTGGGGCTTTTCCAAGCCCCTTCCGGTAGGGGGCGGGTGGTCACCCCGCCACAGGGAGAATAAGTACTTATGTGCTGAACATAATGGTAAGGCCATGTGTTGTCTTTGCCAGATGTGTGTGGCTCAGTTCAAATCTTCAAACTTGCAGCATCATTTCGCTTCTAGCCATGCACTTATGGATCAAGAATTGCCACAAGATGCCGATCTCTGCTCTTTAAAAATGAAAATTTTGAAAAAAACAAATATAGAACCCCAGTTCTCGATCAGATGTGCCAACTGGAACGTTAGCCTCTTAATATGTGGCCTGGCACATAGCCTGTGCAAAAAGCCCTATTCTGAAGGACAGCTTATAAAAACCTGCTTCACTGATGTGATTTCAATCTTTTCATCAGAGAACGAAAATCTACAGAAGAAAATTTCTGGCCTGCAGTGTTCACACCCCACAACAGAGCACAGAATCTCCAACCTGAACAGTGACATCAAATCGCACCTGTGCTCACAACATCAGCAGTGTGAGTATTTGAGGCATGGCTTTGGATGAGTCATGCCATACACAGGATAAACCTTATTATCGATATTTGTCTGCACTGTGTCTGATTACTGTGTTGTAAGGGAAGAACCCCTCAATATTGTGTCACTAAAGAACAGAACTCATGGAGGAGATCTAAAGGAGGTGTTGATGTTGGTAGTTGCAAAAGGTCACTTGTGTTTACAGGTTCTCACTGCCAATGCACCCCATGTTGGAGAACTGAGGGGACACAGCTGTTCAACAGTCCAGATTGTACTGTGGGTAACATCACAGACACTCATTATGACAGAGCCTCTTACAACACTGAGAAGGTAAATCCATGTCCCAGAAATTGAAGACTCCAGAGAGAAGGCAAGTCTCCCTGGCACTGCTTCTTACTGACAGAGAGGTCCAGAGACAATGAGAGAGTCCTGGGGAAGCTGGGAACAGTAAGCATGGGCTGGTGGGGTTCAGTGAAGAAAGAGAACAGGAAGGGCAGGGATTTCTCTGAATGCAGGTGTGATGTTATTAACATGAACTGTAACCGTAGATATCACTTTTGCACCCCAGGTCTTATAGTAGCCCCAAGTCTTGTACAGGGGAGGTCAAGTGGGGTGACTATGGAAAGGTTGTAGTTTGCTGGTTAGGATTATGCTGTCTGTTTGGATCATTTCTGTATTTGAAGTGCAGAAGGGTGGTGTGGCCCCCTGCTGGCCTGAAGGGAGATAACCCCTGTCAGATGCCAGAGTGGGTGAAGGCAGGGCATGCCAAATCTGACCCCCGTGAGGTCAGGGACTGGACAGGAAGTATAAAAGCTGTGCCTCAGACCACACTCAGAGGGGCAAGCACTGGAGAGGCCAGACGCTCCTGGGGTGGCTCCAGCTAGAGGGCTGCTGAGCCTTCCCCCCACCTGCTACGCAGGGGAGCCGCTGAGCCTGCCCCCCACCCGCTACCCAGGGGAGCCGCCGAGCCTGCCCTCCCCGTACTATCCAGAGGAGTCACTGAACCTGCCCCTCACCACCTATCCAGAGGAGCCAATGGTAGTTGACCCCCTGCAGACACCACAGGAAGCCAGATACCTCCAGAGCGGGGGTGGGGAAGTAGTCTGGGGACAGCCAACCCAAGCTGGACTGAAACAGAGCCTGAACCCATGTCAGTGTGTTGCGGCCAGTATCCCCACTGACACAGCAGCACGCACTGGCTGCTGCTAGGGCCCCAGGCTGGGACACTGTGAAGTGGGTGGGCCTGTGTCCCTCACCACTGCCCCACCTTTTGGCCACCCAACACAAGAGCGGCTGTCTTCCCCCTGGTCCGGCCCTGTTTTAGGATCTGGGCTTCCTGACTTAGTTTACCTGTGCATCTGCTCAGCCTATGCGCTGAGAGCCTGAGCCTTGAACTGCTGCTGTCCCGCCCTGACCTAGGGCCTGGGCTTATTGAGTAGTCATTTGGCATATTCCCTGGCTGAGGGCCAGAGCCAGGACCCAATGGCATAGAGAGGCGGTGGGGTTCCCCCGCTGACCTGGCAGAAGATGCAAGCCCCGACCAACCCCCTCTACAGAAGTTATGAATACTGGCTATGTACTTTATCTCAATGTGCTTGATTCTAAATAGGCTCAGTGAAGCATTTGGTCAGCTTCTTGAGAAAGGACTATTCTCGGTAAGCACCCAATCAAAAAACACTTAAGTGACACTGAACTTTGGGAGATGCCAATCCACATCTGAGTTTTCCTGGGAATGTTCAAACTAGCATCTAAACAATGTTCAAACTAGCATGTAAACAAACCTGCAAAAAGCTAAATCATTCATGGACATGTGACTTGCCCAGGTGGTTGCAAACTCCATCTTGTCACTGCGATTTTGCACAGGAGAACAAAGGGGCTTCTGCCCACAAGTGAAAGAACATAAACGACCCTGGAAACTGCTCTATACTGTCTTCAGCTGGCTTAAGAGATGGTCTCTCCACCTCTAAGGAATGCCTGAAATAAATTGGAACAAAGGACAGTTATGATGGCGTTGTGAGTGATTGCTGGACCCAGGGTAGGAAGAAGTCCACTCTTTGAAAGAAGGTTATTGGAACATCTCTGGAAATGAGACTTCAACTGTAATCAGTTTCTTAAGTGTATTAGGCTTAGACCTACTGGCAGAGAAAATAGGCTCAGAGGAAGTCTCAGAACACCAGGTGACAGTCTGAGGGGGGTCGCCGTGACAAGTTTTGGCACAGCAAGATCTCAGTCATACTAGATGACAAGCTAGCTCATATTGCAGCACTTTGGAAAACATAAGTCCAACTGTACACACAAAATGAGGGGGGCTAAATTAATTGTTTCCACTCGAGAGGGATCTTGGCGCTATTGTGGCTAGTTCTCTGAAAATATCCACTCAACATGCAGAGGCTGTCGAAAGAGTGAACAGAATGTTGGGAATCAAGAAAGGGATAGATAGTAAGATAGAAAATATCCTATTGCTGCTACATAAATCCATGGTACACCCACATCTTGAATACTGCATACAGAGGTCATCACCCCATCTCAAAAGAGATATATTGGAATTTGAAAAGGTTCAGAAAAGGGCAACAAAAATGATTAGGGGTATGGAACAGCTTCTGCGTCAGGAGAGATTAAAAACACTGGATTTTTGAGCTGACAAAGGGGAGATATAATTGAAGTCTATAAAATCAAGACTGCTGTGGAGAAAGTAAATAAGGAAGTGTTATTTACTCCTCCACATAACACAGGAGCTAGGAGTCACACAATAAAAGTAATAGACAGCAGGTTTAAAAAAATTGAAAAATTATTTCTTCACACATAATACAGTCAACCTGTGGAACTCATTACCAGAGGATGGTGGAAGGCCAAGACTAGAAGAGGGTTCAAAAAAGAACAAGATAAATTAATGGAAGATAAGTCCATGAATGGGCATTAGCCAGGATGGGCAGGGATCATGTCCCTAACAACTTACTTCCAGAACCTGGCTGTGGAGACCACAGGGAATTCAGAAGCTACAATTCAGGAGCAACAGACTCTAATTAGTCTGGAAAAGTATAATGTGAAAAATAAGAATCAGGGTCATGTGACTTTGTCAATGAGGGACTCCAAGATCCAAGGAGCCTGCCGAGAAGAGAGATTGTAGCTGTTATACATGGTGATGGGGGGAGCAAGACTTTCCATGTCTCAACCAATCTAGGCCATTTTCACATGCTGGGGGGGCATCCAGATCAGTGAGGAGTTGTGTTATCTGTAATCCTGGCTGAGTTTTGATGTTCTGCTGCTGGAGCTCCTTTGTCTGGATACCCCCTGTGACGAAGTGGGAGTACTGTGTGTGTGTGCCTCAGTTTCCCCTATGCATTTCTTAAGTGTCTATGTGAAGGTAATGCAGACCAGAGCCACTGCAGGTATTCAAAGGTGTGCATCCCTGGAAGCTGTAACCTGACCCCAGGTGGGGGAGGGAGGTCAGCTGAATCTGTTAAAGGGAGGTCAGGTGACACCTGAAGCCCGGGAAAGGAACAAAGGAGCAGGAAGTGGCGAGAGGGGGTTTTGAGTCAGTCTGGGTCTGGGTTGAGCTGGGAGAGGCAGAGAAGCGAACTCGCTCTCTGGCCCCAAGATGGATCCAGCTGAAGGCTCACGCTCACTGTATGGTCTGTGATTAGAAGTCATCGAATAAACCTGGGGAGGAAGCAGGAGCCCAGAATCTGGGTCTCACCTCCTGGCACCCCAGAAAGGCCTGACTGATGGACCCTGTTTGGACTGAGAAGCTGTGAGTTGGATGGTGTTCCTGACATCTCAAATAAACCGTCTATTCTGCTGGCTGGCTGAGAGTCACATTTGACTGTGGATTTGGGGTGCAGAACCCATGGGCTCCCCCAGGACCCCGCCCAGGCGGGCTTGCTGGGGGAAGCACACGGAGGGGCAGAAGGTGCTGAATGCTCCGAGGTCAGACCCAGGAAGGTGGAAGTGGGGACCCCTGAAGCTCCTGGCCTGGGAAACAGGCTGTGTATGGAGAAGGGGCCCTCCACCCGGAGTCCGGTCTGGCTTCCTAGGGAGCGGTTCCAGACCATCGCCCGGGCGCTCCGTGACACCCCCAAGCAGCATTCAAGAATGCACTGAGTGTCTCTGTGATTAGTAACCCATAACAAGCAGCTCTGACTCCTGATGCCTGCTTGTTACACCCTAAGCACATTCTGGTCTGGGTAGAGCAGGCTCAGGGTTTGAAGAGACGGTAGGAAGCTTCTGCACCTAACCCTCAGTTTTAATTGTACAAACTGGAGATATTTGACACTGTGCTATACTGCTCCTGTGCTCTGTTTCCACAGTGTTCTGCAGCAGGGGAGGGTCTCTGGCAGTGTGTGTGTCAATGGCATATTGGGGTTATTCCAAAACAGAGTAGAGGAGAGGTGGCATTGTGGGGTTGGTGTGAACTGTAAGTCTTTATTTCCCCTTCCAAGAACCGAGGGGACAGGAATCCTTACCCAGCGAGGTCACATTCTCATAGTTCTCCAGCATCACGTCTCTGTAGAGGGCTCTCTGAGTGGGGTCCAGCAGAGCCCCCTCTGCTCTCGTGAAATACACAGCCACCTCCTCAAAGGTCACCGGCCGCTGAGAGAACAAGAGTCCAACACTCAGTACCTTCTGCCCCATTCACAGCCCCACTATTTTGGGGGGAGAGGAGTCAATCAAATGGAAGCTCTGGGTTAATTGCAATAAACAGAATCCCACCCCCACCCCACTCAGAGAATCCAGGAAACACCAGGGTGAGGGAATGAAAAAAGGGTCCCTCTATCCCAGCAGAGTTATCACATATCTACTAACCACAGACTGATACAGGAGATGGAGCCCACAGCAGGACCAAGGGAGAACTCCCTGGTAGAAAGCCCAATACACTCCTCATTCACAGGAGTTGGATATGAAGGGAGAGGAATCTCCCCTAAACCTCACTCTTGGGTGCCCCCTTCATATCTATCAGCAGCCACTGATCAGGCAGATCAGGCTACAGCACTGGGAATCTGGTCAGTTTTTCTAGCCCCATGTAGCTGGGCTGTTTTCTGTTTCACAAATTAGGGTATTTCCACCTCTGACCCTCATAGGTCTCTTCCTAGAATCTAGGCCACTTATTAAACAACTCCCAGCAGGTTTGTCACACCCTGTCCTCCTCACTATCTCCACCCTCTGCATTTCCTGCCCCACTCCAACTTCCAAGCCAGACTGTGCAAAACCTTCCCATCTCCAGTGTATTTTCTGTCCCTCTCCCTCCTGCAAGAACTCACCAGCAGCCCCCTGATAATCCCTACCTGAACTGGCTCCTCTGCAGCCATTTCTCTCCCCTGTCCCATGGGAGGATCGGATGAGCTGGAGCAAAACATGGACGTCATTCTGCAGCCTGGGCGGGTTAGATGGAAACTGTGGAGGTTTCAGAACAGGATTTAGTTAATTTCACTTCACGATTCCCCAGGCACTTTCCCTGCAGACAGACATCCTAGAGTCTGCCATGCAAGGGGGCATGCAAGGGGGAATCCTGGGGGAAGGAAGGGGGAGCAGTGGGGGATGGGCAGGGGGCTGGGAACTGCGGTCTGGGGGCAACTCCCCCACCTGCCACTTGCCCCCCGGTAATTTCCTTGCTGCGCAGAGACCGTTCAACCCCCCGCGTCCTACTGAGCTTCCCCCCCGCAACTCCGGCTTCTCCCCCCGCCCCCCTCCCCCGCAGCACAGGGGACCCGCCGCCGGCCCCAGTCTCTGTCCCCCGATTCCAGCGGGGCCGGGGGTGGATCCACTGGGGCTGAGGCAGCTCCGAGGCTTCTCCCCGGTTCGCGGGTCTGAGAGTCACTCCCCCCCGGTCTCCCACTCACGGGTGCGGCCGGGTAAGAGAAACATCCGCAGTAGACAACAACAACCCGTAGCTGGTCTGGTGAAGGCGGAAGCGCCCCCGCTGCAGGCTGGGAGATGTAGTCCCTGACTCTCCCAGGACCGGAAGTGACGTTGAACAGCAGGAGGACGGGCTGGGCTCCCTGGCGCGGGGGGGGGGGGGGGAAGGGTCTGTGCCGGGGAGAAGTGAGACCGGGCGGGGGGACCTGGGGAAAGGGGCGGGTGGAAAATGTCTGATCAGCCCGGACATGGGGGGAGAAGAGCAGGTGACCCCCGAGGGGTGGGGAGAGGAAGGGGCTGAGATCCCCTCGGATTTACTGCTGCCCCCCGCCCTGGGGACCCCCCTCCTACCCCCTTTCTCCCTAGAGAGCCACGAGCAACATCCCGGGTGACCCCCCCCTTTTCTCTCTCAGAGAGGGTCTCTGTTCCCCTCACCCCATCATACCCCATTTTCTCCCTACTTCACCAGTGGCCAGTTCACATCTCAGTTTTGGGGTGTCCTCCCCCCCATTGTTCCCTGCAGTGATTTGTCCTTGTTCCGGTGGGAAATCATTCCCCTAGGTGATTTCTGAACTGGGAAGAGGGTCAATGGGCAGAGGCTGGGGGAGCCTGAGACTCGGATATCTCTGGGGGGCCGCTCTCTTCTGGCAACATGGCCCAGAAAGGGGAGGAAGGAGCAAGTGTCCCAGTCCCAGCTACTTTCCCTCCCCCAATCTGCCCAACCTAGCAGCCCCCCTGCAACTCCTATTTCTAGACCCCACTGCCAGCCCCTCCCTGCTCCATGTGAATGTGAGGCAAGAAGAATCCATCCCATTGTGCTGGTGATTCAATATCATTGTATAATCCCCTGACATGTCCCCCCTTTTCTCTTGAACTTGGGAAGCTGTTCTAAAAGTTCACGTTGATGGTTACAAACCTTCGCCTAATTTCAAACCAAACCTTATTGAATGGTGACATAAAATCTCCCCAGATGTTGGTTCTTCTCTCTTATATTGTCAAATATTTAGTCTGTGCCCCATTTTCTCCTCAGTTCTGAAATATTAAGATCAAAATCTTGAAAATCTTCCCGCTTTGCTCTCCAGGTGTCTGACTGAGATCAGGGCTCTTTTTGTGCTGAGCGTGGCCATGTTCTGCCATGGGCTGCAGAGATCCCAAGTGAGATCAGACCCCACTGTTGTGCCAGGTAAAACTGAGAGCCAGACCGAGATCATGCCCCCTCCCCCCGTGTGTCAGGCAGCACACGACTGCTGCCCACATTTCTTCCTCCATTGTGCTGGGTACTTCAGAGACCCCAACAGAGATCTGGGTCCTCTTTGGGCCTGGCATTGCACTGACCCTGAGAAAGATCATGCCCCACCACTGTACTGGGCACTGCACAGACACTAACAGAGATCCTGGCTCCACATTTTTTTAGGTTCTACAGGGACCCCAAACAAATTCAGGGATCCTGTAATTCCCTGGCAGGCCCCTTGTTGTGCAGCAATATAAAATCCCCCTCAGATCTTAGTGTTTTCCTGTCATATTATCAAATAAATAGTTTGTGAGACATTTTCTCTGCAAATCTCAAAAATTGATATAAAATGCCCTAAACATTTCCCCACTTCTCTCTAGTTGTCTATTTCTAATTGAATATGCCCAAAGATTCTCTCTAATTATAAAATACAAAGAAAACCTCAGATTATACCTTTCTCAGGTTCTTGAACATGGATATAAAATGTTTGCAAATGTTGCCCATTTCCTCTCTATTCATTTATCAGAGATTGATGTGAAATACACTCAGATTTTACCTCCTATCAACAACTGATAGAAAATCCCTCAGATTTTCCACTTTCCTCTCTGAACATTGATCTCAAATCTCAGGATCTCCCTCTTTCTATGTCATTATCAAATGTCAATTAAAAATCCTTTCAGGTTCGGGGCTGTTACCCATATTTCTAAATCCCAGCAACTTTTCCTTCCTTGGAGAGAAAAAGTTGCTCTGAGTCATTCTTCATCCTGGAGGTGGCAGGGGGTTAAATTCCCCTTTGATAATCTTCCCCCTCTCCTATGAGAATCATTTCTCTCCCCCTTTATCTCTGCTAAAATGTTGGTTGATGAAAGAGACTAGCCACATATTTAATAGACATCAAAGCCTGAGGCCTCCCCCTATTTGGGGGATCTGTGGTCCCCAGCTGGTAACAGGAGAGTTGGCTGCATCCTTTTCTTTTCTCCAGCTGGCACAGGATGAGGAGGTCACTCTGAGTGCAGCGCGGGACCAGAAGTATCCCAAACCCCATTACAAATGGTCACTATGCGGGGTTGTTTCCCAATGTGCTAAGATGTAGCCACCTCTGGGGTGGATTCATGGGGACTATTATTTGCTAGAGACACGCCATAGAAGTTTCTTCCCTATTTTGGCCCTCCAGGCCTTCCAGACTCCTGTTCAAGAGGCATCCCCCAGGGCTCCCTCTGCCTGTGTGACTGGTGAGCAGGGGCCAGTGAGCACTTTCTAGCCACTTATCAGACACTGTGAGGGAACACTGTTGCTGAAGGAGAGGGGTGTCTGTGTGGGGAGATTGCAGCTGAAGGGGCATTGGGGTGGGGGAGGTGTGTGGGTGACTAGACAGGGAGTACCCTAGTCAGGTTAGTGGGTTCTGGAGGTTTGGGGTGTTGGGGGGTGTGACGGTGCTGTTCCTGGTGGGATCCAACTGTGAATGTCAGATCAGGACAGACTGCTTCCAAAGGGGCAACTACAGCCCAAAGCTGGGGTTTCATCACACTAAGGCAAACCAAACCAGCTAAACAGAAAAGACTTTGGTTTCACCCCACTGGCTAACAACAAGTCACACAAGCAATTCCCTTAAAACACTCCAGATTCCCAGTATCACCACCAGCAGCCACCTGTCCTGGGGACCAATGGTTATGAAAACCAATCCCCCAAATAAAGAAAACGGTTCTCCCCAATTCCAAGGAATCAGGCCCCAGACCCAGGTCAATATACAAATTGGTTCTTCCCACAAATCACGCTATTGCCAATCCTTTAGAATGTAAAATTTAAAGGTTTATTGTATAAGGGAAAAGGTATAGGTGAGGGTTAGGAAAGGTTAAAAGAAATCAATTACATGCAGTAATGGTACACCTCTTGGTTCAGTCTTGCAGCTGTAGAATAAAACTGCAGGTTTCAATCAAAGTCTTTGGAAAGCATCCCCTGCAGGGATGGGTCAGTACCTTTGTCCAGAGTTCCCTGAGAAGCAAAGTTCCATCCAAAGTTGGAAACAAGGCAGGCTGAAGGCTGGAGGTAGAAGACAAAATGGGGAATGTTCTTCCAGGCTTTATAGACTTCCTCCTGTGGGTGAAGACCCTCCTCCTCCTTATGCAGACTCTGGCTGCAAACTGAAGGTTCACAGCCACATGGTCCAATTACCAGACTCTCAATGATTCAGTTTTTGCCCAGGCATGTCCCATTCCTGGGGAGGCTCCTCTCCTCAGGTGTGGACACAGTTCATTGTGCAGTTGATGGCACTTTAATGGGCTCAAGTTAGCACCAGAGTGTCTGAGCTTTGACAGGAGCCAAGCCTAAGTTTGAAGTACAGGCACCTTTTATCCAATATCCATAACTTCAATTCCAAAATAGATACACACATATGGTCATAGACGCCTGTTATGACCCCCTTCACATAATAGTTGGTACCCCAATGATCTATATGGTACCAAATCATTCCAGTAACGTGACAGGGGGTGTTTCTCATTTTCCCAGCTCTGAGGTTATGGGTCCTGGAGGTGTGTATCGCTGGGGGTCTGTTGGCTGCAGAACAGTGGGGGTGGGGCGTCTCTTATGGAGGCGGGACAGGGGCTACATGGTGCCTGGTGCTGTCCCAGGGGATCTGTCTGGGCTTCCCCCACTGGCTCCTGGGATCGGTGTCATGCCCAGTGCACAGAACTGGTTCTAATGATGGAGGGCAGGTGGTGAGGGACTGAGTTCCCAGTGCGGGGTCCCTGGCTGCTGTTGGTTCTTGGTGGGGGGAACCCTTTGGGACTCCCAACCTCGCAGTGACAAACTGGTGGGGTTTCTCTGGCTGGTGGGTTACTGAGGGGTATCTGAGTCCCAGGGAATATCCAGTGGGATCTGGGTACTGGGGGGAATCTGGGTCCCCCTAGATGGAGGCTCTGGGGGCTACTAATAACCATGGTCCTTCTCTCTCATGAGCTTGTGCCTGAATCCTGGCACCCCACTTGCATGGCAATGCAATCCTTGCACCCCCCTTCATCCCCCCCCCCCAATGTGTCCTGATATTTCACTCTTCCGATCTGGTCACCCTACCTGTAACACATTCGAGAAGGCACCACTGGGAGCTACACCCCTAACCTCCATTCTTCCCAGCAGGTGCCTTGGCTGGCTTAGCCATGGTGCTGCTGTCTGAGACTTTTCTCCTCACTGCTCCATTTTTCATCACTGACAATCAAAAAGAAGGCGACAAGAGAGTAACTCTCCATTTCCTGAAAGCCCAGCAGAGATTGGCTGTCAGGGTCTCTGTGCACAGACATCCCCGGCCAATCACAAGGACGTGTGCCGCTGGCTCTTGTGTTGCAGCAATTGCAGTTGAAGCAATTGCCTTGTCAATGCGGGACCTGTCCCAGCAGCCTTTTCATCAACTCCAGGGTGGGGATTTGATTCTTTCTAATGCTCCTCTTCAAAGAAGCCTTTTCCTTAGCCAGTGAGAACTTGGATTGTCAAGGGAGGGCTCTTTTGTTTCCGAGAAAGACACAAGAAAATGTGAGGAGAGAAGACAGATAACAAGGCACCAGTGGGAGTTGAATGCAGGCTCTTTTGTTTACAAGCCAGGGGGCTTTAGCCAGCTAAGCCATCCTGCCTGCCTCCAGAGGGCACTTGTAACTGTCCCATTCATGATTTCAGATCTGTCCATCTGCAGCACAGCTCAAAATAGAGTCTCAATCAGCTCTGCTGTTACACAATGAAGACAAAATGGGTCAAATGGTCCCTGAATCCCTTATGAGGAAACCAGCCCATCGAGTACCAGCACTTCTCACTACCCTCGCACAGCGCAACTTAGAATTTTTGGCTTTATAGCCCAGAAAGCATTATCTAAAATGTTATATCTGTTCTTATCAGTTTAATATCTGATATGTCCTTAATTTGAGAACTGTATATTAAATGTATTTTTGAAACAGGGGGATGGAATAGGAGCTTGCTCTGTCCACCCCATGCATCAACCTGGTATTGCAGTGCTTCCAGGACTGGTGCCTCTCCTGTGGGAGAAAATCTTCTTGTTAAAAAAGCAGAAAATGTTTTGTTCTATTACTGTTTCTTTGAAACAGATTTTTTTCACATAATTGAAGAATCTGAACTCTCTAGCACTTTGTTTCTATATGACAAAATATTGTTACAAATTTTTGTGAAACTGTATGTGAAGTTTTTTTCTGTTCTCATTTCAAAACAGATATATAGGAATTGAAAAGATTCAGAAAGTGGGTAACAAAAATCATGAGGGAGCTATAGAACAGCTTCTCTATAAGAATAAAGTAAGATTGGGACTTTTCAGCTGAGAAAAGGGAGGACTAAAAGGGGGTATGAGAGAGGTCTATAGTATGACTGGTGTGGAGAACGTTAGTAAGAAAGTATTATTTATGCCTCCACATAACACCAGATCTAGCAGTCACCAAATGAAATGAATAGGCAGAAGGTTTAAAACAAACAAAAGGAAGTATTTCTTCACACACCACACAGTCAACCTGTGGAACTTTTTGCCAGAGAATGTTGTGAAGGCAAAGACTAGAATTGGGTTCACAAAAGAACTTTGTTGGATTGATGGCCAGTAGGAAGCACAAAGACATCAAGGGTCAGAAACGAGAAAAGAGAACAAAGAAGCCAGATAGTTTGCTTTGAACCGAAAGAAAGCACAGTGGGCAAGATTTTCTAGAACCTACTGAAAAAGGCAATAATAAAAACATAAGCAAAGAACCACAATAACAAATAAAGACACTGCTTCACTATAGATTAAGGAAAAAACTCTAAAAAAACACTGAAAAAAAGCTTTTGTTCTTGACTAAACACCAGAAGAAATAACAAAGTTTTTGATACTTGAGAAATTCATTATAGAACCTACACTCACAAAACTAACATAATCCCCTTTTAAAAATTGAAAAACCCACCCTGAACACGCCCAATCCCATCTGATCTTGGAAACTAAGCAGGGTCAGGCCTGGCTAGTACTTGGATGGGAGACCTCCTAGAAATACCAGGTGCTGTAAGCTTAACAAGGGTCTGGGGCTAGCAACTCCTCCCTGTAGGGAACCAACTTGCTACTGAAACACCAACAACAGAGATGGAGTGCTCTGTGGTTGGTGACCCATACCCCACCCAGAGGATGATGGGAAAAGACAAGGTATTACTATCACAAAGTTTTTGATACATGAGAAATGCATTATAGAACCTACACTCACAAAAATAACAAAAGCCCCTTTAAAAAAGACTTTTTCAGAAAGATCACAACAGCTGTCTCTCTGCTGGCTGCCACCTGCCCTCACTCACCAAACACTCTCAACACATGGTGGGGGACCCTAACTGCTGGCCCTGTCTATAACAGCCCCACTGCCGAAAGCTGCCCTGACCTGGAACCGGGGCTCCACTCTTCTCCACACCAACCCCCAGGTGCCAAATTTGGGCACTTCTTGGCAGCCTGCTCCCACTCCCACAATGCTCTGCTCACACACATATCTGCATATGCATATCATGGACCTGGCCTTGTTCCTGCTCCCTGGTCTGCCTCTGATGCAAAGAAGCTCCCCTCAGATGCTAGGGGTTCAGTAAACTGCAGCTAACCTGAGCCCTGGGAACAGGTTTATCCAGTGCTGTCTTCCCGTGCACACAGTCTCACTGGACAGAGAACAAAAGGCACCAAGTGGCCTTCCAGTATCTGGAGTGGAGACAACACCTGACCTTCTACAATGGACAAACTTTTTGGCCTGAGGGCCACATCGGGGGTTCTAAAATTGTACAGAGGGCTGGGTAGGGAAGGTTCTGCCTCCCCCAAAAGCCTACCCCTGCCCCCTATCTTGTCCCCTCCCACTTCCCACACCCTGACTGCCCCCCTCAGAACCCTCAACCCATCTAACCCCCTTCTCTGTGTCCCCTGGTCCTCCCCTCCAGAGACTCCTCCCACCTAGCCCCTTTCTCCCTGGCTGCCTTTTCCCTTATCTAACCCCCGGCCCCAGCCATCTCACCATGAGGCTCCTAGCCCCGTGTTTGGCTTCAGTGCTGTACACAGTGGCAGCACACCCTGGGGGAGGAAGGAGCATGTCTGCCTCCATGCACAGCCAAATATGCTGCCCCAAGGGAGCACACAGCCCCAGCTCCCAAAGCACTGCCCATGCAGAAGCATGGCTCCAAGGAAGGAGGGAAGGCGGGGATGGGCCGGGGCAGCCTCCCCAACCGAGGAGCCAGACGGGATGCTTCCATGGCCCAGATGTGGCCCGTGGCCCATAGTTTGCCCATCTATGTCTTACAGTGACACGTCACCATGTCAACTCACCCTTCCATTTAGAAGGAGGGGTGGGGATCCAGAGAGACAAAAGATTCCCACCTTGTGCCAAAGCTACCAAAGGGTACAGAACAAGGAACAGAACAAAAGAGGCTGCCAGTCATGAGAACACCCCGACTTTCCACCTAAGATGATGGAACGAACAAGGACTGTCCTGAGGAAAGGATTGGGACCAGAGTAGGAAAGAATCTAGTCTGTGAAAAAAGCTCATTGGAACATCTCTAAGGGCTAGATTTTACCTGTAATCAGTTTCTTAATGTATTGGCCTCATACTTGTGTGTATTTGATTAATTTTGCTTGGTGATTTACTTTGTTCTCTCTGTAGTTACCTGAAGCTATATCAATCTGACTCTTTACAGTTACTCAAATGGCTTTAGTTTATTAATTAACCCAGAGTAAGTGATTAATACCTGGGGGCGTAAACAGCTGTGCATATCACTCTATCAGTGTTATAGAAGGCAAACAATCTATGAGTTTACTGTGTATAAACTTTATCCTGAATAAAATGGAGTTATTGGCGGATAGGATCCCATTGGGAACTGAGTGGCTGGGGGTCTAGTTATCTGCTAATCTGTTTTCAGTTAAGTCTGCAGCTTTGGACCAGATCTGGATCTATGTTGATGCAGGTTTGGCTTGACAAGTGTAGGTAGGGTTCTGGAGCTCCAAGGTGGCCGGGAAAAACAGCATAGAAGAAATTGTAGGATGTCAGTTGGTAGTCCCAAGGGGGGATATGTGTGAAGCAATCTAGTATAAGTGTGTGGCCTAATGGATTAGGCATCTGACCTTTGATCAGGAGAGTGAAGTTTCAAGTCCCTTCAGGGCTGTGAAACTTTCATAACTAGAGGAGCATGAGGGGAGAGCAGAACTCATTGAGGTGCTTCTGCCCCTGTTTTTGTGGCAGTGGCCTTACTGCACCCTAAAGGCTCAGGAACAAAGACACACATGAGAACAGAGTATTGCGTCTTTATTAACATTTCTTGCCCTCAGGGTGTATAACTCCTGTCTCAGAATTCTGGTGTCAAGCCCTCCTACGGTTGTTGATGTGTGTTCATGATGTTTTGAGGCCAAAACTATAAATGGGTTCAAAAAACAATTTGATCAGTTTCTCAGGGCAGGTGCATCAGGTCTTAGCCGAGATAATCAGGGATGCATCCCTATGCTCTGGGTGTCCATAAACCTCTGTCTGTCAGATGCTGGGTGGGGTGATGGGGTGGTTCACTCAGGGATTGCCTGTTCTCTTCATTCCCTCAGAAGCACCTGGCACTGGACACTGTCAGAAGACAGGATACTGGATGAGACAGACCATTGTTCTGATCCACTAGGGCACCTCTAAAGTTCGGTAAAACGTACAATAGCTTTCTGCCTTTGAGAAGGATGTTACATGAGGTAGTGTAACCCCCACACCTCCTGGGTGTGGTGTGCCTGACCCATCTAGCAGTGGAAAGCAAAAGAAAGAGAAAGCGAGATTTGATTGGGTCTGCTCTAAAGCCTTAGCCAACGAGCAGCTGGCTCATGCACTAATCTCCAGAGACCCAGGGATGATCGCAATCTGTTGATGTTACAATAGCACGCTGCCTTTAGTGAATATTTGCAAAACAAGTTCAACACAAAAGCCTGTGGAAAAACAATAAGGGCTGGATTGAGAGGCAAAACTGCGGTTATAAAATTCAATGATGGACTGAATGAAACCAAAGTCTTGAGACCAGGGTAGAAATTCAGTCACCTGTCCCCAGTTTCAGAAGTGAGACCAAGGTTTTTTCTTGTAATACATATGTAACCCTTCTGCCCTTCAGAATTGGCAGCAACAAGGGCCAGGTTCAGTAAATAGGGGTTCCCTCTCAACAATACAATGCAAACTGGCTCGAGCCCCCACCCAGTGACCTGGGAAAATCCTAACACACCCCTGGGCGCCTCAATGAGGCAATACTTCCCCTCTTGCAAGCACAGATCGGTGTAACAGAAGATCTTTATTAACATGAGGTAAATGACATCACTAAACTGGGAAAAACACCACACCTAGGGTTCATACACCAACCCGTGAGCAAATTGCCCCTCCCCAGCAAGTTTGGGCTGTGTCCTCTCCTGTGGGTTCAGGAGTCCAGCAACCCAACGTCACCCAAAGTCCCACAAGTCCAATAGCCCAAAGTCCCTGGAGTCCAGCAACCCCAAAAGTCACCCAAAGTCCCAAAAGTTCAACAGCCCCAAAGTCTCTGGAGTCCCTGGTGGAAAGTCACTCTGCCGAGTCTTACCTCCCAGGCTGGGTGGAAGTGGAGAGCAGAGTGGAGGGTACCTTCATGGGGTCCGAGGCCGACGGCCCAGTCTCTCCGTGGGGTGCTGGTGGCTCCGCTAGCCGCCCTGCTAGCCGACACAGGAACTGCTCTGCCCGCGGCTCGACTCTGCTCGCTGTCTCAGGAACTGCTCAGGAACTGCTCGGCCAGCTGTCTCAGGAACGGGTCAGCCGGCACCGGGACTGCTCAGCCAGCTGTCTCAGGAACGGGTCAGCCGGCACCGGGGCTGCTCGGCCAGCTGTCTCAGGAACGGGTCAGCCGGCACCGGGGCTGCTCGGCCAGCTGTCTCAGGAACGGGTCAGCCGGCACCGGGGCTGCTCGGCCAGCTGTCTCAGGAACGGGTCAGCCGGCACCGGGACTGCTCGGCCAGCTGTCTCAGGAACGGGTCAGCCGGCACAGGAACCGCTCTGCTTAGGGCCCCCCACTTAAGATAAAGCTCAGTGATTTTCAGCTCTTAAGTGATTTCAGCTCTTGAGTGATTTCAGCTCATAGCGGGGGGCCTTAGTGCAGAGGCACCACCAGACCCAAAACAACTTCAGCTCCGTGGGCTGAAGTTAGACTCCTAAAGGAAGCAAAAGCCAGCTCTAACATTCCACAGGGGAGAGAGGCCAGGTGCAATAGGCCTGTGCGGCCCTCAGACAAGGCCCTGACCACAAGGTCTTGAGCCTGTCTACAGCCTCTCTCAATTCAGTGAGTTTTGGAACCCCTGTCCCTTGTTTACCGAGTGCTACCTAGCTGAAGGCGAGTCCCTCCAGCATGCCAAAGGCCAAATCAATGTCCCAACCCCTCATTCACATAAACATGTTAATCAGCACTCTATCATTCTTGCCCCAATACTACAGAAACTGGGGGTCCCACAGTAGCCAAAGTGATCATTTTGGCTGTTAGAGTGCAGGCCAGGTACGGTGGGTGTGTCTAAGCAAATCAGGTGTTATTTTCCAAAAGCTACTGCAATTTCTGCAACTCACCACTGGATGTCACCCATACTGACACTGCAAAGTCATTGCAATTCCTGCAATTCCCTGACACTGCTTACACATAGCTTTTCACCCCAGATGGGACTTGAACTACAATCTCTAACTTAGGAAGCCAATGCCTTATCCATTAGGCCATTGAGGCTCTTCAAAACCACTACAGGAGGGATGGCTAGTCCCTCTCATAATTGCACATTCCTTCCACCACCTTAGAAGCCAAATACAGTAAAACCTCCATTTAATGGACTAATTCAGGCAAGGGGGTGTCCGTTAAATGAAAAAGTCCGTTATTTAATAATTAAAAAAAACACAAGCTGTCGGAGCAGCCGCCCGACCGCCACAGGGTCGGGGCGGCAGCTCCGCAGCCCGCCCGCTGCTGGGACCCAGGTGGCAGCCGGGAGTGTTCAGCCAGCCCGCCCGGGTCCCGGCTGCTGGGACCCGGGCAGCAGCCAGGAGCTGTCAACCAGCCTGCCTGGGTCCCGGCTGCTGGGACCCAGGCGGCAGCCGGGAGCTATCAGCCAGCCCGCCCGGGTCCCGGCTGCTGGGACCCGGGTGGCAGCCGGGAGCTGTCAGCCAGCCTGCCCAGATCCCAGCTGCCGGGAGCCAGCAGCCAGCCTGCTCGCTGGTGGGACTCGGGCGGGACCCGGAAGCCGGCAGCCCGCCCGCTAGCGGGACCTGGGTGGGAGCCAGCAGCCAGCCCGCACGCATGGGGGACTCGGGCGGGACCCGGCAGCCAGCCTGCCCGCCTGCTAGCGGGAGCCAGCAGCCAGCCAGCCCGCTCACTGGCGGGACTCGGGTGGGACCCGGGCGGGAGCCGGCAGCCCGCCCGCGCACAGGGGGGAACTTGGGCAGGAGCCGGCAGCCAGCCAGTCCGCTGGCGGGACTCGGGTGGGACCCGGCAACCAGCCAGCCCGCCCGCTGGCGGGACTCAGGCGGGACCCAGGCGGGAGCCAGCAGCCAGCCCGCGCGCAGGGGGGATGCGGGCAGGAGCCGGCAGCCAGCCCACCCGCTGGTGGGACTCGGGTGGGACCCAGGCAGGAGCTGGCAGCCCGCCCGCTAGCAGGACCCAGGTGGGAGCCGGCAGCCAGCCCGCCCACTGGCGGGACTCGGGTGGGACCCGGCAACCAGCCAGCCCGCCCGTTGGCAGGACCCGGCAGCCAGCCAGCCCGTCCGCTGCCGGGACTTGGACGGGAGCCGGGAGCCGGCAGCCCGCCTGCAGGTGGGAGCCGGACGGGAGCCGGCAGCCGGCAGCCAGCCCCGCCCGCAGGCAGGACTCGGGCGGGAGCTGGGAGCCAGCCCACCTGCAGGCGGGAGCCAGCAGCCAGCCCGCCCACTGCTGTGACCCAGGCGGCAGCCGGGAGGTGGCAGGGAGCCCTCTCGCTGCCTGGACCCGGGCAGCAGTGGGGAGCCGGCAGGCAACCCACCCGCTGCCTGGACCTGGGCAGCAGCCGGGAGCCGGCAGCCAGCCCGCTGGCTGCCTGGACCCGGGGGCAGCGGGGAGCTGGCAGGCAGCCTGCCCACTGCTGTGACCCAGGCGGCAGCTGGAAGCCGGCAGCGAGCCTGCCCGCTGCCTGGACCCGGGCAGCAGCCGGGAGTCAGCAGCCAGCCTGCCCGCTGCCGTGACCTGGGCGGCAGCGGGGAGCTGGCAGTCAGCCCGCCCACTGCCGTGACCCAGGTGGCAGCGGGGAGCCGGCAGTCACCCCGCACGGGTCCCGGCTCCCGGGACCCGCCAGCCAGCCCGCCCGTGGCTGGAACCCCGGCGGCAGCAGGGACCCACCAGCCAGCCCACCCGCTGCGGAGAGCTGGGCAGCAGCAGGGAGCCGGCAGTCAGCCCGCATGGGTCCCGGCTCCCGGGACCCGCCAGCCAGCCTGCCCGCTGCTGGGAGCCAGGCGGCAGCCGGGAGCCGGCAGCCAGCCCACCCGCGGCTGGAACCCCGGCGGCAGCAGGGAGCCAGCAGCCAGCCTGCCCGCTGCCTGAACCTGGGCGGCAGCCAGGAGCCAGCAGCCAGCCCTCGACAAATGGATTTCGATGCATCAGACTTTCTTAAAAATTTTGTCCATTGAATCCGAAGTCCGTTAAATCGAGATCCATTAAATCGAGGTTTTACTGTATATATATTGTAACTGCTCACTGAACGTTGTAGTTATGTTTCTGAAAAATGTACTTTAGTGAGATGATGTTAAGTAAATCCAATTTCCCCATAAGAATTAATGTAAATGGGGGGGTTAGGTTCCTGGAAAATGTATTTTGCCAGTCAAAAGATTATATTTTATATGTACACACATTATAAGTTTTAAACAAACAATGTAACACTATACACAGTGATGATGATTGTGAAGCTTGGTTGAGGTGGTGGAGTCAGAGGGAGGGAGGGATGGGGTATTTCCCAGGTAATTCCTTACTGCTAAATGATGAACTAATACTTGGCTGACCCCTCGAGGGTTAACACATTATTGTTAATGCAGCATCACACTCCATAAGGCAGCAGGAATGGAGGGAGGGGAGGCAGCATGAGACAGAGATACACACCCTGAGTGTGAGAGACTTTGAGACAGCAGCTGCTGCCAGCAAGTGCCTTCCATTCTCAGCCCTGTTGTGTCCCCTCTGCTCTGTGGAGATGGGGGACAGGAATAGTAGAGGGGGACATCCTGTGATCCCTGACTCCCTCTCAATCTTTGCTCTCCAACCACCCTCCTGCACACTCTTTCTTGGCTGTGATCCTCAAACCCTGCTTGGCTTTCTTTGTGGTGATATAGTGTTTGTCTGCCATGTTGATATAACTTTGGATCCTGTGTGATTTTGTGGATGCCTTGCATAGTTTTGTACTTGTGTGTGTTTGATTTTTTGCATGCAAATTGTTTTTTAAATGGTGCAGCTAAGTATTCTTTTGCTATGTGTTTTTGTGCTTGCTTGTTCTCTTTTTCTATGTTTTGGTATGGATTTGTTCTTTGTATGTTTTGTGTGGTTTTCCTTTTGCTATCTGGTTTTGTGTGTGTGTGTGTGTGTGTGTGTGTGTGTTTTGTTTATATCTTTGAGGGCCTGTGCAGTGTAAAAGAAATTTGCAAAAAAAATTGGGGGAAAAATATTCATCTTGGTCAACCTGAATGTCTATTATTGATAGTATGTTAGTTAGGCTAGCTAGCAAGGTGAAACAATAATTGGAACGTCTATTTGTGTAAAAGGACCTGCCTGGACTTCAAGGTGCATGGTGGAAACATGCCCCCATTCTGTTACTAGTCAGTGGGCAGCTTTGATTTTTATATTGTTTCCAAAACCCTTCCCAACACCATGAAGAAGATGGGGGGGGGGGAGGGAATCAGGAAAAATTGCGGATTTCTTTAAATTACAACTGAAGATTTTTTTTTATATGAAGTCACTTTTCCTTAACCGGGAATTGAATCCAGCCATGGTAGTAAAGGTGCCAAATCCTAATCACTAGACCGACAATGAAGTTGTTTTCTTTCTCAGATATGCTCCACTTTCTTAGGCTACTTTCCCATTTCTGAATTTGCTTTTTTGTCCATTCCCAGAGGGGCTAAGATCCGAGGTTGGAGGGATCTAAGAACCTGCAGGTTTTCCTCACCCACATCTTAAGGCAAACAGTGATTCCCTTCTCTGACACACCTGGGCTCAGGTTTCTTTTGAGTTTTTCCCAAGGGGGTCCTGATGAAAATGTGTGTGTGGCAGGCAGGGAACCAGCTTGTCCCCCTCTCTCTGGGAGCTGAGAAGCCTTTTCTGACTCTTCCCCACTCAAAGAGTCCAACAGCAGCTCCCCATAGTGGAAGAATTATAAATTCCACGCTCCCTCCCTGGTTTCTCTGACCAGCTGATGGCCACAGCAGCTAACTCAACCCCAGCTCTCTGGTCTAGAAAGCAGTATCTTTCCAGCCTTGTAACAGCTCTGGTTTGCTACCTGAAAATGTAACTAACCAGGAAAGAAGGCAAAGGTCAGAAAAGGAATCTCAGCTCACAAATAAACACCCTCAAGGCTCCTCCTACACTGAGACTAGACAGTTGACTGACTTCAAATCCAGCTAACTCAGTCACTAGCACATGATACTCTTAATTCCACCCTCATGAATTCAAGCCCCCTGTTGGGCTGTAGCGATAGCCCTTAGGTGTCTCTCTTCTGCTTATAGCCACAGCCCACAATGAAATAACCACTCTTCACTATCTTAGGCAGCTAATGTTTCTTCCTCCCTAAGAAAGTAAAGTCTACCAGTCCCTTACTTCACACTCCCCAGCATGAGCCTGTGTACCAAGAAAAAGCAGTGTGAGCCTGTGTATCAAGTTGCCCCACAGGAGCTGTTTTTCTTCTCTTGCTCTTTCTCAGCAAGGGGGAGAAAAAGAGGCAAACTGGTTTAACATTGGAGGGATCCTGTTGGACGGCTTACTAGAAATTTGCAATACTATAACTATTTCCCATGCCCGCTTAAGAATGAAATGCAGGATCAGTGTGTGGTGAGGAACCAACTCTGCTGTTTTACTGGGGAGCCTGCTTGCTCCCCAGAATCAATAATGAGCAAGTGGGGAGATCCAGGGTGCAGTTCAAACATCCAATCAGGCTGGCCAGGGACAGACATCAGGCCTGCAAGGGAAAGGTGAGCATGGCAGTGACTTCACAAAGGCCTTTGGCAGGAACTCAGCCTATTGGACAAAGGTGATGAGGCGGCTGTGACCTCACAGAGCTCCCTTGACAACAGTGGGGCAAAAGAAACCTCAGAGACCCCTGTAACCTTGCTGCAGCAAGTCTCCATCTCATGGTCTCTCTGTGAGGACCAAGAGAGGACTGGTGTGGAGGAGATTCTGTGGTAATCTTTTTCATTTTTGTGTGGATTTTGTAAAAGGAAATCGTCATCTTTGTAGAAGGTAAGAACAAATCTAGGCTCCATATAGAAGATGGGGGACTCTATCCTAGCAGATTCTCAGGTAGAAATAGAGAGGGTACAATGCCTCTGTACTGGCCACTGGTGCAACCACTCCTGGAATATTGTGTCCCATTTCTGGTGTCCAGAATTTGAGACAGATTTTGATGAATTGGAGATGGGGATCACAGAAGAGCCACAGGAACAATGAAAGGAAACATGCCTTATGCTGACAGACTCCAGGAGCTGAATCAACGAGAAGGGTAAGGACAAGCCTAAGGGAACAAATATTTACTAATGGGCTCTTCACTTTAGCAGATCAAGGTTATGAGCAGACAATGGCTACAAGCTGAAGCTAGACCAACTCACACTGGAAATAAGGCAAGCATTTTTAACATCAAGGTTTGGAGCAATTCACCAAGGGCTGTGCTGGATCCTCCACAACTGACCTTTTTAAAAATCAAGATTGGGTATTTTGCTAAAAAAATCTGCTCTCATTCCTTTGGGGATTATTTTGAGGGACGTTCTATGGCCAATGAGAAACAGAAAGTCAGACCAGAGTGGTTCCTTCTGGACTTAGAATTAGTGAATCTGAGACTTGCGGGGGCATTTGGAATTTGTCCCTTTTTGCTGTCCTCTTGTCTCTTCTTCTCTTTTCTCTTCTTCCATTTCTTTCTGGTGCTCTTCTTCCTGGGGAGGGAAAACACAGACAGTAACAGTGAAAAGACAGTGAAATCACAGATAGTAACAACCTTGAAACACTCACTAGGGAGAGGTGGCAAATAAAGGATCCCAAGTTTCCACCATGACTTGAGCTTGAATTGCAAGATTGAAAGCCCTAAATGCTCGTCCTCATACCATGGAACCAGTAGGATCCCCCTTAAGCATTGCTGACTTCCAACAGGTAGGACATTAGAGAGACAATTTTTTGTATTGCTAGTTCGAGGCCTCGATTGCCTGCCTTGCATTTGGTCAACAAGTCAGCACACAGCACTTTACTCCAGGCTTTTCTTCCTCCAGACTGCAAGGCCATGTGAGAAGGATGCCATGTCAGTCCCAGGAAATAAAGGGATATTTTCAGGAAAGGCCAAGTATGAAAAGGAAGGAGTAACATGAAGCAGGACATGCCTTCCGAAAATCTTGGAGAATGCCAAACAAGAAGAACTTTTGCTGGCCTGGTACATGACCACTAGATCCTCAGCTTGAAAGTTTGATGCTCTACCAACTGAGCTAGCCAGGCTCAGATAGCAAGCTGCTAAATTGCTGAAGTCAAGAAAAAGTGAGGGGAAAGACTGGAAAAACTTCTATTCATGCTCTTTCATTCACCATCCTCAGGCCTTCTTCTTTGGTTAGGAAAATGTCAGATCTAGTAGAAAACACCATAATACAAAGCAAAACTAAATCACACATAGAAATGCCAGTGGAAATTAAAAAACAAACAGAAAAAAAGGGAAAATCAATTCTTATCCATGTAGAGCCCCAAGTTTCCACCAAGCCTTGAACTTACACTTCAGAATTCAAAGCCCTGAAAGCTGGGTCTTAGACCATGGGACTAGCAGACAACTCCTTTAGCTCTGTTTATCTCCATTGCAACTGACCAGGAACTTGAACTCTAGACCCTCAAATTAAAAGTCTGATGCTCTACCAACTGAGCGAGCCAGGCTCACATACGTCAGGTGTATGGTGAAGAACAGAAACTAGTCAAGAAAAAGAGGGCAGGAAACAATACAGAAAACTTGCTTCTCTTGCTCCTTTAGTGATCCTAGCCCCAGCCTGCTCCTCCATCCAGTGCTGAAAGACCTTCCTGGGTTTTTTCAGTTAAATATTGAATCTAGGAGAAAACAACTTTCTAAAATGAAATCACAGACAGAAATACCACTGGAAATACAAAAGCCAAAAAAAAAAAAAAAAAAAAAAGTAAAATGCAATCCCCATCACATAATGATATCCAGGGCTGAATTAACTTTTTGTGGGCCTGGTGCCAAACATGTGGGCCCCCTGTGGAATGAAGGGCCCAGGGTTAAGAGCACAGCAGGGGAGTGTTTTGATCCCCAGCTGGAATGAGGCAACTACTTGGGGGGCAAAAGCACAGTGGGGTAGGAGCTTCCTAGAGCAATGAAGGGGCCACAGATAAACTGCAAGCACAGCAGATCTGGGGAGGGGGGAAACAGGATTGCCCCCACCCATGCCCATATAGAGCAGGTAACCTTCTCCCTGGTTCTAGGCCATTCTCTTCAGCTCCCTCTGCGCTGAGGGTGGGGGTGCACCAAGCACAGGGCTGGGGGTGCAGGATCTGGGAGGGAGTCAGGGTGCAGGCGCTAAGGTGAGGGAGGGGGCCAAGGGATTGGGGTGTGGAGCACTTACCTGGAACAGCACTCATTGGTGCGATGAGTGCAGATGGGAATGTGGGGTGTGGAGGGGAGCTCCGTTTGGTGCTCGGTCCACAGTTGCACTAATGATATGAATAGCCAGTGATATTTGTATGCAACTACTCAGTCAGTTGTGAACCTTCTTCCTATCATTATCCTGTTGAGATGATGCTGATGGTCACGTGACTTTATATCCCTGTGTGCCATGGACGTCTCCAGGTTGCAATACCCAATCCAACCCTTTGGCACATGCAGATGGGTACCTCTGTATTGTGCCTGATTCTTGCACAGCTGTACAAGGCTGGCAGATGTCAATACCTGCCCCTCTTCTTCACTAGCACCAGGCCAGGCTAGGGCCGGGGAGAGAGAGAGCAGCAGGTTTCCCCTATTGTTTCCCACTCCCTTTTTTTTGACCAGTTTCTCCTATGCACCAACTTGCCACTTTTTTTCACTATGAGCCTGGCTAGTTCAGATGGTTGCACATCAGCCTTTTAATCTGAGGGTCAAGGGATCAAGTCCCTGGTCAGGTGATGAAATGTTGACAAAGAGATTAGATACCTGTTTCTTGGATGTTACTGTCTCTCTCCAGGATTTTGAGTTTCTCTAAGAAGAGCCTTATTGTGTGTGGGGTTGAAGGAGCAACTTCCTGGCATCCCGGCTGGAGAATAAAGACCTCTGGGCATATAGCATGTTCCTCTCCTGCACACACACAACTACACAAAATAACCATAAGGAATTAGAATCACCTGCTGCCTTCCCCTGCCCTGCTGGATCCCCAAAGGGGGTGGTAGAGAGGAGGGTATGTGTGTGACAGAGATTGCTGTGCTGTGCTGAGCCAGTGAGGGAAGTGGGAGCTAGGGTGACCAGATCAGAAGAGTGAAATATCAGGACACATTGGGGGGGAATGAGTGGGGGAAGGGGAGGGACATGAGCAGGGGCAGGACATGAGGGGGGGGGAATGAGTGGGGGAAGGGGAGGGACATGAGCAGGGGCAGGACATGAGGGGGCGGGGCATGAGTGGAGGGGTGGGACAGAACAGGCACCAGTGTACAGCCCTGTTCAGAGCCATGAGAGGGGGCACACAGTCCTAGGAAGCTGAAAAAGGGGTTGTAGAAACTACGGGGCCAGGGTTAAATATACTATTATTTAGTTTATATATTTAATGAAAATAAATGAATAATCTGATAGTGCTATATTGTTATTGTTTTTATTTTGTGCCCTCCCCTCCCCCAGACATGCAGGAAAGACCTGACAGCCCTGCATGACTTGGTTTATAAAGGGTGGTGGGTGGCACCCTACGAGTGACTCGAACTTCGGGGGGAGAGGGCGGCTTTTTTTCCTTGTGTGCGGGGAACAGCAGTGCCAAACTGCCTGTTCCTGCACCCAGCTTCGACCTTTGGTCCCAGCCACACCACGTGCTTACCATATAACCATGCCCCCGTTTTCCAATTGCGCTTTTGTGCGGCAGTGCCTTGCGTGGTTTTAAGCTGCGCCTTGTGGGAGGTTTTCTGCGGCGCAGCGGGGAAGATAGCGGAGGTGCTGGCTTTGTTGGCAGGCAGTTTTAAGGGCTCTCCCCCACCAGCACCCTCCAAAGGGCCCCCACTGGCTAGCACCCAAAAACATATAAACCTCCCTCATTGCCCATCCCCCCATTCCCCCCCATCCCCCCATTCCCCCCCCCCATCCCCATCTCCCAGACACTCATCCCATCACACCCTGCTCCCTTCTCTGGCCACATTCACCAGCCCTACTGGGAGGCCTTTGACTCCTAGGATGAGACCAACAAGGGGAGTCTCCAGACTCTTCAGCCAAAAGGACTAGCTCTGTGGTTCTCAGGGACTGGGAAAAGTGCCAGTGAGAGCTGCCGGAGCCTGGAGTGGGGCTTGCAGCCAGGTAAGCATGCAAAGCCCCCTACCCCCAAGAGCCAGAGGGACCTGCCAGGGGCTTAGGTAGGGAGTCCCAGCGATGCTTACCTGGGGCTGCTCTGTTCTCCTGTCCCAGGAAGTATCTGGCAGGCAGGTCCCTCTGGCTCTTGGGGTCAGGTCAGGATTGGGTCAGGGGGCAGAAGCTGGGTTGCGGGGGATGGGTGGTGGTGGCCGGGGGCTCTCTGCCCCCTCTGCAAGCAGCCCAGTCCCTGCAGCATGCAGCTGCATGCTCCACGGCAGAGACCTCTCCAGAGGGGAGGGACCTGGTCATTTAGAAGCTGCCTGGGGCAGTGGGTCTGGAAAAGGTGAGAGGAGACAGAGCCAGGTATGGGGGGGTGCGCTGCTTGCATGCGCTGGCAGAGGGAGGGGAGGCACAGAGCCCCCCGGCCACCCCCCTCCGCCAGCCCCTCATCAGCGATCATCAGCCCCACCTACAGCCACTGCCCCAGGCAGAGAGTCAGGACAGGTCTCTCTCTGCCGGTGGGGGGGGAAAGGGGGGCTGCTTGCCCAGGCACCGGCAGAGAGAGACCTGTCCTGACTCTCTGCCTGGGGCAATGGCTGTAGGTGGGGCTGATGGTCGCTGATGAGGGGCTGGGGGAGGAGGGTGCCCGGGGGCTCTCTGCATCCCCCCTCCCTCTGTCTGCACTTCCCCGCTTGCAAGCAGAGCTCCCCTCCCCCGCAGTCAGCTGTGTGCTCCTGCCGGCAGGCGAGTGAATCAGTCGCCCTGCCGGCAGGAAGCAGTGGCTGAGGGCTGCAAGGTCCCGAATATCGGGACGAGAGGGCGTCCCGACCAAGGGCTGCAAGGTAAAATCGGGACGTCTGGTCACCCTAGTGGGAGCTGATGTCAGGCTGTCCCCTTCCCTCCGCCTCAGGACTGGTTGCTTCCAGCAGCTACAAGAAGATAGAGGCTGTGTGCCAACACATTCACTCTTCCACAACACACACATTCCCCCAACAGACATATTGTCTCTTCTCACACACATACACACTGTGCCCTGCCACACACACTTCAGTTGAAAAGCAGCTGGCAGTCTAATAGGATGCCCATGGAACAATGGGAAAGGGCCGGCGACAGGGGGGTACTACGGGTACAGCTGTACCGGGCCCCGGACTTTAGGGGGGCCCCGGTACACAGCTGTACCCGTAGTCATCCCCCCTTGTCGCCAGGCCTCGAGAGCGGGGAAGGGGCGGGGAGGCGGTGCGGCTCTCCTCCGGACGAGCACACACGTCCCCGGCAGGATCATTGAGCCCGGCCGGTGACAGTGGCGCAGTCTGGGGGAGAAAGTGCAGGGGGGGGGCAGAGGAGGCTCCGCAGCATGGTAGGGCTTCCCCCGCCGGGTCCAGGGGAGAAAGGGCGCGGGGGGGGAGAAAGAAAGGGCACAGGGAGGGAGAGAAAGAAAGGGCGCGGGGGGGGAGAAAGGGCGGCTCGCGCCGCTCCCGGGCTTGCGCTGCCGCCAGCTGCTGTCAGCCGGGGGGGGGCGTGGCAGCTGGGCTGGGGGGGCCCCCGGCTGGGCTTCCCCCCGCCAGCCGCTGTCGGCTGGGGGGGGCCCCAAATGATCAGAGTAGGGGGCCCCCAAATTTCTGTCACTGGCCCTGCCTCCAGGTAGCGGCTCGATCCCCGGGGGCGGGGCTGGGGGCCGGGCGGTGACTTTGCCCCAGTGTCCGGGGGACCCGGCATCTCGCAGCACCGGGATCTGCTCCTGGGGGGCCCCGCCTGCGGGGGGGGGGGGTCGGAACTGCTGTCCCCGCAGGAGACCAACGACCCCCCCCCGGCCTGGAGGAGAAGTGAGACCGGGCGGGGGGGACCTGGGGAAAGGGGCGGGTGGAAAAATGTCTGATCAGCCAGGACATGGGGGGAGAAGAGCAGGTGACCCCCGAGGGGTGGGGGGAGAAATGGGGGGCTGAGATCCCCTCGATTTACTGCTGCTCCCCACCCTGGGGACCCCCTCCTATCCTGCCCCCGTCATCAGCAACATTCAGGGTGACCCCCCCTTTTTTCTCCCACCCCTGAGAAGATCTCTGTTCCCTTCCCCCCATTCTATCCCATTTTCTCCCCACTTCACCAATGGCCAGTTCACATCTCAGGTCTGGGGTGCCCCCCCCCCATTGTTCCCTACAGTGATTTGTCCTTGTTCAGGTGGGAAATCATTTCCTCGGGTTATTTCTGAACTGGGAAGAGGGTCAATGGGTAGAGGCTGGGGGAGCCCTGAGACCCGGGTACCTCTGGGCTGGGGGGGACGTTCTCTGCTGGCAACAGGGACTGAGAAGGTCCAGAATGAGCCCCCCCATGGAGACAGCACAGCCCCAGGTTTCCCAGTCCCAGCTACTTTCCCCACCCTGCCCAACCCAGCAGCCCCCCATCACCACCCCTGCCTGCAAGTCACGTTCACAGACCCCACAGCCATTCGATAGATTGATATCAAATTCTTGAAAATCTTCCTGTTTTTCTCTCCAGGTGTCTGACTGAGATCCGGGCTCCTTTCTGACAAGAGCTGCAGAGACCCCAAGTGAGATCAGACCCCACTGTTGTGCCAGGTAATATTGAGATCCAGACTGTGATCATGGACCCCCTTGTGCCAGACAGTGCATGACTGCTGCCCACATTCCTACCTCCATTGTGTTAGGCACTTCAGAGACCCAGGCTGAGATATGTGTTCCTGTTCGGCCTTGCATGGCACTGACCCTGACAAAGATCAAACCCCACCAATGTACTGGGAACTGCACCAACCCTGGCAAAGATCCTGGCCCCACATTTTTCCAGCTCCTACAGGGACCCCAAACAGAATCAGGGGTCCTGTAATTCCCTGGCAGGCCCCTTGTTGTGCAGGGCTCTGCACAGACGCTGACCAAGATCAGGGTCCCCATTGTGACTGGTGCCGAAGAGACACCAAGGGTCTATCAACACTGCCATTAAAAACCCACCGCTGGCCCATGGCAGCTGACTCAGGCTCACAGGGCCCAGGTGAAGGGGTTGTTTAATTGCACTATGTCCGGGCTTGGGCTGGACCCAGGCTGTAGGACCCTGTGAGGTGCGAGGGTGACAGACCCTGGGCTGGAGCATCTACGCCACAATGAACAGTCCTGCAGCCTGAGCCATGTGAGCCCAAGTCAGCAGGCCTGGGCCAGCTGCTGGTGTCTAACCACAGTGTAGACATGCCCATGGTGACGGAGAGTCCTTGCCACAAACAGCTCAAAGGCTAAATAGGCAAATGTTCGGAGGCTGCTCTCCATTTTACAGATGGGGAAACTGAGGCTCAAAGACCTGACAATTTGCTCCATTTTGCATGGAGAGTTTGGTGAAAAGTGGGAACTGAGCCCAGATTGTTCGAGTTCTTGCCTCTCCCCTTTACCCCAAGCCCAGTTTGTGTGTGTACAGTGTTGTTTTGATCTGTGTTTGCATTGCTTTGGCTTCCAAGGGAGGTTGTGGAATTTCCTTTCTTGGAGGTTTTTAAGACCAGGTTAGAGGTGCACCAGTATGGGAATGTCTAGGGATACTTGGTCCTGCTTCAGCACAGGAGACTTGAATAGATGACCTGTCAAGATCCCTTCCATAAGTGTTCATTTAAATAATTCTCTTGCAGTGAGTCCTGTTCTATGATGCACTGTTTGGCATGGTGCCATTTGGAACTGTGATGCATCATGTTGTGTTGCATAGTTTTATGGTGCATTGTTTTGCCTCAGCGTGTTTGGTGCCTGTGTTTGTGCTGGTTTGAGTTGAGCTCTTTTCCATTGTGTACTTTAGGGCAGTGGTCGCCAACCTTTTGGTCCTCACGGACCACTAAAGTTGCGTGGCGCGGGGCCCCCTCCCCGGCTCGACTCGGCCCCCCCCTGGTCGACTCGCCCCCCCCCTGCTCGACTCGCCCCCCCCCCCGGCTCCAGCGGCGTGGCTCACACCCCCCCCCCCGGCTCCAGCGGCGCGGCGCAGCTCGCTCTCCCCCCCCCCCGCTCCAGCCGCGTTCTCTCTGTTCTTCCCTCTCCCCCCCCCGCTCCTGCCGCGTTCTCTATGTTCTTCCCTCTCACCCCGCCCCCGCTCCTGCCGCGTTCTCTCTGTTCTTCCCTCTCCCCCCCCCGCTCCTGCCGCGTTCTCTCTGTTCTTCCCTCTCCCCCCCGCTCCTGCCGCGTTCTCGCTGTTCTTCCCTCCCCCCCGCTCCTGCCGCGTTCTCTCTGTTCTTCCCTCTCCCCCCCCCGCTCCTGCCGCGTTCTCTCTGTTCTTCCCTCTCCCCCCCCCGCTCCTGCCGCGTTCTCGCTGTTCTTCCCTCCCCCCCCCCCGCTCCTGCCGCGTTCTCTCTGTTCTTCCCTCTTCCCCCCCCCCTCCTGTCACGTTCTCTCTGTTCTTCCCTCTTCCCCCCCCCTGCCGCGTTCTCTCTGTTCTTCCCTCTCCCCCCCCCACTCCTGCCGCGCTCTCCTCCCCCACTCAGCTTGCCTTGCCTCGCCTCGCCTCCTGCCCCGCCTCCGCCTCCGCTCTTCTCCCCCCCCCTCGCCTCTTACTGACCCCGCCCCTCTCCTCCGGCTACGGCTCCGCGGACCACCCAATTTTTTGCTTTAGGGTGTGTTAGTTTGCATTATGTTGCTTTCTTTTCCTTTGTATTGTCATTTTATGCTATAGGATGTTGTTTTTGTTATTTTCCCTATTTGCCCGACATTATGTAGTGTTTGTTTTTATACGTATATATTGCAAAGCATCATAGAAATGTAGGGCTGGACAGGACCTCAAGACATCATCAAATCCAGATCTCTCTGCTGAGGCAGGACCAAGTATATGTAGATTATCTCTGACAGGTTTGTCCTACCTGTGCGTATGACTTCTAGGGAAAGAGACTCCATAGCCACCCTTATAAGATTATTCCAGAGCTGAACAACCTTAGCTCTGGTGACATCCCCACAGATTTTATTGGTGAGCAGCTGTGGAGAGAGAGGAGACCCCAGTGAGTGGGCAGCTGGGTAAAGATACTAATGTTGGGAGGCAAAACATTGACATGTCCAAGGTCACCCAGGCTGCCCGTGACAGAGCTAGAAATAGATCCCTGTTCTAGTGCCACTGTACTGCTGTTCCAGGTACTGAAGGTCTCTTCCACACTGATGTTTTAGGCACTGGTGCAAACTGGTAGTATAGGTAGAATTGACGTTAGTGCACCACTCCGGCACTGGTGCACCATGTTGTAATTTGAAGGTTTGTGGTGGCAGGAAACAGTGACCTCAGTGAGGCCTGGGGCTGGCTTTAGAGTGCAGCTGGTAATGGTATGCTCCTGCCAGAATGTCAAGTTCAGCAAAACTCTGAAAACTAAGGAAGAGAGAGCTAATATACACACTGATGCAACCTTAACTCTGTCCCCTGGGGCTGACAACAGCCAGTGGGTGCTATCTGCCTGCAGTCCAGCCACACTCAGTGTTAGGGAATGTCTTCACTACAGCAGTAGGTTGATTTCCTTTAATTCGATTTTGTGTGTCTTCACTAAGCACAGCAAAGCACAGCAAGTCGACAGTGTCTGTCCGCACAACTTTTGCAAGCGTCGACATAACGAGCGTTGCACTGTGGGTACCTATCCCACAGTTCCCGGATCCCCCAGCAGGCACCATTTCGAGTGCTGCACTATGGGTAGGCATTTCCAAATTTCGCGCCCATTTTCTGCGCCGCCGACCCCCATTACGAGTGGTGCACTGTGGGTAGGCATCCCATAATTCGCACCCTTTCTCCGCGCCGCGCTAACACCATAGCACTGCAAGCATGGAGCCCGCTGACACCACGGAAACAGTAATGGCCGTTGTGAAGACCTCGATCACGGTTGCGGATTTCATGCTGAACTGTCTGCAGAGGAATGCGATCCGGGGACAACTGCGCTTTCTGGAACCCGACGACAGTGAGGAGGAGATGGACCAAGATGTGCACAGCAGGGACAGGAACACTGCCGTTTTTGGAAGTAGGGCGACTGACAATCTGTCAAATTTGGTGGCAATGGGGCAGGCTCATGCCATCGAATGCCAATTCTGGGTCAGGGAAACAAGCACGGACTGGTGGGATCGCATAGTGCTGCGGGTCTGGGATGACTCCCAATGGCTCAGAAACTTCCGCATGCGAAAGGGCACGTTCATGGAACTTTGTGACTTGCTGTCCCCGGCCCTCCGGCGCGAGAATACCAAAATGAGAGCGGCCCTTACAGTTGAGAAGCGAGTGGCGATAGCCCTCTGGAAGCTTGCAATGCCAGACAGCTACCGGTCAGTCGCGAATCAGTTTGGGGTGGGTAGGTCTACAGTGGGCTTTGCTGTGATGCAAGTAAGCAGGCCAATCGTCGATCACCTGCTACACCGGGTTATAAACCTTGGAAACCTGCAAGCTACAATAGATGGCTTTGCCGCCATGGGATTCCCTAACTGTGGTGGGGCTATAGATGGGACTCATATCCCTATCCTGGCACCGGACTACGAGGCCGCCGAGTACAGAAACCGGAAGTGATATTATTCAATGGTCATGCAAGCAGTGGTTGACCACAAGGGACGTTTCACCGACCTGTACGTGGGGTGGCCGGGAAAGCTTCATGATGCTCGTGTTTTCAGGAACTCTAGGATTTTTAGACAGCTGCAGCAAGACACTTTCTTCCTCGACCAGAAAATTTCCGTGGGGTGTGGGGTGGAAATGCCGATCGTTATCATTAGGGACCCAGCCTACACCCTAATGCCCTGGCTTATGAAGCCCTACATAGGAGCCCTGGACAGAGGTCAGGAGCTGTTCAATTACAGGCTGAGTAAGTGCAGAATGGCCATAGAGTGTGCATTTGGCCATCTGAAGGGGAGATGGCGTTCGTTACTGATTCGCTCAGACATCAGCGAGAGAAATATCCCCATTGTTATTGCTGCTTGCTCTGTGCTCCACAATATCTGTGAGAGCAAGGGGGAAACGTTTATGGTGGGCTGGGAGGCAGAGGCAAATTTACTGTCTGCAACTTACCAGCAGCCAGACAGCAGAGAAAGTAGAAGAGCGCACCATGAGGCCCTGCGCCTCAGGGACACCTTGAAAGCCAGTTTTATGAGTGCCCGACATGGCGTTTGAGAACCTGCTCCCTTGCTGTGCTCTAAGCCTGCTGTCCTTGAACCCTCTTTCCCTCCCCCCTCCTCATGCTTGCAGAGGAAATAAATTCACTGTTTTAAAAATCATGGTTCCTTTATTGGTTCATCAGAAATACAAATACAGGGGATCACTGTCATGGTAGCCTGGAGGGAAACCAGCAGTCGCACTGGGGGAGGAGCGGACAGAGGAGGGGGGGAAGGGGGGAGAGGAGGGGTGGCCAAGACACAGCAGCTTTTAAAAGTTTTCAGAGAAGGTCAGCCTGCTGCTGCTGCTGCTGCTTCTGCTGGCTTGTGGGGTGGAGTGGATCGGTCCACGGAGGTTGCCCCCCCCCGGGTTCTCACCCCGCATTTGGGTGGGGAAGCTATGGGACTTGGGGGGGGGGATTGTTAGACAGGGGCTGCAGAGGTGATCTTTGGCCCTGCTGCAGCTCCACCAGAGATCGCAGCATGTTGCTTTGGTCCTCCACTATACGGATCAAAGCATCCATGCGTCTTTCTTCGCGGTCCTGTCGCTGCAGCCACATTTCTTCCCTCTTTTCTGCCGCGGCTCTCGATTCCTGCCTGTCTCGATTCCTGCCTGTCTCGATTCCTTGCCTCTATCAATCTTTCCCTCCATTCCATCTGGCGGGCTGCCTCAGCGCGCGAGTTCTCCAGGAGTTCACTGAACATATCATTGCACGTTCGCATTTTCTTTTTACGCTTTCGTATCTGCGATGCACGGCGGGAGGAGCAGGACGGGGGATTCTGAGATAATTGTTCATCTGTGGGTGAATGTGGGCAAAGAAAGTTTGAAAGTTATGAGACAGATACATTCAAGGTTAGGAGGCAGATGCAGTCTCGGACGGTACACAATGGGAGTACTAGGCCATTAAAAACCTCAGTATTCACAGGCCTGATATGATTTCTGTACAAGGTCATGTTCTACACCTAAAAGTGACTGAATAGCTCACAGAAAAGTCACAGCATCTCAGACACATATGCGTGCCTCAGCCCAACACAGCTTCTGAAAGCACCATGCAGCCGGCCATGGTAAGTTAAAAGCAGCACTTGCATATTGTAGAGTAACCCCACCCCCTTCCCCCCACCGCGTGGCTCCCACTGAACCGCAAACTGCAAAACAAAGGCCAAAAAATCTCTCGCTAAGGGGTGGTTGGGGCTCTTCAGACCACTTGCACACTGGGGCTGGAGGGGGTGGGGGTTGGGTGCGCGTTGGATCTGAAGCGTAAGCAACATAGGTTAACCTTATGTCTACACAGCCATGAACACACCCAAGGCTCTTGTCTCAAAGCTGGGGTCACCTGATGCAGACTTGTGCTGCAGGGCTATAAAGCTCTAGTGTAGAAGCTGGAATGTAAGCCCAGCCTCTGAGAGCCCACCAGGGGTGAGGGTCTCTGAGCCCAGGCTATAGCCTGAGCGTAAATGTCTATACTGCAGTTTTTAACTCCAACGTGATCCCCAGATGATCCCGGCCAGCCAGCCCTTTAATCCCAGTAGAGAGGCACTCTAAGGGTCTGACTCCATTGCACTGTAAGCCCAGGGTTGGTAGACATCCTATCACCAGCCCCATGGTTTGTGAACTGAAGGGTTGAGCCTCTGCAATATCCAGGTTCAGAAGTGATTAAACCAGCTAGCTCAGTATCTTCTTTTCTGAGGGTAGCCCATAGCCTAGCTCCACAGACAATGTTGGTGCACTCACTCTTCCCCAACTCTCACACACTCACCCAACACACTCACTGTCTCTCCCCGCACATACACTCTCATGTGCTTTCTGTCCTGCCACACACACTTCAGTTGAAAAGTCAGTGGAAATCTAGTAGGATGCCCATGGAAGAATGGGATAGAGCCCATGAGCCATTGCAAACCCTTCCCAAAGCACTCTGCGGCCAGTTGCACAGTGTAATAGCTACCCTCAGTGCACTGCTCTCTGGGGTGATCCAAGAGTTGCTAGAGGTGATGCGGTCTGTGATGACATAAGGAGGTTAGTGTTGAATTAAAGATCTTCAAATAAAGCAGCAAAACTTTGCTGTGTAGACATAGCCTGAGAGTGAGGCAAGACCTACGTCTTCACACAAAGGATGCTCAAGGACTGGAACTAAAAAGCCACAAGCTCCTCTGTAGTTGACATGATTTGAACCTGTGTAGAAAAACCCCAATGGAGTTCCAGTCCATCACCTTAACCACTCAGCCACAACTACTTACTGAATGATGGCTTTTCCTGACACTCTACTTTTGTCTCACTGAGTGATCACTTCCAGTTTCCTGAGACCAGCTTCCACAACACACGGCTGGTGTGAGTCTCTGAGTTCTTCTACCTTTTTTGTTTTACTTTTTCTGGGAGTGCACAACTCTTGGACTCATTCCCTTTGAATCTTCCTGATAACGTCCCATGTGGCTCAGCATATTCCTGCTGGAGTTTTTCCTCCTCCTTCTCACTCACCTAATGGGAGACAGGTTCAAAGGTGCAAATATTTCAATGTTTATTGAGGTAAACTTCAGGCAAGTAATGATTCTAATTTCCTTCCTCATTATCCCCTTCCCAGCTCTGACGCCACAGAGCCTTCTCTGTGTCCTTTTCCCCATTTCGCCCATAGCAAAATATAATTTCAAACCCCTCCACTTCCTGATTGACTGCAGGCTCTATAGTAAGACTACATCTCCCAGCCTGTCACAGGTGGTACTACGTGGTTTCTATAGTGTGGTGGTTATCACATTTGCCTGACATGCAAGAGGTCACTGGTTCAGAAACAGTACTGTATTCTGTGTTTTAACACTCCTAGTCCTTTGTCAAATACATCCATAATTTCTATGTTTTCTTTCTCATTTTTCCCCATTCTTGGAACTTTGAGTTCAAAAGGAGAGCTTCAGCCTGTATTTGGAGGGAAGGAATAGACCATCATTTGGGAGACTGCCAGCTACATAACAAATCTGAGGGAAGTGCAATCCCAACCTTACATTCTGAATATTTAACTCCCAGCCAGCAGTTTCCCCCTCATTTTTATGTTGAGCCACCTAATGATCACTTGATCATTACCTGTTAGGTTCGCTCACTCCGGGGCACCTGGCATTGGCCACTGTCAGTAGACAGGACACTGGGCTGGATGGACCTTTGAACTGACACAGGATGGCTGTTCTTATGTTCTTATCTACAGACAGCCTTATGTCCCCTTTTCAGGTCAGAGAAATCTGTTGACTGATGATGACATTTCTGCTACTTTCCTGGCTAGGCAGGGTTGGGGGTATGAGGAATCAGAACATAATAACTGGCAATCTCTAACCCCTCCTTTTAACATACAACATCACTTTCCCTTTTTAAATAACATTTTCCCCACAATATTTTTTGAACACTCAACATCTTACTTGTCTTCAAATCATGTTAATGCAAACTCTGAGCTACAAATAGCCTTACTATTCCATTGGTATTTTTAGGACAGTAAATTGATATAAAAGAGAACCAGAAAACAAGACAATTTCCAATATTATACACTAGCATAAGTGCCCGGCGTTGCTCGGGTCAGCTGGAGGTGGGGAGGGGGCAGACAGTTGACACCCCCTGACCAACCCCAACACCCACACCTCACCCTTCACCCACCCCGACACCTTCCCCCCCCCCCAGACCAACCCCGACACCCCCCGGCTTACTTACCCCCCGACCGAACCCAACACCCCCACCTCACCCCCGACCGAACCCGACACCCCCACCTGACCCCCTGACCAAACCCGACACCCCCACCTCACCCCCTGAGCAAACCCGACACCCCCACCTCACCCCCCGACCGAACAGCGTATTTAATAATCTGTGTGCTACACAGTGCACCGTGAGCTGGGGGGGGTGTCGGATTTGGTCTGGGGGGGTTGGGAAGTTGTCGGGGTGGGTGAGGGGTGAGGGGTGGGTGTTGGGGTTGGTCAGGGGGTTTTGCGGTTGGTCGGGGGGTGAGGTGGGGGTGTCGGGTTCGGTCGGGGGGTAAGTGAGCCAGGGGGTGTCGGGTTTGGTCTGGGGGAGTGGGAAGGTGTCGGGGTGGGTGAGGGGTGAGGTGTGGGTGTTGGGGTTGGTCAGGGGGTGTTGCGGTTGGTGGGGGGTGAGGTGAGGGTGTCGGGTTTGCTTGGGGGGTGAGGTGGAGATGTCGGGTTTGGTCGGGGGGTAAGTGAGCCAGGGGGTGTCGGGTTAGGTCTGGGGGTGTTGCGACTGGTGGGGGGGTGAGGTTGGGGTGTCGGGTTTGGTCGGGGGGTAAGTGAGCCAGGGGGTGTCGGGTTAGGTCTGGGGGTGTTGCGACTGGTGGGGGGGTGAGGTTGGGGTGTCGGGTTAGGTCGGGGGGTAAGTGAGCCAGGGGGTGTCAGGTTAGGTCTGGGGGTGTTGCGACTGGTGGGGGGGTGAGGTTGGGTGTTGGGTTCGGTCGGGGGGTAAGTGAGCCGGGGTGGTGTTGGGTTTGGTCTGGGGGGGTGGGAAGGTGTCTGGGGGGGTGGGAAGGTGTCTGGGGGGGTGAGGGGTGAGGTGTGGGTGTTGGGGTTGGTCAGGGGGTGTTGCGGTTGGTGGGGGGTGAGGTGGCGGTGTCGGGTTTGGTCGGGGGGTAAGTGAGGCGGGGGGGGTGTTGGGTTTGGTCTGGGCACCCACCCCGACACCTTCCCCCCCCGACCAAACCCAACACCCACCCCTCACCCCTCATTCACCCTGACACCTTCCCACGCCCCCAGACCAACCCCGACACCCCCCGGCTCACTTACCCCCCAACCAAACCCGACACCCCCACCTGACCCCCCCCAAGCAAACCCAACACCCCTACCTCACCCCCCGACCGAACCCGACACCCCCACCTCACTTACCGTCCCACCAAACACAGCTCGGATCCGTCGCAGGCGGGGAGGGGGCCCAGAGCTGAGGGATTCCGGGGACCTTCGCAGGGGGGGGGCACAGAGCTGATGGATTCTGGGGTTCCGTTGGAGGAGGGAGGGGCAGTGAGCTGAGCGAGTGCGGTGTCTGTTGGAGGGGGTATTATGACATCATCACCACCTAACCGCCCAGCTGATGTGATTGGCCCTGAAAGACTTTCACCCCTGGGGGGTGTCAGAGGTGAGATCCGAAAATTTTTTGACCCTTAAGACCATCCTGACCCCAGGACCCCTAACTGTACCAAATTTCAAGTCTCTGGCTCAAACGGTGCGGGAGGGAGTTCGCTGTCATACATACATACATACATACATACACCACTTGACTTTTATATATATAGATTTAGGACATGGATTTTTTTTAAAAAAAGGTTTATTGTCATCTTGTTTTACTCTGACTTCTTTTTATAAATCATCACAAATACAGTAACGAGGATTTAGAGAAATATCCAGGAAATAAATACAGTGTGATCCACTCGATGGGCAGAGAGCTGACTCCAGCTGCAGTCTGAAACAATCCCCATAACACTAAAGAAGGCTGCGAAGGATATGATACACAAGTATTTATATGTCCAATGCAGAGGTGGAGCCAATATAGGGAGAATTAGAGAAGCTACAGATCACTGAAGGGGGACAGTCTGCTCCTTAAGGGTTATCGTTCCCTTTTTTAGCTAGGCTAGACTAGAAGAGGAGAAAATTCTCTTTCACTCCCAGAGGATGATGAAAGTGTCAATTTCTCCTCTCTTCCTGTTCTACTAAAGCTCAGAGACAGGAAGAGACATTTCCTACTGTGACAAAGTGGGAGTACTGTGTGTGTGTGCCTCAGTTTCCCCTATGCATTTCTTAAGTGTCTATGTGAAGGGATAGGGGCTGATGCTGGAAGCAAGGAGGCAACGCCCTCCCCTCTGTGCATCCCTGGAAGCTGTAACCTGACCCCAGGTGGGGGAGGGAGGTCACGTAACACCTGAAGCCCTGGAAAGGAACAAAGGAGCAGGAAGTGGCTAGAGGGAGTGGTGAGTCTGGGTCTGGGGCTAGCTGGAAAGAGGGAGAGAAGCCATTTTGCTCTCTGGCTTCTCTCCTCTTCGATGGATCCAGCTGAGGGCTCACGCTCTTTCGCTGCATGGTCTGTGTTGGACCAGATGGAAGTCATCAAATAAACCTGGGAAAGAAGCAGGAGCCCACAGGGAGGAAGATATTCGCCCTGCCTAGAGCCCAGACCCCTGTGCAGACACAGGAGGGGTCAGGCTGGCAGGCTGCTGGGGATCTGCTGAATATTGCCTGTGAAATCCTGTTGGGGGGGAGAAATGTGTCTTCTTGGGGGCAGGATGCAAACCCTGCTCCTGTAACAGCCGAGGGTTTGAATTTGAATCCGGGGAACCAATCGGCGGAGAGGAAGATGGTCATTGTACTCACAACTCAAGGAAGGAGAAGGAGGGGGGCTCAAAATACCTGCCTGCCTGTTAGCAAGCAGAGCCCTGGGGCGGGGTGGGACAGAATGATGATCCCCTCCCCCCTACACACCGGAGAAAAGTCTGTCTCTGTCTCTGAGGCTGTGGTCACAGCGAGGTAACACCGGCAGGTTGTACCCCAGGTTAGCTACCTAGCTGCCCCAATTTCAGAGCTGGGAAGGAGAGTGACCCAGACAAGGTGGTCTGGGAATAAGGGTGACAGAGGGCTCTCTGTGCCCCAAGGGAGGTGCTAATCCAGGGCCGGTTGTGACTCCTACCAAGGAGTGGGAAAGACAATGGGGCACCCATAAACCATTGGTGAGGCCGAACTTCCCCAGGTCACTGGCTAAAGTGACCACTGCTCAGTTCGTTCTCGAAGAGGGGAGATGTGTGACGAAGTGGGAGTACTGTGTGTGTGTGCCTCAGTTTCCCCTATGCATTTCTTAAGTGTCTATGTGAAGGGATAGGGGCTGATGCTGGAAGCAAGGAGGCAACGCCCTCCCCTCTGTGCATCCCTGGAAGCTGTAACCTGACCCCAGGTGGGGGAGGGAGGTCACGTAACACCTGAAGCCCTGGAAAGGAACAAAGGAGCAGGAAGTGGCTAGAGGGAGTGGTGAGTCTGGGTCTGGGGCTAGCTGGAAAGAGGGAGAGAAGCCATTTTGCTCTCTGGCTTCTCTCCTCTTCGATGGATCCAGCTGAGGGCTCACGCTCTTTCGCTGCATGGTCTGTGTTGGACCAGATGGAAGTCATCAAATAAACCTGGGAAAGAAGCAGGAGCCCAGAATCTGGGTCTCACCTCCTGGCTTCCCAGAAAGGCTCGACTGAGGGATCCTGTTTGGACTAAAAAGCTGTGAGTTGAATGGTGTTCCTGACATCTCAAATAAACCGTCTATTCTGCTGGCTGGCTGAGAGTCACGTTTGACTGTGGATTTGGGGTGCAGAACCCATGGGCTCCCCCAGGACCCCGCCCAGGCGGGCTTGCTGGGGGAAGCACACGGAGGGGCAGAAGGTGCTGAATGCTCCGAGGTCAGACCCAGGAAGGTGGAAGTGGGGACCCCTGAAGCTCCTGGCCTGGGAAACAGGCTGTGTACGGAGAAGGGGCCCTTCACCCGGAGTCCAGTCTGGCTTCCTAGGGAGCGGTTCCAGTCCATCGCCCGGGCACTCCGTGACACCTACCTAAGAGCCTCAAGAGAACACGGCTGGGGAGCAGGCAAAGCTAAGGACCCCATTGCATTAAATCTAACTCCAGCCAGCTCGTGTGAGGTGTTATTAAAACTCCTCCCTGGGCTTCTAGGGAAGAGTTCATATCAGCTCCATGTGTTTTCCTGGAAGAGCCTCTAGGCAGGGGTGACATGTTTGTAGAAATGATGATGCTGCCCAGAACTCCCTGAAATTCTGCCCCCACCTGCCTAAGATACTGGGAGGGAGTTTGGGAGGGGGAGGAGGTCTGGGTGGGGCCAGAGGATTGGGGTGCAGGGTGCAGAGGTTGGGTTCTGGACGGGAGATGAAGTCTGAGGTGCAGGCTCTGGGATGGAGTTTGGGTGCTGCTTCCAGGCTGTGGAAGGGGGTGGGGTGCACCCCCATGCATCTCTCAGGCCATTTAAAACAGCCCAGAGTTCCCACTCACCACCAACCATGCAGCAGAGCTGAGCAGCTTCCTGTCTGCTTGATCCATGTGGCTTCCAGTCCTTCCCTCCACACCTGTTCCCATCCCCAAACTCCCTCCCAGAGCCTGCACATCTCGCTGGGAACTCTACTCCTTGTTCCTAGAGTGTCTCTGCCCACCTCAGGAGATGACCTGAAAAAAAGAGTTTCTGCCTTTTCTCAAGAAGTTCTTGGAGAGGCTTTTCCCCTGTGACTGCTCTGGTGTTCTACTCCATGCTTCATGAAAACATGCTTATAAATGTAAATATGAAGTAACTGGAATATTTCTCTATGGAAAGGGCTCTGGTAAATGATCATTACAAAGCTTATCTACTGAGCGTGTTCATCCTATTTGTATGCATGGATCATTCTTGTATCTGAAGCTAGAAATCTGCAGTAGAACTCTGAGTCCTATCGGAAGTCTGCAACGTGTCCACCAAAAATGGTGGCTTAGAATCTTGATGGCTCCCATTGACTAGGACAGTTGGTTTTGGATGGTCTATTTACCTGCAAGCATTCCTGTGTATCCATGGGCCGACCCATGGGTAATGAACAATGAGGTCTTACAGAATGAGGGCCACATCAGGTTTCTAAAATTGTACAGAGGGCTGGGTAGGGAAGGCTGTGCCTCCCCAAAAAGCCTGACCCCACCCCCCTATCCACCCCCTCCCACTTCCCACACCCTGACTGCCCCCTCAGAACTCCCAAGCCATCCAACCCCTCTTCTCTGTGTTTACTGAGAACTCCCTCCAGAGACTCCCCCCACCCAACCCCCTTTTTCCCCTGACTGCCCCAGCCCCTTATCCAACCCCCTGACCCAGCCCTCTTATGATGAGGCTCCTTATGATGTGTTTTGTTTCATTCAGAGCCAAATTTCCTGCCCTGTGGGAGCTCATGGCATCAGTGTGCTCCAGGGGAGGGAGGAACATGTCTGGCTCCATGCGGAGGTAGGGTTCTGGAGTTCCAAGCTGGCAGGGAAAAATGGCTCAGAGGTCATTGCAAGATGACAGGTGACTGTTCCAAGACAGATATCTGTAGGGCAAACTAGCATGACTGTGTGGCCTAATGGATAAGGCGTCTGACTTCTAATCAGGAGATTGAGGGGTTGAGTCCCTTAATGGTTGTGAGCCTCTTGTAACAAGAGAAGTGCTAAAAAAGACCATTTATGGAGGTGCTTATGCTTCAGGTATTGTAGAAGTGGCCTTACTGCACCCTGAAGGCTCAAGAACAGAGGCACATGAGAACAAAATCTCATGTCTTTATTAACATTTCTTGCCCTCAGAGTGTTTAACTCTTGTTCTCAGAATTCTGGTGGTTGTCAATCCCTCTTAGGGTTGTCGATGTGTGTTCATGATGTTTTGAAACCAAAACTATAAATGGGTTAAAAAACAATTTGTTCAGTTCCTCAGGATACATCGGGTATTAGCCGAGATAATCAGGGATGATTCCCCATACTCTGGGTGTCACTAAACCTCTGTCTGCCAGATGCTGTGTGGGGCCGATGGAATGGTTCACTCAGGGATTGCCTGGTCTGTTCATTCCCTCAGATGCACTGGTCACTGTCAGAAGACAGGACAGGACACTGGACTGAACAGACTATTGGTCTGATCCACTAGGGCAGGTCTAAAGTTCAGCAAAAATTACAATAGATTTCTCCCTTTGAGAAGGATGTTACATGAGATTGTGTAACCCCCACACCTCCTGGGTGTGGTGTTCCTGTCTCATCTAGCAGCAGAAAGAGAAAGAAAGAGAGAGTGAGATTTGATTGGGTCTGTTCTACAGCTTTAGCTAATGAGCAGCTGGATTTTAGACCATTCTCTAGGGGAGAGGTTCATGCACTAATCTCCAGAGACCCAGGTATGATCACTGTCTGTTGGCGTTACAATAGCACACTGCCTTTTGTGAATATTTGCAAAACAAGTTCTACACACAAGCAATGGCCTCTGAAAAAAACACTAAGGGCTGGATTGAGAGGCAAAAGTGCAGTTGCAAAATGCAATAACCTTTGATGGATTGAATTAGGGTTACCATTTGTCTGGATTCTCCTGGACAGGTCTGGCTTTTTTGGATAAAAATAGCATCCGGGGGAATTTGTAAAAGTCTAAAAATGTCCAGGATTTCCCCCAGTGCAGAGCGCAGGGTTGGGCTCTCTCCCATAGCTTCCCGCAGCTGTAGCAGCACCTCTCTACTCTCCCTCCTCCAACCCTCTCTTTCCCCTCCATTCTCAGAGCTGGGCTCTGCTGCTCCCCTGCTGCCCAGCATATGGGACCAAGCTGTGCCTTGAGCTGGGGAGCATGGCAGCATGTCTGGCTGAGCTTGGAGCCCTACACACTGTTTTGAGCTGCACAGTAAGAGGGGAAGGGGTGAGAGAAGAGGAAGGGAATTATTGGAGGGGTAGTCAAGGGACAGGGAGGGGGGTTAGATGGATGGGGTTGTGGGGTGGAGCTAATTTGGTAACCCTAATGGAATGAAAACAAAGTTTTGAGACCAGGCTAGAAGTTCAGTCACACTTGAAGTCAGATGAGCCAAGAGACTAAACCTCTGCTCTAAAAATAAGAGGAAAAAGTTAGAATTAAAAGTTCCAAATGAGCAATCACAGTAAAAAAATAATAATAACGAGTGCAATACCAGAAACACAGTCATTGCTAAATTACTAGCACGTATTTACTTATGCATATTTTCATTGAGTATTTGTTAAAATAAAAATTAACTAGCACAGTGAGAGGCATCTGCACAAGAGCAAAGCTAAAGGATGAAGTGATCAGAGTAATGTAAGGAATCAGGGAATTCAGGGATCCCCAGCAGCAGATATGACAAATGTGTAACTACTATGGAGACTTTCTGCCGTCAGATGCACTGGTGAGAGATTCTTTGTTTCTGAGGGGGATTAATCTAAAACAGTTCAATGAATTAAGTCTCCTCCAGCCCCTCAGTAGGTTACGTCAGACAGAGAGGAGCTGCAGTGACTAGGCATTGGGATGCCTGGGCCTGTGAGAACCCAGCCCTGGGAAGCCCATGCTGAGAGATGTTGTCTGTGGGAGGAGAAAATAAAGAAAGCCCCTCTGCCCCCACCCTATTTGTGCCAACACTAGGGTCTTAGCCCAACAGAATCACTGTGATCCCTCTTGCCCCTGTCACTCTCAGGCAGCACCTCACCCCTGGCTCTTAACTCCATCATCTTTAGCCCCATCCCTGATTTTGCCCATCATCACTCAGATCAGCAACCTTGGCACACAGAACAAGCACCCTTAGCAGGCCCCCTGGGTCCAATGAGGGCTGTGGCAGCCAGCACCATGGCCTTCGAGTGTCTTAGCAAGTCTTGAGGAGAGAAGGATCACAACCAGCCCTGGGTGGGCTCAAACCACCATCCATTCAGTTAACAGTCAAACACACGGACCCATTGTGCCACAGAGACACATGTCCACTGTTGCCAGGGCTGTTGCCTAGCAGCCTGCACAGCTGCCTGCCTGTGCTAGAGCTCACAGGGTGCTAGTGTGGGTGCTGGTGGCTGGGTGCTGGACAGTGTCACTCAAGAGACAGCAGAGTGGCACAGCGGTAGTGTGCGGGGCCCATAACCCAGAGGTCAATAGAGTGAAACCATTGTCTGCTACACACGTACTTGTTTCTTTTTGCTCTGGGCCTTCAAGCGAGGCCAAGACCCGGGTGAGTGCCAAGAACCTAGACCATGGGTGTCCAACCTTTTGGCTTTCCTGGGCCACATTGGAAGAAGACAAGTTGTCTTGGGCCACACATAAAATACACTGACACTAACGATAGCTGATGAGCAAAAAAACCCACAAAAAATGTAGAATAGATAATGTACATATCTAAGTAATAAAACTTCATTAATTTTTTTTTGATATTTTTTATTATAAAAGTAAAAGAAAAAAGGGCAACATAAAACTAGTGGGATATTTGACATTGTTTTTGAGACACTAATGCTTCAATATCTGGTTCGATGGAAGTAGTTGCAATTCTCAGTGAGTTCTCAAGGTGCTCATCAGATATTTTGGTTCTAATTTTACTCTTCGTGTGCTTCATCCTTGAAAATAGCTGCTCACAAATGTAGGTGCTCCCAAAAAGCGATGACATGAATAGGGCATGATTGTGAAGCGAGGGATATTTTTCTCTGGGAAGATACATCTTATAAAAGTCCAGTAAAGAGACATGATCAAATTTTTCTTTAAGTTAAATGTCAGATTGCAGCGCTATGCATTCCATTTGAAAATTGGCAGGTAACATATTTATGTCGACTAAAAATGGAGTCGCAAATATACCAAAATATTGATTATTTTTCCAGAAATCTTGAAACCTGTTCTCAAATTCCTGTATCAAATCGAAAAGCAAGGCTGCATATTTTTCGATGTTCACAGGACCGTGTTTAGCCAACGTGTCGAAATGCATAACATTGTTTGCCTTAATTTGAGATTGCCATAGTTTCAGTTTCATTTCGAACGCTGTTATGGTTTGAAACATTGTATTGATAAGTTGGTTTTCACCTTGAAGATGCATGTTTAACTCATTTAAATGAGCGGTCAAGTCTACTAAAAATGCTAAATCTGTGAGCCAGTTTTCATCGTCAAGTTCTGGCACAAATTTTGTTTTTGATTCCATAAACGACTTGATTTCATTTCGCAAATCATAAAATCTTTTCAACATTTTGCCTCGACTTAGCCATCTTACTTCCAAAAAGTAAATGATGTCCCCATAGTCAGCATCCATACTTTTAAGAAATTCCTGGAATTGGCGATGATTCAATCCCTTGGCCCTTATGAAATTCACAGCCTTAATGACAATTTGCATGACGTTATCCATTTTTAAAGCTTTTGCGCATAAATTTTCTTGGTGTACTATGCAGTGATATTTCATCAAATGTAAGTTTTGGGCGGCAATTGCATCGTCTTCTATTAATTTTACAAGTCCCTCTCTTTTACCTACCATTGCCGGGGCACCATCAGTAGCTATACCAGATATGTTCACAATGGACAAAGAAAATCACTTTAACATATTTTTCACTGCTTCGTATAAATCTCTTGATTTAGTTGTGTCTTTTAATGGCACTAAAGAAGCCATTTCTTCAGTGACATTATATTCGTCATCAATACCTCTAATAAAAATTGCCAATTGAGCTGTATCTGTAGCATCAGTGCTTTCGTCCATCACCAAAGCATAAAATTTAAAATTAGCAGCTTTACTCCCCAAACCTCTTTCGATAGATTTTCATATTTCATCAATTCGCCTGGCTATAGTCTGGTGAGACAAACTGATTTTAGAAAAATCCCCTTTTTTATCAGGGCAAATTATATCTGCCATGCTTTCCATACATTGCTTAATAAACTCACCATCGGCATATGGTTTTGATTATTTTGCTATCAGATTTGCTACCACATAACTAGCTTTTACAATAGAGTCTGTTTGAGTTGTAACTTTTTAAAAAAAACTTTGTAGAGATGATAGACTTTTTTTCAGTTCCGCTATTTTGTCTTTAGGACACATTCCTTGATACACACTAAATTTTGCAGCATGTTTTTGCATATAATGCCTTTTCAAATTGTAGTCTTTGAAAACTGGCACAAATTCCCTACAAATTAAGCAGAGTGCCTTAGTATTGCCTCGACAAAAAAGTAGTCATCTGTCCACTTTTCGTTGAACAGTCTTCCTTCTTTTGTAATTTTTCTTTTTTGGGGTTCTGTTTTCTTTTGAGACGCTGTGGAAGCCATGCTGGAATTAAAAAAATAATAATAAATATGCAATTATATTTACTTTTATTATGAAAATTAATAGATAGAAAATTAGAAAGCAAGGTTTAATAATCAAATAAGAATACTTACATGTCTTCTAAATAACAATAGACGTCTATCGTTTACAAAGGTAGGTTGAAATATTATCGATAATTGCTGTGTTTTACTCGCCAAATCACCACAAGCACACGTATCGTATGCACCTTTCTTCGGTGTCAATTCGACTGCCTGCACATTGGAAGCCATACACCACCAAAAAACTTAAGCCACACATGCGTGCAAATAGCAAGAGCGTACAGCACGCGGTGGCGTTATGCCTAGTACACACAAATTCTTTGTCACAATTCATTTTACGCGACATTAGAGTCCTCTCGCTCTTTATTTTATTAGTCAATTTTATCAGTTTTTTGGTTTTTTTGGTCAAACTGTTTGCAATTATAATGCGAATTACGAATAATACTCTGGTATTTGTGGACGTAATCTCATAACGTTGTAAGTTTATGATTTTGCGTTGGGCCGCATTCATAGCCATCCTGGGCCGCATGCGGCCCGCGGGCCGCAGGTTGGACAAGCTTGCTCTAAACCCTCCCTCTTGGCTTCAGGAGGTTCAGCTGAGACTCAAAGCATTTGCTCAGCAGAGTCATGCAGTGGAAGTCTGCTGGCTGTAACTTGGGGTCTGTGGCTTGAATCCATTCTCTGCTAGGCGCATGCTTAGGAAGCAAGAGAGAGGAACAGGAGCAGACCTAGAAAGTGCAGTCTCAGGCTGGAAGGAAGCGCTGTGGGTCCAGTGCTGAGAAAGCCCAGAGGGAGAGCAGCAGATATGGGTGGGAAGAGAGAGAAGCAATGAGTCCAGAGTGCAGGTGTAAAGGAGGGTGTGGTCCCACTATTGTGGCAAAAATCCATGGCTTATACATGTCCCCAGTGGAACTGGCTACTGTAAGGATCTGAGTCCCTTACCCAGACGCCTGCCTGACCTCGAGGACTCTCTTCCTATCCTCGTGTGTGGCAGAGTTCTCGGAACCCCAATGAGACTGGGCCCAGGATTCCAGGGGCATTGACAACCAACCTTGTCATGGTCACTTAGAACAGGGGCTGGGGTATCTCCACTCTGAGTGTCTGACTCCCTCGGAGGGAATCCCAGAGTAGTTGTAGGCATGTCCATCCCAAGAAATGAGAGAAACAAGGTACGGGAGGTAAGATCTTTTCTTGGCCATGTTCGGTTGGTGAGGGAGAGAAGCTTGTGAGACAGAACTGAATCACCTGCAGGTCTCTGTGTGCCTTATAGTTTGTCTCGTTCCCCATCCCACAAGTACAAACACTTGTCTCTACCCGATCTCAATGCCACTAAGAAGTCATTGGGGTCACTCCTTGCTTTTAGGGGGCTGGAAGAAGCACAATTAGCAGGTGCTCCAGTGGCACAATGGGTTAGCGCACAGTACTTATAGAGCAGTGCTGAGGGAGGATATGCTGAGGTTGTGAGATTAAGCCTCACCTGGAGCACTGGTTTTATTAACTAAATGGCTTCACCCCTCATTTGGAGAATTCCAGCCCAGGGACACTGGGGAGGGGAGGAGTCAAGACATCCCTTTCAATTATTACCTCCTCTCTGGAGTGCAGGTCGGGATCCACAACCCTTCCCCCCACCAGCCCCTGTGCCAGGGTCCCTCACAGAGAGCCCAGAGTCCTGCCCAGCCTTTGAGCCTTGACTCAGAGCCTGGGGTGGGAGAGGAGCAAGGTAGCCAATGACCGAGCATTTCCCTTCCATGGCCCATTTCCTTGAGCCTGGTCACACAGACAACAAGCAGCAAACGAACAGAGGTCCAAAGCACAGACAATGGGATGTTTATTGGAGTTAGTTTCCAAGCAAGCACCTTGAGAAGCCCTTCACACCAGTCAGGTTTATCTCTATCCACTGTCGCTGATAAAGTCTGTTCCCTTCCTAGACTCTCTGCAGAGCCCACATAGCTCCGCTGGAGGAGGGAGCCCTCGATAAGAAGCAAAAGCTCCAAACTTACCTCCCATCCTGTCTCAGGCAGGACAGCCAGGTCAGCTCAGCCACATGGAGGCAGAAACAGAGCCCAGGAGACAGAGCTTCCACCTCCACCACAGGAGAATGCAGCCATCTGGGAGGAACCTGCTATGTTCCAAGAGGCCTTTATTCCTCCAGCCTGTAAGGACAGTGTTAGGAAGTTTCCCCTTCTATCCCCCCCTCCCCAAAAGGCCCTTCTAGGAAAGGCAAAATCTTAACGAGAAAAAGTAACATCACAAAGGACTCCAAGGATAAAGAATCCAACACCTGACCAGGGACTTGAACCTTGGACCATCAGATTAAAAGTCTGATTGTCAGCCAGCTGAGCCAGCCAGACTCACAGCAAAATCTAGACGTTCATACAGAGGAGAAATTAGTCAAGAAAAAGGTACACAATAGAGGAAACATGCTGCTCTCTCTCTTCCTAGCCCTATCCTGGACCCAAATTGCCCCACATTTCAAGATACCCATGGCTGCACCAGCCCTGGCAACAAGCCCCATCCCTTGGCTGCCCCCCATGGGTTGTGCCCACTGCAATGGGTAGGGCCAATCCTGGGGAGTGTGGTACCCCGCTCAACTCCCTCTGCCCTGCCTCTTCTCCTTCCCCCCCACACACCCATTCCACCTGTTCTCCCAGCAACTCTGCACTCACTGGAAGTGGTGAGAAGTGGAGCAACCCAGCCCCAACCTGTTCTACTCCACCAGCTCCCAGAGCACTCCACTTCCCTTTCCCCGGCCACAGTCATGTCACTCCAGTTGTGGAAAGGACCGGCCCCAGCTCTCAGTGGCACTGGGAAGAAGAGCGCCATGGCTGGAAGCTGGTGGAGTAGAGCTGGCTGGGGCCAGGTTGCTTCTCTTCACACCACTGCTGGTGTGTAGGGAGGGATCCGTTGCCCCAAGCCTCCTGCCCCAAGCAACATGGACGGGGTTGGGGCAAGGGAAGTGGAGAGAGCTCCTCCTGGCCTTCTGCTTCTCCCCTGGCTACTCTGGGCCTTTGAGGGCCCCAAACATGGGCCCCAACAGCTCCTCCCACCAGACCCTGCAAGGGAGGCCTGGGGCCCCACACAGCTCTCCCCATGGGGGGATGCATAGGCCACCCAAATGGCTAGGGACAGCACTGCCCTGAGGCATTTTGTCAGCACCATGCCCCAGTCAACTGCACCTCCCCAAACTCCAGAAGGCCCAGGTCATCAACCTGACCACTCTTGTTAAATATAGCTTCAGAAAGATCCCTATTTTTAATAGATAGCTGACATTTGGTGTCTTACAGGGGTTCTAAGATGCCCCTGAATTGAGTCCCTAATTTAAATCAGTGCCACCAGATTAAAGAAATAAAATCGCATACTTGGGGGAGTTTTACCTCACTATCACTACTGATATGTTGTGTGGTTGGTGAAGAATTCTGTGCCTGAGAATTGTAAAATTACTTGAAGGAAGGTCAAAGATTTGACAAGAATTCAGGAAGAAATTGCAGGTACTAATGATTGATTTTGATAGCTGAGATGGATGCTATGGTGACCTGTGGCCCGGGTAAGATTGATTAGACTGCTACTCTCTAGTTAAGTGACATTGATCACCCTCCTAAAGGATGCCATGATTACATTGGGAACAACTGTCTTTTACCATATTGGATCCAAAGTTTCCTGAAGCATAGAAACAGCTGATTCCTTCAGAGCCATTCCATGCCTATGGGTCCCAGTCTGGCTGCCTTTTTGGACAAGAAGCTCTTCCATGCTGGGAAGATGATGGTAGCCAAATGAGGGAATGTGTCGGATTCCAGGTTCAGATTGCAGGAGACATGAATGCTGAGTTCAGAGTCTGTGACTTGGTCTCTTAGTTTTGCTCTTGAATCTAATGAATTTGCATCACTTCTCCACCTCCTGCTACTTTGAAAGACTAGAAACTGTGAAAATAGAGCTCGGGTGGTTTTTCTCATGATACAACCTTCCCACACAGTGTGAGACCCCTTCCACCCACACTTATGGGAGAAGACCCAGGGAGAAATGAACTCACGGAAATGGAAGGCTCCTAGGTTATTGTAGAAGGTGACTTCACACAAAGCTCACTGGATGGAAATAAGAGAAAATTGCCCTATACCTTTATATTTTTAACCTTTGAATAAATTGTTATCAGTGACAATGTAATTACATCTGAAGTTAATTAGTGTAATGTAAGAGGGTAATTATGTGATAACTTTCTGTGTTACAATATAATTCAGGTTTTCTTCTAGTTCTCTCCTTGCCCTCCTCCTACTCTATGGGAAATGGTGGCTAGTCCTGAAAAGTAAAGCTTACCTCTAAAGGAATTAGAAGGGGGAACATGTGAGTGAAATAGCATCTTTGAAAATAGAGGCCCAGTATACACTATCATTGTTTGTATTTTGAATGTAAGTTATTTTGATAAATTTTAAAATACATTTTCTGTTAAGAGGAAAATTGCTTGAGACATGATGTGTGACCTTTTATTCAGTTAGAGGGTAACCGCCATAGAGTTCCCCAATTCGCTTGTTTGCTAAACAAAGAGGCATCGGGCAGATGTCAGAATTTAAAATGGTAATGGATGCATGATGATTTATTTTTGTGACCTGTTATTTTTATGGGTGCTGAGGCCCCTTTTCCTTTTGAGGAGGCAGCTGTTAGAGCACAGCCATTGAACCCTCAGGCCTGGCCATGGAAACCTCCCCATTACTGACCTTATGTTTCTTTCATGTTTGATACCTTTGGGGTTCACTCATCCACACTATGGGTATGTCTTCACTACAGCAGTAGGTCGATTTCCTTTAATTCGATTTTGTAAAGCAGACTGTATACAGTCGATTTTGTGTGTCCCCACTAAGCACAGCAAAGCACAGCAAAGTACAGCAAGTCGACAGTGTCTGTCCGCACAACTTTTGCAAGCGTCGACATAACAAGCGTTGCACTGTGGGTACCTATCCCACAGTTCCCGGAGCCCCCAGCAGGCACCATTTCGAGTGCTGCAGTATGGGTAGGCATTTCATAATTTCGCGCCCTTTTTCCGCGCCGCCGACCCCCATTACGAGCGGTGCACTGTGGGTAGGCATCCCATAATTCGCGCCCTTTCTCCGCGCCATGCTAACGCTATAGCACTGCAAGCATGGAGCCCGCTGATGCCACGGCTGCAGTAATGGCCATTGTGAGGACCTCAATCACGGTTGCGGATTTCATGCTGTACCGTCTGCAGAGGAATGCGATCCGGGGACAACTGCGCTTTCTGGAACCCGACGACAGTGAGGAGGAGATGGACTAGGACGTGCACAGCAGGGACGGGGACACTGACTTTTTTGGAAGTAGGGCGACTGACAATCTGTCAAATTTGGTGGCAATGGGGCAGGCTCATGCCATCGAATGCCGATTCTGGGTGAGGGAAACAAGCACGGACTGGTGGGATCGCATAGTGCTGCGGGTCTGGGACGACTCCCAATGGCTCAGAAACTTCCGCATGCGAAAGGGCACATTCATGGAACTTTGTGACTTGCTGTCCCCGGCCCTCGGGCACGAGAATACCAAAATGAGAGCGGCCCTTACAGTTGAGAAGCGAGTGGCGATAGCCCTCTGGAAGCTTGCAATGCCAGACAGCTACCGGTCAGTCGCGAATCAGTTTGGGGTGGGTAGATCTACAGTGGGCTCTGCTGTGATGCAAGTAAGTAGGGCAATCGTCGAGCAGCTGCTACCCAGGGTTATAAACCTTGGAAACCTGCAAGCTACAATTGATGGCTTTGCCGCCATGGGATTCCCTAAATGTGGTGGGGCTATAGATGGGACTCCTATCCCTATCCTGGCACCGGACTACGAGGCCGCTGAGTACAGAAACAGGAAGGGATATTATTCAATGGTCATGCAAGCAGTGGTTGACCACAAGGGACGTTTCACCGACCTGTACGTGGGGTGGCCGGGAAAGCTTCATGATGCTCATGTTTTCAGGAACTCTAGGCTTTTTAGACAGCTGCAGCAAGGCACTTTCTTCCCCGACCAGAAAATTTCCGTGGGGTGTGGGGTGGAAATGCCGATCGTTATCATTGGGGACCCAGCCTACACCCTAATGCCCTGGCTTATGAAGCCCTACACAGGCGCCCTGGACAGGGGTCAGGAGCTGTTCAACTACAGGCTGAGTAAGTGGAGAATGGCCGTAGAGTGTGCATTTGGCCGTCTGAAGGGGAGATGGCGTTCCTTGCTGATTCGCTCAGACATCAGCGAGAGAAATATCCCCATTGTTATTGCTGCTTTCTCTGTGCTCCACAATGTCTGTGAGAGCAAGGGGGAAACGTTTATGGCGGGCTGGGAGGCAGAGGCAAATTTACTGTCTGCTACTTACCAGCAGCCAGACAGCAGAGAAAGTAGAAGAGCGCACCAGGGCGCGCTGCACCTCAGGGATGCCTTGAAAGCCAGTTTTATGAGTGCTCGACATGGCGTTTGAGAACCTGCTCCCTTGCTCTGCTCTAAGCCTGCTGTCCTTGCCCCCTCTTTACCTCTCCCCTCCCCATGTTTGCAGAGGAAATAAATTCACTGTTTTAAAAATCATGGTTCCTTTATTGCTTCATCAGAAATACAAATACAGGGGATCACTGTCATGGTAGCCTGGAAGGGGTGGGTGAGGAGGGAAACCAGCAGTCGCACTGGTGGAGGAGCAGACAGAGGAAGGGGGGAGAGGAGGGGGGCCAAGACACAGCAGCTTTTAAAAGTTTTCAGAGAACCTCAGCCTGCTGCTGCTTGTGCTGGCTTGTGGGGTGGAGTGGGTCAGTCCACGGAGGTTGCCCCCCCGGGTTCTCACCCCGCATTTGGGTGGGGAAGCTATGGGAGTTGGGGAGGGGGGGAGGTGGTTACACAGGGGCTGCAGAGGTGATCTTTGGCCCTGCTCCACCAGAGACCGCAGCATGTTGCTTTGGTCCTCCATTATCCGGAGCAAAGCATCCATGCGTCTTTCTTCGCGGTCCTGTCGCTGCAGCCACATTTCTTCCCTCTTTTCTGCTGCCTGCCTTGACTGTAGCACTGATTCCTGCCTTGCCTGTATCAATCTTTCCCTCCATTCCGTCTGGCGGGCTGCCTCAGCACGCGAGTTCTCAGTAGTTCACTGAACATATCATCGCGCGTTCGCGTTTTCTTTTTACGCTTTCGTATCTGCGATGCATGGCGGGAGGAGCAGGACGGGGGATTCTGAGATAATTGTTCATCTGTGGGCGAATGTGGGCAAAGAAAGTTTGAAAGTTATGAGACAGATACATTCAAGGTTAGGAGGCAGATGCAGTCTCGGACGGTACACAATGGGAGTACTATGCCATTTGCAACCTCAGTATTCAGAGCCCTGATATGATTTCTGTACAAGGTCATGTTCTACACCTAAAAGTGACTGAATGGCTCACAGAAAAGTCAGAGCATCTCAGACACATATGCGTGCCTCAGCCCAACATGGCTTCTGAAATCACCGTGCAGCCGGCCATGGTAAGTTAAAAGCAGCACTTGCATGTTGTAGAGTAACCCCACCCCCTTCCCCCCACCGCGTGGCTCCCACTGAACCGCAAACTGCAAAACAAAGCCTAAAAATCTATCGCTAAGGGCTGACTGGGGCTCTTCTGCGGAGGGAAACGCTTGCAAAATGATTCTTCAAATTCCCCGCTAGCTACCGCTTCTGGCTGGCGGGGGGGTGGGGGGATTGGGTGCGCGTTGGATCTTAAGCGGAAGCAACCGCTTGCAGATTGTTCAGATTCCCTGCTAGCTACCGCTTCTGGCTGGCAGGGTGGGGGGGAGGAGTGGGGGAGCGTTTTTTGGGGGGCGGTTGGTCGGTCTTCAGCACAAAAGATTACTTTGCAGCTGGGAATCTTTATCTCCCTACTAATTGCAGTCCGTATTTCAAACAGGCAACCATGAATGACATCACTTTGCTTAGAATTTCTCAGAGAGATAGAGCGTGCATGCTCCTTGACTCCATGCAAAGTCCTGGTCCATTCGCCGCAATGCTAGCCTGCTCAATGATACCAGACTACTTACTACTTTCGTGGCGTGGGATGGTCTCCTATCACGGGGGACCACATAAGGCGGCTCTCCCCAGAAATCTGCTGTGGAAGATTCATCGCTACCTCCTGGATAGCTTCAGTGAAATGTCCATGGAGGACTTCCGGTCAATCCCGGAGTATATTGACAGACTCTTTGAGTAGAAACTGACCAGCAATGAAAGCACGCTAAGTCCTTAGGGCAAATTAACCATTAATAAATGCTTCCTTTAAAAATCATGCGTCATGTAATCCCTTAAAAAAAAAACACTTACCCCCCTGGGAGGCTTGGAAGGGTGCTGGCTGCAGGGTGATAAACAGCTCCTGGCTGTCTACTAACACGGTTTCTCCGCTGGCCCCCTGCTGCTCCATGAAATTTCCCTCCTCCTCCTCCTCATTGTCGTCCTCATCAGAATCGTTCTCGTCCCTGACGATTATCCCATTGGTGGAGTCCACGCAGACCGGTGCGATGGTGGTGGGGGCGCCCCCCATTATCTGATTTAGTTCATTGTAGAACCGGCATGTCCGCGGCACGCCCCCTGATCGTCCGTTTGCCTCCTTGGCTTTCTGGAACGCTTGCCTCAGCTCCTTAATTTTTACGCGGCACTGTGTGGCGTCCCTGTTGTGGCCCCTTTCCAGCATGGCCTTGGAGACCCTGGCAAACGTGTTGGCATTCCGTTTGTTGTTGCGGAGCTCCAACATCACGGATTCCTCTCCCCAGATAGTGATGAGATCCAACACCTCATTATTGGACCACGCTGGAGTTCTTCTCCTCTGGCTGGTCTCCAGGGCAGCTGAGCTCTGCATGGAGTCTTGTGATGCTGAGCTCTGCATGGCGGCTTGTGCTGCTGATTTCTCTGAATGGCGACTGAGCTGTTCAGGTGAGTTGGCCACGCTGACCAAACAGGAAATGCTATTCAAATGTTCCCGGGTCTTTTCCTGTCTACCTGGCCAGAGCAGCGAGTTGAGAGTGCTGTCCAGAGCGGTCACAGTGGAGCAGTGAGGCAGTCCAGAGCAGTCAGAATGGAGCATTGTGGGACAGCCTCTGGAGGCTAGTAATGTCACTTGTGTCCCCACTAGCCCACAATCGACCTTGAAATGTCGATTTTAGCGCTACTTCTCTCGTCAGGCAGGAGTTATAAAGTTGATTTTGAGGGCCCTTTAAATCGACTTTAATGGCATGTATGTGAAGACAGGTACACGTTTAATTCAACTTAACGTCGTTAAAGTCGACGTAAAGTTGTAGTCCAAATAAAAAAGAATCAAAACATGGATGTTGTTTTTAATTATTTATTTAATATTATTTTATTCAGTTATTATTTAATAACACATTGATACACTACACATGAACACCTGTTCACTACACATGAACACTACACATGAACACTACACATGAACACCTGTTCACTACACATGAACACTACACATGAACACTACACATGAACACCTGTTCACTACACATGAACACTACACATGAACACCTGTTCACTACACATGAACACTACACATCAACCCCCCAACTGACCCACCCAGCCAGGTCTCTCCCCCCCAAACCTCCTTTCCTCCAACCCCCAACTGACCCACCCAGCCAGGTCTCTCCCCCCAAAACCTCTTTTCCTCCAACCCCCAACTGACCCACCCAGCCAGGTCTCTCCCCCCCAAACCTCCTTTCCTCCAACCCCCAACTGACCCACCAGCCAGGTCTCTCCCCCCCAAACCTCCTTTCCTCCAACCCCCAACTGACCCACCCAGCCAGGTCTCTCCCCCCCAAACCTCCTTTCCTCCAACCCCCAACTGACCCACCCAGCCAGGTCTCTCCCCCCAAAACCTCCTTTCCTCCAACCCCCCCCCCAACTGACCCACCCAGCCAGGTCTCTCCCCCCCAAACCTCCTTTCCTCCAACCCCCCCCCCAACTGACCCACCCAGCCAGGTCTCTCCCCCCCAAACCTCCTTTCCTCCAACCCCCCCCCCAACTGACCCAACCAGCCAGGTCTCTCCCCCCAAAACCTCCTTTCCTCCAACCCCCAACTGACCCACCCAGCCAGGTCTCTCCCCCCCAAACCTCCTTTCCTCCAACCCCCAACTGACCCACCCAGCCAGGTCTCTCCCCCCCAAACCTCCTTTCATCCAACCCCCAACTGACCCACCCAACCAGGTCTCTCCCCCCAAAACCTCCTTTCCTCCAACCCCCAACTGACCCACCCAGCCAGGTCTCTCCCCCCCAAACCTCCTTTCCTCCAACCCCCCAACTGACCCACCCAGCCAGGTCCCTCCCCCCAAAACCTCCTTTCCTCCAACCCCCCCAGATGACCCACCCAACCAGGTCTCTCCCCCCAAAACCTCCTTTCCTCCAACCCCCAACTGACCCACCCAGCCAGGTCTCTCCCCCCAAAACCTCCTTTCCTCCAACCCCCAACTGACCCACCCAACCAGGTCTCTCCCCCCAAAACCTCCTTTCCTCCAACCCCCAACTGACCCACCCAGCCAGGTCTCTCCCCCCAAAACCTCCTTTCCTCCAACCCCCCCCAACTGACCCGCTCAACCCGGTCTCTTCCCCCCCCCAACTGACCCGCTCAATCCCCACAGACCGTTTCGCCGCCTGGCAGTGGGTGGCTCCTTGTTTCGCCGCCTGTAACTGGGTGGCGGTGCGGCGCGTCCCGGCCCCAGCTCTGAGCCGTCCCTGGCCGCCGGCGGCAGCGGAGGACGCGGCGCGTCCCGGCCGGCAGCGGCAGCGGAGCACGCGGCGCGTCCCGGCCCCGCGGCTGGCGGTGGCAGCGGAGCACGCGGCGCGTCCCGGCCCCGTGGCTGGTTCCCGACCCCTGCCGTAGACAAAAAGATCTCCACGGGCCGGATGAGAGGGCCTCGCGGGCCGCATCCGGCCCGCGTGCCATAGTTTGGAGACCCCTGATCTAAACTAACAGTGGTGTATTGGAGCATAACTTTGGTGGGTGAATACCCATGAAAGCTTATACGCCAGTAAGATTTATAAGGTGCCACAGGACTCTTTGTTGCTTCTGAAGATCCAGATTGAAAAGGCTCCCCTCATACTAGACATTTTATTTAGAGCAAGGGAAGTCTGAGAAAGTTTCTGTTTGCAGAGGTAACAAGGTTTGGTCTCTCATGGTACCAAATGGGGAGACAGTTGTTTGTAGAAGAGAAAAATGTGTCTGCTGAGGATGGGATTTGAACCCATGCATGCAGAGGACAAGGAATTAGTAGTCTGTCACCTTAACCCTCAGCCACCTCATCTGAGCTGACTGATAAAGGACATTGTGTCCTCTTAACCATGTCTGCAGCCTGTGTGAAGCCACAGTTGAGAACCAGGATTGGGAGTGGCACTGTGGCTTCCTGGTGAGAGGGGTACAAACCAGAGTAAGTGGGGGCTGAGGCCAGGCCAGCAGCCTGGTCAACAGGTTGGGGCCTGTGTTGGGGAAGAGCTTGGGGGAAATTGGGATGAGTGGTGCTCCTTCCTTGCCCTCCATGGGAGGCCTTTGCTCTAATAGCTGACCCATCAAAGGGCTTCCACCATTTTCTCCAGGTTCACCCATGGGTGTGTGCCAGGGTGAGCACCAGCTGAGTGGATGGAAGTTGAAGGGGGCTGTGAGAGAGTTAGTGTAGTGGTTATCACATGTGCTTAACATACAAAAGGTCCCAGGATCAAAACCAGATAGATGCAGAATCAAGTTCAGGATCCTGAGACAGGGAAAAAAAGGAGAGTTGCAGAATATGGACCCTGGACTTCAAAAAAGCAGACTTTGACTCCCTCAGGGAACTCATGGGCAGGATACCCTGGGAGATGAACATGAAGGGGGGGAAAGGAGAGCTGGCTGTGTTTTAAAGAATCCTTATTGAGGTTGCAGGAACAAACCATCCCAATGTGTAGAAAGAATAGTAAATATGGCAGGTGACCAGCTTGCTTGAACAGTGTAATCCTTGCTGATCTTAAATGCAAAAAAGAAGCTTACAAGAAGTGGAAGATTGGGCAAATGACCATGGAGGAATATAAGAATATTGCTCAGGCATGCAGGAGTGCAATCAGGAAAGCTAAATCCTTTCGAGTTGCAGCTAGCAAGGGATGTTAAGGGTAACAAGAACGGTTTCTTCAGGTATGTTAGCAACAAGAAGAAAGTCAAGGAAAGTGTGGGCTGCTTACTGAATGAGGAAGGCAATCTAGTGACAAAGGATGTGGAAAAAGCAAATGTATTCAATGCTTTTTTTGCCTCTGTCTTCACAAACAAAGTCAGCTCCCAGACTACTGCACTGGGCAGCACAGCATGGGGAGGAGGTGACCAACTGTCTGGGGGAAAAGAAGTGGTACAGGACTATTTAGAAAAGCTGGATGAGCACAAGTCCATGGGGCCAGATGTGCTGCATCCAGGGGTGCTAAAGGAGTTGGCTGATGTAATTGCAGAACCATTGGCCATTATCTCTGAAAACTCATGGATATCAGGGGAGGTCCCGGATGACTGGAAAAAGGTTAATATAGTGCCCATCTTTAAAAAAGGGAAGGAGGAGGAGCCAGGGAACTACAGGCCAGTCAGCCTCACCTCAGTGTCTGGAAAAAACATGGAGCAGGTCCTCAAAGAATCAATCCTGAAGCACTTAGAGGCGAGGAAAGTGATCAGGAACAATCAGCATGAATTCACCAAGGGCAAATCATGCCTGATTAACCTAATTGCCTTCTACGATGAGATGACTGGCTCTGTGGATGAGGGGAAAGCAGTGTATGTGTGTCACGGTACTGAAATAATTTGGTACCGTATAGATCACTGGGGTACGAAATATTATGTGAAGGGGGTCATAACAGGTGTCTTATGTGTGTATCTATTCCATATGTGTGTATCTATTTTGTAACTAAAGTTAAAGGTACCTGTACTTCAAATTTAGGCTTGGCTCCTGTGAAGGCTCAGACACGCTGGGGCTGCCTGATGGCCCATTAAGGGACATCAACCACACAATGGACTTTGTATATGCCTGTCCACACCCGAGCTGCTCTAGGAATGTCACTGCCTGGTCAGAAACTGAATCATGGAGAGTCTGGTGATTGGACCTTGTGACTATAAACCTCCATTTTGCAACCAGACTCTGCAAAAGAAGGAGGAGGGTCTTGGCCCAGAAGAGAGAGTCTATAAAAGCTGGAAGAAGCATTCTCCATTTTGTCTTTTACCTCCAGTCTTCAGCCTGCCTTGTTGCCAGCTTTGGATGGAACTTTGCTTCTCAGGGAACTCTGGACAAAGGTACTGACCCATCTCTGCAGGAGATGCTCTCCAAAGACTTTGATTAAAACCTGCAGTTTATTCTACCACAGCTGCAAGACTGAACGAAGCAATGTAATTGATTTCTTTTAACCATTCTTAACCCTCACCTATACCTTTTTCCTTGTATAATAAACCTTTAGATTTTAGATTCTAAAGGATTGGCAACAGCTTGATTTGTGGTAAGATCTGATTTGTATATTGACCTGGGTCTGGGGCCTGATTCCTTGGAATTGGGGAGAACCATTTTCTTTATTTGGGGGATTGGTTTTCATAACCATTGGTCCCCAGAATAGGTGGCTGCTGGTGGTGATACTGGGAAGCTGGAGTGTCTAAGGGAATTGCTTGTGTGACTTGTGGTTAGCCAGTGGGGCGAAACCAAAGTCTTTTCTGTTTGGCTGGTTTGGTTTGCCTTAGTGTGGAAAAACCCCAGCTTTGGGCTGTAGCTGCCCCTTTGGAAGCAATCTGTCCTGATCTGACACTCACAGTTGGATCACACCAGGAACAGCACCGTCACAATGTGTTGTTCCTTGACTTTAGCCAAGCTTTTGATATGGTCTCCCTCAATATTCTTGCCAGCAAGTTAAAGAAGTATGGGCTGGATAAATGGACCATAAGGTGGCTAGAAAGCTGGCTGGATTGTCGGGCTCAACGGGTAGTGATCAATGGCTCCATGTCTAGTTGGCAGCCAGTATCGAGCAGAGTGCCCCAAGGGTCGGTCCTGGGGCCGGTTTTATTCAATATCTTTGTCAATGATCTGGAGGATGGTGTGGACTGCACCCTCAGCAAGTTTGCAAATGACCCTAAACTGGGAGGAGTGGTAGATACGCTGGAGGGTAGGGATAGGATACAGAGGGACCTAGACAAATTAGAGGATTGGGCCAAAAATTTTTTGATGAGATTCAACAAGGAGAAGTGCAGAGTCCTCCACTTAGGATGGAAGAATCCCATGCACTGCTACAGACTAGGGACCGAATGGCTAGACAGCAGTTCTGCAGAAAAGGACCTAGGGATTACAGTGGATGAAAAGCTGGATATGAGTCAACAGTGTGCCCTTGTTGCCAAGAAGGCTAATGGCATTTTGGACTATATATATATAGGGGTATTGCAGATTGAGGGATGTGATTCTTCCCCTCTATTCGACATTGGTGAGGCCTCATCTGGAGTACTGTGTCCAGTTTTGGAGCCCACACTAAAAGAAAGATGTGGAAAAATTGGAAAGAGTCCAGAGAAGGGCAACAAAAATGACTAGGGGACAGGTGCGCATGACTTATGAGGGGAGGCTGACAGAACTGGGATTGTTTAGTCTACAGAAGAGAAGACTATGGGGGGATTTGATAGCTGCTTTCAACTACCTGAAAGGGGGGTTCTAAAGAGGATGGATCTAGACTGTTCTCGAGGATGGATCTAGACTGTTCTCAGTGGTAGTTGATGACTGAACAAGGAGTAATGGTCTCAACTTGCAGTTGGGAAGGTTTAAATTGGATATTATTAGGAAAAACGTTTTCACTAGGAGGGTGGTGAAGCATTGGAATGGGTTACCTAGGGAGGTGGTAGAATCACCTTCCTCAGATGTTTTTAAGGTCAGGCTTGATAAAGCCCTGGCTGGGGGTTGGACTAGATGACCTCCAGAGGTCCCTTCCAACCCTAAAATGCTATGATTCTATGAATAATTGGCAGGGTTTTATTATTTTAATTGACTCTGTGCTGTGCATTGCTTTTGAAAAAAGATAGTGTGAGCAAGTGTCAAAATTTCAGGTATTAAGAAATGGAAATTAGGTGTCAGTTCATTTCTCATGCACATCTGTGACGGTGCTGTTCCTGGTGGGATCCAACTGTGAGTGTCAGATCAGGACAGATTGCTTCCAAAGGGGCAACTACAGCCCAAAGCTGGGGTTTCTTCACACTAAGGCAAACCAAACCAGCTAAACAGAAAAGACTTTGGTTTCACCCCACTGGCTAACCATAAATCACACAAGCAATCGCCTTAAGACACTCCAGATTCCCAGTATCACCACCAGCAGCCACCTGTCCTGGGGACCAATGGTTATGAAAACCAATCCCCCAAATAAAGAAAACAGTTCTCCTCAATTCCAAAGAATCAGGCCCCAGATCCAGGTCAATATACAAATCAGATCTTCCCACAAATCACGCTGTTGCCAATCCTTTAGAATCTAAAATCTAAAGGTTTATTATACAAGGAAAAAGGTATAGGTGAGGGTTAAGAATGGTTAAAAGAAATCAATTACATGCAGTAATGGCACATCTTTTGGTTCAGGCTTGCAGCAAAGGTAGAATAAACTACAGGTTCAAATCAAAGTCTTTAGAAAGCACCCCATTTAAGGATGGGTCAGCACCTTAGTTCAGAGTTCACCTGTGTAGCAAAGTCCATTCAGAACTGGAAGCAAGACAGGCTGAAGGTAGAAGACGAAAAATGGAGGGCTGTAGCAGCTTCCTTTATAGTTTTTTCTCTTCCTGCTGTGGAAAGTCCAGCCCCATGGAGTTCTGGAGCCACAGTGGAGAGACACCCTCAACGTGCTCAGTGTGTGGGAAAAGTTTCAATCAGAGCTCAAACCTTATTAGACAGCAGGAAATCCACGAGAGAACTGTAAGAAATGCCTTGATTATTGGGGCTGGCCAAAGATCTCTTTTTTTCCCCAAAAAAATCACATTTGCCAATTCCCACATAGTGACCTTTGCACCATCTTTACCATGGTCTCTCAGCTCCCCCAGATGAGTTGCCTTTTCCTGCCTCTTGCAGCTCACCCTTCTTTGGGTTCAGTCCTGTGATTTCTCTATCAACTCCTTTCCTTTTGTGTCATAGGAGAGTGTCCCACCACCACTGTTCCCGCTAAGCTGTGTACGTGTGTGCATGCACAAAGCTCCTAAACCCCATGGACTCGGTGACACACCTGTGTGCACCAAAAAAATCAAACCAGGCTGAAATATCATTTATGGCTGCTCAAATCTGAACTCTGTTTCAGCACAGAAGATATTTTTTGTGCACACGACCTGTCAAAAATTAGAGGGAACTTTGCCCACCAGCCAGGAATGTTTCCCTGCTCCAGATAAGGGAGAGAGATTTGATCCCAACAAGCTACACTGAGGCAAAAACTAGGACTGTACTAGGATGAGACTTCCATCCACTAGGACTGTACATGGTGTTGGCTGCTCAAGTTAGTGATTTTGGTGTAAAAAGACAAGTATTGTTGTAATGCAGATGTAGTCCTGGTGCAGTGGTTGGCATTAGCTTTCCACTCCACCTGACCTACACTCCATCACTTTTCCTACTCTAAACAAACCCTGAGCACCACGGTGATACTGTTCCCCCATTTCACAGCAATTGTTAGTTATCAAGTTCCCCCAGTTAGAAACAAATTGTTTCATTCTCAGTTGGTCTGATGTTGCTCCAGGTTGTGCTGGAGAGCAGATATTTTTAATACCATTTTCCTAACGTAAAATATATTGAATGATAACAAAGAGCAGGAACAGGGCAGGGATAGGGGAAAATGTCATTTCCCCTCTGTAACAAGAGAAGAAGATAGGTTAAGTGAGAGGGATTCCTTTATTCCCCATCACCATCCCAGTCCCCCTGTTGTCCAGTTGGTTAGGTCAATATTTTCCCTAAGGGGCTGGGAAGAGTATTCCTCAGTAGTAATCATTCCTGTGGCACTTCTCTGAACCCTCTGCAATTTATCAGGGAAAACAACCCAATCAACCAAACCAGGCTGTCCTGACTGATGTAACAATCTGTTGCCTTCCAAGGTTGAATATCAGATCATTCTATTCACCCAAGAGTTCAACTTTAAGGGCTTATTGTCTAGTTCCAATTAAATCCTGTGTAATGGCATCATTGTTAACTCATCACTTGGTCACATCACATTCACAGGTTTGCAAAGTTGGCAGGTCTCAGTCTTTCTTCCCACACCAACATGAAAAAAAATCAGTGACAGAAAATGCCCCAAAGTCCCTCTGCTGCCTTGCCTACCAGAGTGGGGAAAATACATGAGGGAAAGCGCTTCCCTCTCTCTTCCTGACCCTGAGGAACATTTCTGTCTGTCCTTGAGATCTGCCACAGGGACAAGGGTTGAGGGTGCATATGACAGGTTATGGTTTCATTGGTTTGTCCATTCCTTTACTCCTTCATTAGTAACAAAGTACTGAGCTCAAAGTAACCCAACTCTGACTTTCACACCGGAGGCGATTTCCAGGCTCTTAGTTTTAAAAAAAATCTTTCTACCCGGAGCAAGTTGAATGTGGAGTCATTGAGCCCCAGGATGCCTTTCTTCCAGCAAAGATTTGTAGAGTCTATCACGTGAACTGGGTAGGTCTTCCCCTGGGAAGTGTCTGTCCAGTGGCAGCACCCAGTGCACACTCCCCATTTATGAACTCATCTTCAGTCTAGAGGTCACTGTACCTAGTGAGAGGGGAATATTCCTTGGTCAGGCTCCAGGCTGAGCAAGCTCCTGGAGCCAGAGCCTGGCAAGTCTGAGTCAGTTGGCCTGGGTCACCTGTGGGTTTTTAAATGTGTGAAAGAAGCTAAGGCAATGGAGGAGCCTTCTGGGGACACAGATCTGAGACTCTGGGAGAGACAGATTGTCGGTGAAAACAGAGCACTGTAAACCATCCAGCCACACCCTAAATCAGGGCCCTGTTCCAGCCCTGAGACTGGGCTACCGGGAACCCTCCCACAGAGCAGGGTGCCCACAGATTAAAGCCTGAAAATAGGCCTGTGAAACTAACTCCTGCTCTCCCGGTCATGGCTTCCCCTAGACCAGGGTTTCTCAAACTGGGGGTTGTGACCCCCTGGGGGGTTTCCAAGTGCTCCCTGGGGGGTCACAAGCTCCCGCCGCCGCAACTTGTGACTGGGGCTGGGGTGCAGCCGGCAGCCCGCCTGCAGTGGGTGGGCTGCCAGCTGTGCCCCGGCCCCCAGTCCCCTCCACGGGTGGGCTCCTGGCTGCGCGCCAGCCCCCAGTCCCCACAGTGGGCAGGCTGGGGGCCGGCACGCAGCCGGCATTCCCCTCGGTGGGGATGGGGGACCGGGGCACACCCATCAGCCCGCCCGCTGCGGAGGCTGGGGGCTAGGGTGTCTGCGCATTTTTATTTTTTTTTGGTGGTTTTTTTTTTTTTTGTAATTCGGTGGCTTTTCGGAGAAGGGGTCGCGCCGCGCCGCCGGATCACAAAAAGGGGTCGCGGTCTCAACTAGTTTGACAACCGCTGCCCTAGACCAAATGGCATCTCAGCCAAGAAGGGTCTTTGGTGCCACCCCCTCCATATGTTAAAGCTTTCAATATGTTATTTTGTATTGCATATGTAGCTCATTTCATTATTACAATGCACAATTTGAATGCATGATTTTCTGTCATATAAGACAATAAATTTGCATGCCAGGATCTGTAAATTTGTATTTATTCATGCCATGAATAAGCAAATAAAAAATTAATTTTCTTTAACAATATAGAAACTTTTAAATTTGAACAGTAACTGAAATGTACTAACATCTAGAAACTGACCTGTCACCAGCACAGGGTGGAGCCATATTAAATAGTGTTACAGGAAGAGACAGTGTTAGAATGTTAACTCTAGAGTCCTTTAGTTAAAAGGTCACTTTTCTCACCTTTCCCCCATGAACTGAAGCACAGCATTAGAGAGATCCAAAGACTGGCCAATGACATTCTCAAGTGATGAAATAACAAGCAATGTCAGTCTCTCATTGGCCATTGGTGATTGGAGATGTTTTATTGAAACTAAGCTTCAAGATGAAAAGCAGCCGACAAAAAAAAAAAAAAAAAGATGCCTACATAGGTGCCAAAGTAGCTCAATTGGGAGAGCGTTAGACTGAAAATCGGGAGGTCCCTGGTTCAATCCCTGGCTCATCAATCCCTCTCTGTACAGGAGTGGGCTGTTTTCTGGAATTGCAGCAGTGCCTTTACCTGACCCAAATCACTCATTTTTGGTGCTGCTGGAGGAAAAGACAGTGTGGGCTTCCACACCTGCTTGGCTCACCTCACCTTTCTTTCTCCTCTTGCTCTTTCTCAGCCAGGGGAAGAAAAAGAATCTCTCCTTCAAGCTGGACTCACATGGGTGATGTAATGATGACTTCCTCAGCGTTGGATCCAGATCTTTGCTCCAGTTGACCCATTGAAGGGCTGCCACCACTTTCTCCAGGTTTCTACCAGTCTTTGCCAGAGTGAGCACCAGCCAAGTGGATTGAATTTGAAGGGGGCAGAGCACTGTGACAGTGTTTCTGTAGTGTAGTGGTTATCATATTTGCCTAACCTGTGAAAGGCCCCTGGTTCAGAACCAGTTAGAAATATAATGGCTTACATTTCCCCAGCTCCCTTAACTATCCAGCAAGGCCCACCTTCTTCTGCCACTGGCCTGTTCTTGGGATAATCCCAACACCTATAAGAATAGGGTGGTGCAATGAGTTGAGAAAACACCTTGGCATCACCTGGGGAAATCAAGAGGATTTAGACCAGGCACCTCTTGGAGCTGTGTAGCTCGGCCTCCTCTGCCCTTGGCGGTTGGCCCACAAAGGCCAGCTCTTCCGGCTGGTCTCACGTGCATGACTTGCCAAAGGAGAAAGTGAGGTGGGAATGGGGTAAAAGAGGAAGGTGATGCATGAAGGGGGAAAAGGCCCCTGAAAATCTCAGGCCTTCAGGGAAAACCCAACTGCTGCTACCGGGAAAACTGCAGTGTTGAGAGATCTTCATGGGAAAGGGACTGTGTGAACTATCAAGGTGGGGAATGAATAACAATCTACAGCTAGATTGACCTCATTAGCCACCAAGAAAGGCTAATCATCCTGCAGCTAAAAGGGAAACTGGAAGCAATTCCTTGCTGTTCAGCCATAGAAACAGTGACCCAATTGCACTGTAGTGAATGTACTGGACTTTTCAGGCAGGTGGAAATAGCAGATCCTTAAAAACACCTGGATTTCCTCACCCCACTTCTAACACCAGGGGAAGGTGTTGAGTGACTCAGCACCCATCCCCCACCATTACCTTCCAGCAGGGGGAGGCAACACTCACCACCCAATGCAGGGGAGAGGGCTGAGTGTATCTCTGCACCCTGAGTCCAGGACATGCACTCTCCCTGCCCCACACATAGAATCTGGCCCTGCTGCAAATTGACCCCTATACACCAGCAACCTCCAGGACAGTAGGTTTGGCCCTCAGAGCAGGGAATGTGTCCCCTGTGCTGCTGCTGTATTCTCTGGAGACAGGAGGACTCTGAGTGTAACCCACAGCAAAGACAAATCATCTGGGGATTTAGCTCAGTGGTGGCGTGCATGCTTTGCATGTATGAGGTCCTCAGTTCAATTCCCAGCATCTCCAAGTTCTCTTTTCACCCTGCTGCTTTGCTCACACCAGAGGGGATGTTCCCAGCAGTCTCCCTGGAGGAGTTTCAATCCTGCCCTGTGAGAGGCAAGTACCAATTGCAGGAAAGGTGTTGGGGGGGGGGGGGTTTCTTCTCCTAAGTCACCTGGGTACTTTTAAGATTCCCACCTGCTGTGCTGCTTGGGACAATGGGGGGTGAGAAGGGAGAATCCTCCAGCCCTGGAGGGAAAGTCCCATCTGCCCAGACTGAGAGGGGAGGAAAGGGAGTGGCAGGCAGTGCTCAGAGAGGAGAGAGGTCAGTGATTTACACCACCCAGGGGACACTGTCTTTGTGAGCTGAGTGCAGCGGGCTTGGGATGGTGCTGAGGATGGGTATATAAAAGTCAATGACAGGTGAGACCATGGAAGGCGAATGGAAGATCCACAGAAGGTCCTGATGGTCAGATGCCCCAGTTATAGGCACCCTGGCCTGAGCTAGAGAGAGAAAAGACAAAGAAGGACCCAGCCCCCCCTACAGTGACCCCATGGAGGAGAATCTGGTTGGGAGTGGGGTGAAGGTTCCCTCTGGACGAAGGGGAGATGAAGTCTCTCAGCATCCTGAAATTTAAGTAATGGCACCCTCAAACCCTGTATGTCTGTGGGCTGAGGTTCATCAGCAGAAGGTTGAACTGGATGGGGATGGCAGATTTGTATAAGTTTCATTGCTGCTCAGAATGGGTCTAAGTCCTTCCTGTCCCCCCACCTGCCTTAGGCTCTGTGAGGGAGTTGGGTGTGGAAGGGAGAGGGGTTGGCCTCTGAAAGAGAGTTTGGGGGTGGGGTCTGGGATTGGGAAAGGGTTTGGGGTGCAGGAGGGGATGTGGGGGCAGGCTCTTGGAGGGGGGTTTCGGTGCAGGGTTGGGTCCTGGGCTGGGGATGTGGGAGAGGGTGAGGAGTGAGACATTTACCTCGGGTATCTCCCTAAAGCAACCCACACCTCCCTCTGACAGCAGCCCCATAGGCAGTGGACTGGGCGGGTCTTTGCACACCGCTGCCAGCAGACACCACCCCCCACAGCTCCCATTGCTACATTGGGTAGAGTTGGCACTCAGGGTGGGGGAACCATGTGGAGACCCCCCCCACCCCAGAGGCTGCTGGGAAATGCCAGCTGCTTCTTGGAGTGGCACATGGAGTGAGGGTGGGCAGGAAGCTGCCTTATCCCCCTTCTGCTCCCAGCAGTGGGGGGGGTGGAGGTCCCCGGCCCCCTTTTAAATTGCCTGGGGGTGGCAGGTGGGTCCAGGGGGGCCTAACATTGCTTTGCACAAAGATAAAACTTGGAACAGGATAGAAATGAAATGGGGCAGAACCTAACGATCCTGACTGGCCACTGGGAGATGCCCAGCTGTCCTTGCTGGGAAGGGTGAGCATTAGATGCTTGGCGTGTGTATTCTGTCGATTTGTTGCTAATAAATACATGCACATGTTTAAGGATAGGACTGTGTAAGGCTCTTTCACTGGAGGAGAGCACTACAGACCTGTAGCACCCTGGGTATACTAGAAAGAGAAACTGGCCCTGAGCCCAGGGATGGGTAAAGTTGGGCCCCCTGTCCCGGCATACCCAGAAGGACAGGGAAGAGGGGATGGAGAGTTAAATCATGTGGGTTACATCCTGACTAAATAAAGAAAACGCTGCACCACGGCATCACCACGGCTGAGGCGACAGCAGAAGCTCTGACTTGGACCAGGCAGCGGTGAGAGGGAAAACCGCAAGGCAATTCAAGGGTGCACACGTGAACCCCCTGACACTACTGTTTTAAAAAGCGCCAGCTCTGGGAGGATGGCGCATGTGGATTAGCCACAGTGGAATTCAAGAGGGACCATCACTCAAAGAAGACCCTGCTTTAATCAACACACACGGCATTGACGAAACTCTCTAGTGTAGACGTAGCCATAGTTAGATCAGCCTAGCTCCCACTTTAGACACAGCTAGGGTTACAGAACAATTCTTAGCTGGTCACTTTCAACATAGCACTAGTAACATAGACATGCTTTTAGTTCCAAGAGAGCTCTCTGGGTGAACCTGTAAGGGCCTCTCGCTCTGCCAAGTGGAGGGAGGCGGCTCGGGCCAGGTCAAACCACCTGGGCCCAGAGTCGGTACGGCAGTCCAGTGTCCCTCAGCAGCGCTGGGCAGCACTTAGGCCCAGTCAGGCCCTTAGTCAGTAGTGCCATGGGGTAACCTGGAACAGACTCTTGGTTGCTTCTAGCCGGGACAGAAGCCAGATAGCCAGGAAGCAACCAGTTTCTCAGGGCAGTGGAGGGAGGAGGGGGCTGGCTCTGATCTCGGCATGGCTCAGGCAGCCAGCAAATACACTCCAGTCTATGGAAGGCTGGGGCCTGGGCTCACAGGGGCACAGCCAGTGGTTGGGTCTCCCCGGGTTGCCACCCAGCAGAGCGTCTTTCCCCTCATCTGGTCTTCCTCCCACGGGGCTGCAGGGACTGCCATTTATACTTCCAGCCACACCCCTCGTAATGGTGCTGTTCCTGGTGGGACCAACTGAGAGTGCCAAATCAGGACAAATTGCTTCCAAAAGGGCAACTACAGCCCAAAGCTGGGGTTTCTCTACCTTGAAGGCAAACCAAACCAGCCAAACAGAAAAGACTTTGGTTTCACCCCACTGGCTAGGCACAAGTTACACAAGCAATTCCCTTAGACACTCCAGATTCCCAGTATCACCACCAGCAGCCACCTGTCCTGGGGACCAATGGTTATGAAAACCAATACCCCAATAAATGAAACGGTTTTTCCCAATTCAAAAGAATCAGGCCCAAGACCCAGGTCAATATACACATCAGATCTTACCACAAATCAAGCTGTTGCTAATCCTTTAGAATTTAAAATCTAAAGGTTTATTATACAAGGAAACAGGCATAGGTGAGGGATAGAAATTGTTAAAAGAAATTAATTACATGCTGTAATGGCAAATCTCTTGGTTCAGGCTTGCAGCAAAGGTAGAATAAACTGCAGGTTTAAATCAAAGTCTCTGGAATACATCCACAACATGGATGGGTCATTCAGTCTTTTGTTTCAAGCTTCTGTGTGAAACAAAGTCCCATCCAGAGGTATGAGCAAGACTGCAGACTGGAAACTGATGACCAAGGTGGAGGGTCTCAAGCAGCTTTTATACCTTTCCCAGGTGCAGGAATTTTCTTCGTCTTTTGTGATGCAGCAAAATGGAGTATTGAGTCACATGGCAATCCCTGTCCCCTCGCTAAGAAACAGGGTGTGTCCATGCACTATCAATGAGTCCATTGTGTAGCTGATGGTCCTTAATGGGCCAACCAGGCCTGCCCAGCTAACAACAACTTCTTTGAGATTTCACCCAGAAGCAAAGTGTAAGTTTGTAATAGAGCCAATATTCATAACTTTAGCTACAAAAAAGATACACACATACAGATAACATAATCAGAAGATCAGAACCTGGTAGTAGACACCTTATATGACCGTCTTAATGTAATTCTGGAGCCCCCAAAGGACCTTGGTTGCACCAATGATCTATATGATCCCAGATCATTTCAGTAATGTGACACCCCTGCACTTCCGGCAAGAGGGGCGGGGCAGCCTGGGCTCAGCCCTCCCAGGGACATGTAATGGTCCCTCACTCTCCCAAGCGAAGGGAGACCACTCCAAAGTCCTCCCAAAAAAACCAAAAAAATCTTTGGGCAGCCTATTGAATACAAGTATAGTGTTTCTCTCCTGCGTGGATTCTCTGATGTGGGATAATCTGTGAACTATGACTGAAGCCTTTGCCACACACAGGGCATGACTGGGGCTTCTCTCCTGTGTGGATTTTTTGATGTTACACAAGTTCTGAGCTCCGATTGAATCTTTTCCCACACTCATGGCAAGTGTAGGATTTCTCATCTATGTGGGTTCTCCTTTGAAGGTTAAGGTTGAAACACCAATTGAAGCTTTTCCCACACTCAGGACACATGTACGGTTTCTCTCCTGTGTGGGTTCTCTGATGATGTTTAAGGCTGGAGAGCTGATTGAAGCTTCTCCCACACTCAGGGCACGTGTATGGTTTCTCTCCTGTGTGGATTTTCTGATGACATTTAAGGTTGGAGAGCTGAGTGAAGCCTTTCCCACACTCAGTACATCTGTAGGGTCTCTCTCCTGTGTGGATTCTCTGGTGCCTTTTAAGATCTGAGATGCAAGTAAAGCTTTTCCCACACTCAGGACACATGTACGGTTTCTCTCCTGTGTGGATTCTCTGATGAAGTTTAAGGTGGGAGAATGAAGTGAAACTTTTCCCACACTGAGGACACTTGTACGGCTTCTCTCCTGTGTGGATTCTCTGATGATCTTTAAGGTTGGAGAGCTGAGTGAAGCCTTTCCCACACTCAGTACATCTGTAGGGTCTCTCTCCTGTGTGGATTCTCTGGTGCCTTTTAAGATCTGAGATGCAAGTAAAGCTTTTCCCACACTCAGGACACATGTACGGTTTCTCTCCTGTGTGGATTCTCTGATGAAGTTTAAGGTGGGAGAATGAAGTGGAACTTTTCCCACACTCAGGACATGTGTAGGGTTTCTCTCCTGTGTGGGTTCTCTGATGAACTTGAAGGTGGGAGAGCCGAGTGAAGCTTTTCCCACACTCAGGACATGTGCACGGTTTCTCTCCTGTGTGGGTTCTCTGATGACGTTTAAGGTGGGAGAGCGAAGTGAAGCTTTTCCCACATTCAGGACACGTGTATGGTTTCTCTCCTGTGTGGGTTCTCTGATGACGTTTAAGGTGGGAGAGCGAAATGAAGCTTTTCCCACATTCAGGACACATGTAGGGTTTCTCTCCTGTGTGGATTCTGTGATGAAGTTTAAGGTGGGAGAGCGAAGTGAAGCTTTTCCCACACTCAGGACACGTGCACGGTTTCTCTCCTGTGTGGATTTTCTGATGTACTTTAAGGGTGGAGCGCAGACTGAATCTTTTCCCACACTCTGGGCATGTGTATGGTCTCCCTCCAGGGTGCACTCTTTGATGTCTAATAAAGTTTGAGTTATGTTTGAAGGTTTTCCCACACTCCAGGCAGATGTAGTGTTTTCCTCCAGTGTTGATTCCCTCGTGTCCAATAAGGTCGGAGACTCCACTGAACTTTTTCTCCGGTCTGTGTGGACTCTCACATGTGTTTGCCTGTGCACAACTCCACGAAACATTCCCTTTGGATCTTTCTGATAACATCCCATGTGCTTCTACTTGCTCAGCATTGTCTTGTTGAGGATTCTCCTCCTCATTCACCATCCAATTATCTGATAGGATAGAGAGAGAAACCAGAGAGAAATCACTCCCTTTGCCAGAAAAAAAGAAAACCTCAGATAGCGGAATGGAAGAAGGGGGGGGAACAACATTCAGTAAGTGATGGAAAGGTCAAGCAAAGAAAGAGCTGAATCTCCCCCAAACCTTTCCCCAAAGCAGAGAGAGGAGGGAATCAATTCTGGGTCTAAATCTCAACCAAACACGCAGGGAGAAAGTAGATTAGGGAAGGACGTATTATCAGGCATGAACCAGGACAGGTAGGAATCCAAGAGTGAAGTCTGCCATGAGGATGCTACATCTCCTGAAAACAATCCTGAACTCAGAGAGCTCCCAACGGTTTTGTAGGAATCCCAAATGTTTCCCTATTCAGGGACCCATTTTGTGTTGGTTTAACTGATTCCTCACCTTTGCAGGCATCTCTCAGGGTCTCTCTTTCCTCAGAGCCCTGCAGGTCTGGGACCCAGGGCTCCTCCCCTTGTTCCAGCCAGGAGAGCATATCAGGTTTGGAGACTGGAAACCCTGCACAAGTGACAGAAAACAAGCAAGATCAATTCAATTTGTGAGGTACGTGTGTAACATTCTGGGGGTGAAACCCAGACTCCTGAAACATTATGTCACCACCTGCCCTGGATCCCGGGGGCCTCACAATGCTTTGCTGTTGTAGCTCCCAACCTGGGATGCTGACAAACAGCCAACCATAAGAATGGCCATGCTGGGTCAGACCAAAGATCCATCCTGCCCAATCTCCTGTCTACCGACAGTGGCCAATGCCAGGTGCCCTGGAGTGAGTGAACCTAACAAGCAATGATCAAGTGATCTCTCTCCTGCCATCCATCTCCACCCTCGGATAAACAGAGGTGAGGGACACCATTCCTTACCCATCCTGGCTAACAGCCATTAATGGACTTAACCTCCATGAATTGATCCAGTTCTCTTTTAAACCATCCTACAGTCAGAGTCTTCACAACCTCCGCAGGCAAGGAGTTCCACAGGTTGATTAGGTGCTGTGTGAAGAACTTGCTTTTATTTGTTTTAAACCTGCTGCCCATTAATTTCATTTGGTGGCCCCTAGTTCTTCTATTATGAGAACAAGTCAATAACTTTTCCTTATTCACTTTCTCTACACCAATCATGATTTTATAGACTTCTATCAGATGCCCTACATGGATCAGCACTTCTGGAAGAGGGGAATAATGTACTAGACTGTATTTCCAATTGAGTAAGGTTCGTAGGATATAGAGGCAATAAGCACACAAGTGAGAAAGAATTCAGGGTATTTATTGTGTAGCAGGCAAATAAAAGAGACAAGCAAGCCAATTCTACTAAGCAAGGATATAATCTTACACTCCTCGTTTCAGTCTTCAGGAACTCAGGAGGCAACGACGGAGGGACCCCCCAGGCCAACATGCTGCACAGGTCTCAGGTCTGCATCGAAGTTCACTGAACCAGTTTTTCTGGGGCTTATTTACACCTAAAATCCACTTAGGCTATGTGGGAATTTGCAGTAAACAAGCCCATTAATATTGCCTGTTTTGATTTTAGGTACCCAACTCTTATCAATGCTTACAACTTCCTTTCTAGTGTCCCATAGATTTAGGAGAAGCAGCTGTCCACTCGAATTAGATAAAGACTCCTCCAACATTCCAAAATGACACTAGCTGAACACGCAGGTGTTTAAACAAAAAACTTTCCCAGGCAAGAGTAAGCTAGAGGCCTAGTTGACAAAGCCTACATGGAAGTCCAGGCATGAAAAGGGCAATTGTACATGCCACTGCTTGGAACAACGTCTTCCGGTATGTTTCCACTACATAGACAAAGCTCCTTTTCTTCTTCGAATGATGGTCCCTATTGTATTCCACCGAGGGGGAGTAACAAGCAGTTCCTAGATAGGTGGAGGGGGAGAGGAAGATGACAGCACTGTGCAGCAGAGGAACTTTGCACCGAATGAGCTGTCAGCCACAGAACCATGCTCTGTCACATAAGGAGAAGAAAAGATGAGTACCCAACTCCACGTGGCCGAATGCTGGCACTCTCTTGGAATGGGCCCATATCCCACAGGTTAGGACCATCCTGATAATTGATAGAGGAGCTCAATTTACTCCGAGACCCACTTCGAGATTCTCTGGGTGGATACAGCCTGCCCTCTCATTCTCTCCACTATGGCAACAAATAGCCAGGCAGATCTCTGGAATGGCTTTGTCCTTTGTAGGTAAAAGACCAGGGCCCTATGTACACCAAGGAAATGAAGCTGTCCTTCCCTCATTCAACGCATGTGATTTGGGATGCAGGCCAAGTGAGACAGCTCTCTACCTGCATTCAGAAATATAGCTTACGCACAGACAGTGTTGTGCAGAGGACTGCACTGTCGGAACAGGCGGAGGGGCTCTGTGGACAACAGGATGTTTCTGAGGAGGTCATAGGCCTGTTGGTAAAATGGGAGATTCTGTAACACTGTGAGAAGACAGCAGGTGATCAAAAGTTTGCTTTGGTGCTGATGTATACATGCCTGAAGATCGCAGAGTGGCTCTGGAATCTTTCAGTGAGTGCAAGGAGTCATCAGTCTTTTGATTGAAGAGGTGTGATTTAGCAAAAGGGAGATCTTAGATTGTATTCTGCACTTGTCTGATGAAACCAGGATTCCCTCCTCATGATGACTGCAGTTGCCAAAATGTGCAAGGATGCAATTGCTGAATCAACTACAGCCTGAAGGATGGAATTTGCAACCCCCTTGCCTTCCTCTGGACTTGATAGGAACTGGACACAATCCTGCTGAGGTAGTTCATTTGCCATATGTGCAAACTGTAAGAAGTCGTATTTGGCCATCACGGTCAGGCAGTTTGGATCCAGTCCAAGGAGAAAACCTTTCAACCTGTAAGATCCAGCCTCTTGCCTGCCTTGTCAGCTGGGGAGGAGCTTGGGGACTGTTTAGCTCACTCCATAGCAGCCTGAATCACTAGGGAATTGAGCAGAGGATGAGAGAATAGAGCCTTGGAACCCTTGGGAGTGGGATGGCACACACAGTCTGTGTCTGTTGGAGAGTGTCCTCGTGTGCTAGGGCCACCCTGGTACCAATGCATGCGTGCAGGTTGGATATAGGGGACGGGGCCTCTCAGTAGGTGAGAGAACCGGGACACATGGAAACGTCATCCTTTCCAGAGCGAACACTTCATGAGGCCCTGGGGGGAGCAGCTGTGAGTCTCCTTGGAGTCAACGGCACCAGGTGGACAGAACTGGGGCCAGAAAGGGGACATGTCTCAGAAGTGGGGATTCACTAGACATCGGCAGAGGCCATGCCAGGGCGGACGGGTCCGTAACGGGACCAGGCAGCCTCAGCAAGTGATGCTGCTTTTTGTCGCTCTTGGAGAGAGGAGCCTCTCTTTGGCCAGATCTCATGGATGGCAGGGCATCTTTCTTCAACCTGGAGGAAGACTTACTGCTATGCTGATGTGCGTGCTTCACCGGATCACCGGTGCCAGTGGAGCCAGACTGAAGCTCCGCAGTAATCTTATGCTCTACAAAGCACATGGGATCTTTTAGACGGGAGAAGGCAATATGCCATTGTGGCGGGGTGACCACCCGCCCCCTACCGGAAGGGGCTTGGAAAAGCCCCAAAAGGGGTTTGAAATAGCCCGGAAGGGGGTTAAGGCTGGGAGCCAGCAGGCTTTGCCTGATTGGGCATTAGGCCCAGCTGGGCGGCCACGCCCCAAACTCAGGCCTGTATAAAGGCTGGGAGGCAGGGGCCTAGAGGAGTCAGTCTTCTCTGTAAGCAGAGGGAGACAGGCCTGCTGCTGGGAGCCTTAAAGAAGATACTGAGCTTGGTGCAGGGCTGGGGCTAGGTGGTAGGAGCTGGGGAAAGCTCTAGCCTGAGAGCCCCAGGCTGCAAGAGCAGGCAAGGGCCCAAAGTCAGTCTCCTCTGTAACCAGAGGGAGACAGGGCCTGGCTGCAGGGAGCCTGTACCAGAGTACCCAGACTGGGACAGGGCGAGGGCAAGGCAGCTGGGAGCCGGGGAGCCTTAGCTCTAGCGAGAAGGCCCCAGCTTGCTGAGCCTAGAGAAGGCCCGACCCACGGGGTACTGGGGGTTACAAGGGGGCGGCCCAGGGCTGGTAGTAGCAGCAGCAGGCCAACCCCTTCTTGCCGGTGATGAGTAGCCATGAGACTGCAGTCCGCCCCAGTGAGCGGGGGCAAGTAGTGACTGACAGTGGCGCAATCTGAGGCGAGTTGGGGATAGTGGGTGGTGGGTTCCTGGGTGGGGGACCCTAAGACCGGGGGGGGTACTGCAGGGGTGCAGCCCCCTCAGCAAGGGGCTCTGGGGTCCGGGAGGGGCACGGAGCCAGAGTGAAGAGGCGGACATCGGTCGACAGAGGGCGCCCCAGGGTCAAAGAGCTAATTCCCGTGACGACCAGACGGGGGCGCCGCCGGGTGAGTGACCGACCCCATCACAGCCATATTTAATAAAAATACAACAGTTACCATGTGCTTTTCAGTCACACACACAAGTCCTGCCAGTTGATGATTATAGTTACCAGTCTCTTCTAGCTCGAGTCAATCTAATGGCCAGTTAGATTGAACATCAGTGAGGACCTGGGCTCTGTCGGTCGCGATCCAATGCTCCGAGGCTTTGCAGGACTGGACCCAGAGTTCAAATGCAAAACACCCCATCTTTATAGGTGTAAATTCCCATTTGAGTCCATGCATTTTGCAATGTCATCCTGTGATCATTAGCCCTTAAGCGGTGTTAACCTTGGGGTTTTCAGCTGTCATTATTTGATCATTATTGTTGGGTTTCCCATCCTTATCTCCTACTTGTCTCACCTTGGGGAGGGGGGGGGTGCTGCCTCACCTCTGAGGCCGTCAATGCTGCTAACATGCTTAGCATCCAATACAATAGATGTTTTCTGAATGTCTCCTGGTCTTTTCAAGTCTCTCACTTTTTCTTGACCATCTGGACATTTGTGATGACTTTCACACCTTATCTTTTCCTGATGCATTCCTCATTCACACAATCTCTTACAGAAACCTCCACAGTATACAGACAGAAGTATTTTTTATTCAGTAGAATACATCATAAATCAAGCCTTGCTAAATCTTATAAAACAATTCACAGTGGGGCTTTAGGCCCTCAACACTTCTCTAATCTCTTTATCATAGAAACTATACAAAACCCTGTCTCACTAACTGAACTTTAGAACAGGTCCTATTTGTAATGCGGATGGGAAACAGGATCCCAGTCTTAGACAGTCATTCCTTTCTCTTATTCACAAAGGGTGGCCAGCAGAAAGAAATTGAAGTTTACATCAATTCTTATAACAATTAGTACAATTACAAAATCCTGCTCCTACAGTATGATCTGGATGCTTGGACTGTTCAGTCCCATGTAGCAGGGGGCTCCGGGACCAGGCTTCAATCCCAGCCCAAGGTGACTTCCATGAGATTCTTCTTAAGACAGGGGGCGGAGGTAGGGAAGCAGAGACAGAGGCTGCACCTGGATGTGGTGTGGCCTTCCCCCAAGCAGTACAGAGTGTTGTTGAGGGAGAACAAATGAGGACAGGAAATGCAGACTTTGAATCTTGTCCTCTTAGTCATAATCCAGCATCCAGACCTGGGAGAGATGGGGCGGGGAGGAATGAGGGGGGAGGGTTTGTAGGGGAACCTACACATTTCAGAAACAAGAAAACTACTACATAAAAAAAACCAAGTCCTTCTAAGGAGGGGCTTGGACTTGACAGAACTCACAGCCTTACTGTGTATGAACTTTGCATAACCCACAGCCAGTTTGTAGGCTCAGCCACCATATGTTGGAAACAAAACTAGAGTCAGGGGAATTTGGCTTAAGCAAACAAATAGAAAAGAATTAGCTGCAGCTACAGCCCTATTAATTGGAGATAGATAGATATTCACAAAGTCATGAGACTGGGGAGAGAATGGATAAGTTAGCCTGGAGTTTCTGCAGTTTCTCTCTGATAATGAACAGTAGGATGTTTTCTTGTTACTAAAGAAATTTTAACTAGTTTAAATAGTTTGAAAGTGTACTTCAAATATGCAAAGAGTTCTGGTCTACTGGTGGTTAAGCAATTCTACCCTGACAGTGTATTCCACTTACAAAGCATAAAGATAAATAGACCTTGAGAAGTTTTAAGTAACTTTGAAAAAATACAAAAGCTAATGTATTTTGTATGTCTTAGGCATGTGAACCCCTGCGTAGTGAAAATGATTGGCTAGTGTTTTTGCATCGCTATAGTCGGTTGAAGCATAGATGAGAGAAAATCTCATTTGAACTATGGAATAGCATTTATAAGATGAGCTTGTTGGAACTTAACTCCGAGATACAGCTCAAGACAAAGGTGTCAGGACTGTTACCCTGCCCGACTGTATTGCACAGATGCCAGAGCCCAAGATGAGAGCAGATCCTGACTGGCCACCGGGAGATGTCCAGCTGTCTTTGCTGGGAGGGGGCAGCATTAGATGCTTGGTGTGTGAATTCTGTTGATTTGTAGGTAGTACACGCACACGTTTAAGGATAGGACTGTGTAAGGCTCTTTCCCTGGGTAAAGGCCCTGCAGAGCTGTAGCACCCTGAGTATACTAGGAAGGAATACTGGCCCTGAGCAAAGGGAGGGGTAAAGTTGGGCTCCTTGTCCCTGCGTACCCACAAGGATGGGGGAGCTGGTGAGAGCTTTAAATTGTATGGGTTATATGCTGACTAAATAAATAAAATGTGTCACCACAGCTGAGGGACAGCAGAAGATCTGACTCGGACCATGCGGTGTTGAGAAGGCACTGAAGACGCTGGCAAAACCGCAGGGCAAAGCACAGGCGCGCAAGTGAACCCACTGACACCACTACTTTAAAAAGCTCCGGCTCTGGGAGAATGGCACATGCGGATTAGCCTCAGTGGAATTCAAGAGGGACCATCACTCAAAGAAGACCCTGCTTTAATCAACACACACGGCATTGATGAAGCTCTCTAGTGTAGACTTAGCCATAGTTAGATCAGCCTACCCCCCACGTTAGAAACAGCTAGGTCTACAGAACAATTCTCGGGTGGCCACTTTCAGCTTAGCGCTGGTCGTGTAGACATGCTTTTAGTTCCAAGAGAGTTCTTTGTGTGAACCCCACGACAGCTGTGTAACAAAAACACCTCCTGAGTCCTTGTCTTTATACTCTGATTATAGTAATGCCAAGCAGTGAGGGAAACAGAGGTATGTACTGGAATCATAGCACTATTACCAAAATTCCCACAATCAGTGGTCACAGCTATGGAGAGAAAGCAAAGGGTAGAGGCTGGACTTTAATGCATCCAATAAGGATAAATTAAATACATTGTTTAAAAAGATCATTTTTTGTGCCATTGGTCATTTAAAATTTGTGTATGTCTAAAAATGATCCCGGGATGGGACGTAAGCCCAGGTGGAGGGGAGCAGTACACAGAAACCAGTCTACATATGTATGAGTAGTAAAGGTAGAGAGTTATTACTACAGAGCTTCTTTAGAGAATCCACAGCTTCCAATAACCAAGGGGACAGGAATCCTTACCCAGCGAGCTCACATTCTCATAGTTCTCCTGCATGACGTCTCTGTAGAGGGCTTTCTGACTGGGGTCCAGCAGAGCCCACTCTTCCTGGGTGAAATACACAGCCACCTCCTCGAAGGTCACCGGCCCCTGAAAGAGCAAGGGCCCCCCACTTAGTACTTGAGTACAACCCCAGGATTCACGCGAGAGCAGAAACAGGAAGTGGAAGCTCAGGGAGGGACATGGTAGCACAGTCCCACTCCCACTCTGAGCAGCCAGCTGGCACCAGACTGAAGGGAGAAAAAGAGAGCCCCTCACACTGCCCAGTAGAGCGAGGGGTCTCCATGTTCATCATACACTGACTAGCCAGAGACTGATACAGGAAATGGAGTCCCCAGCAGGGTCAGGGACAGTCCTGGCAGGAATCCCGATACCTCCCCCCACCATGAAATAGTATATAAACAAACACCAGGAAGGAAGAGGAAGTTGACAGGAAAAAATAGGAAAAGCTGGAAATTGTAGAACATTAATAAGGTGAAGCAAGGAAAGAAATGGAAAAATATCTGGCTAGAAGAATTAAGGAAACAGGAAGGAAGGATTTTTCACTATATCAATTAAAAAAAAATCCTAACAGTTTTATTGGTCCATTACTAGACAGAAAAGGAAGACACATCAATAATAATAATAACAATACAGAAGAAATAAAAATGTTCAGTGAGTATTTCTCTCCTGGATTTGGGGAAAACAAGCAAATGATGTTGTGATAGGTCTATGATGACAACCACAATCTTTTCATTAAAATAATAATTCACATGGATGTTAAACAGAAGCTACTAATGTCAGACATTTTAAACTCAGCATTTCCAGATATCTTCCATTCCAGAGTTTTAAAAAAGCAGACTGAGGAGCTCTCTGGACCACTAATGCTGCTTTTCAATAGCTCTTGGGACACTGCAGAAACTCCAGAAGACTGGAAGAAAGCTAAAGTTGCCCCTAGATCTAAAAAAAATTGTAAAAGGGATGACTAAGATAATACGGCTGACATCAAACCAGGGCAAGATAATGGGGAGGGGAGGTGGAATAATAAAAAAGAATTAAATGTGGGCAATATCATTCATTCCAATCAACATAAATTTAGGGAAAAACAGATCTTCTCAAACTAATTGAATTTTTTAAAGAAGATCAGAAATGGGGTTGATAAAGGAATAGCATTAACATAATAGATTTTGATTTCTCCAAGGCAGGGGTCTCAAACATGCGGCCCGCGTGCCACATACAGCCCACCGAACCCTTCCCTGCAGCCTGCCAAGCTCCCCGGGTCCCCTCCTTCCGCCCCCCAAGTTCTTTCTTTCTCTGGTGGCATAGCAGTTTCCGGGAGGGTACTGCAAGGAGAGGCAAGCCTCCCACAGAGGGGAGGAGGCCCGCCAGACTCCCCACAGCCCTCCCACCCTCCTCGGCAGGAAATTTACTGGTGCTGGCCCCTCCTTCCCGGAAAGTGCTGTCCCACCAGAGAACTGCCTGGGGGTAGGAAGCAGCACGAGGGGAGGGGAGGAGGTGGAGAAGAGAAGCGGGAAGCAGGAGGAGGGGCGAAGAGGGTGGAGAAGAGGCAGGGATTTGGAGCAGCATGGGGGGGAGCTTTGGAAAAGGGATTTGGAGTAGCCTGGGGGGGAGGGGAGGCAAGGAAAGGGTGAGAATTTGGAGCACTGCACTGGGAGGGGGTGGGGGGTATTTGGGAAAGGGATTTGGAGCAGTGCGCTGGGAGGAAGTCAGGGAAAGGGCTTTGGAGCAGCATGCCGGGAGGGGAGAGGGGCGGTATTTGGGAAAGGGATTTGGAGCAGCGCACCAGTGAGGGGATAGATTCTATAAGGGCAGCATCCATACTAAGAAGGGCAGAATCCATGTGTCCGGGTTTTTGAGATGTAAATAGTGTCCGGGCGGAAACTGGAAAAGGTCTGGATTATCCTCCCCTCCCTGGCTGACAGAGGCCAGGCAGATTGAGCCACTCCTGCAGCGAGAACCCCTCCCCTGCATTCTCAGATGGCCGGGGGTGCAGATCTAAAACTCTTCCCCATTCCCTCCTCCTCCTCCCCGGCATTCTCAGATTCCCCAGCCGGGGGTGTCTCTAAAGCTCTTCCCTTCCTGTCCCCTCCCCCATACTCTCAGATCCCCGGCTGGGTGCAGGTGCTGGGAAACGTCCCTGGCAAGCCAGCCTTTCCCCTGGAGCCACATGGATCTCAAAAGATCGGTAGATTTGAGGCTGAAAGCTTTGCTGCTTCTACAGAAGACAAATTCCACTCTACTGGATTGAAAGGAATCAGATTAAACAACAGAATGGAAAGCTTTCACTGTTGGCAGAGGTGATCTAGTCAATAGAAGAGAAGCGGATTGTTCCAGTAACATTCAAACCAATCATGATTGCTTCAAGTACATAAGCAGAATTGCTGTACGTGATCTATTAATAACTACTCTACTTTGAACTTAGCTTTTTATAGATGCCTGGAAGCACTTTTTTGTTTACAAATGCTGTTTTGGGGAGTAATTTTCACTGGGCTGTTACTGACCATACAAGGTGTTCTGTGCTATCTTATCCAGTTGTCAGGCATTGGTAAAATACTGCAATCCATGAAGCAGGTGAAAGTCAGTCTATTTTCCCGCTGTGGCAGACCGCTCTCTCACCCCTCTCAGGAACACAGGCAGGAAACCCTTCTCTGCTCCAAACAGTGCTCTTTTATTAACAGTGCAGGACCCCACCACCAATACATACAGCTTTGTACAGTTCCCAGCTCTACAAACTCTATATAGTCCAGCTTACAACTCCAAACACAGCTCTGACTAGCTCTTCACACTCCACACACTATACCACCCCCACCACACTGGGCTTGCTTCCTGGCAGGCCTTTTATCCCCCTGAGGAGGCTGCCAGGTGCCACTCATCCATGTTGATTGCCCTGCAAGCCAGGTGGCTGATTAGCCTTCTCTGCAAGGGAGGTTTGCAGGCTTCTGCTCCCTCTTAAAGGGCCGGCAGGGCTGGCTCAGGCACTCCTGGCCAGCACCCTGCCACACACCTCCCCCCTTAGCCTAGCCCCATTGGGCTGGCTCGGACCCCTCAATACTTCCCAATTAGATCCAACAGGGCCCTTGAACCTTTTTTCCTCATTTCCTTTACCATGGCAGCATGATCCCTAGGTTTCTGGGTGTCATGCCCGGCCATGGCGGGGAGCCCTGCTGCCTTTTTAGGGCTAGGGCTAGCCTCCTCTGCCTCGGCTTCCCGGGCGGCCGCGGCAGAGAGCCCTACTTCCAGCCTTGCGCATAAAAGGCAGGGTATCGGCCGTCCCTGTGCCCTTCGGCGCTCACACCACTCACATGGTGCCTCACCGCACAGGGCAACTTCCCCGGCCTCAATTTCCCCTATGCTCTCACAAGAGCTTGGGGCTTCCTCTGTGGAGCTCACCTCCTGCCCTAGCCTTAGCCGTTCAGGGCTAGCTAGACCATTCGCTGGGTTATTGGGCTGAGACCCGCCCCTTCTCTCGGCTGAACCCCCCGTACGGGTTCGCACGCTCGGCCTTGGGGCAGCCCGGGGCCTCGTACCTCCCACCGGGCCCCAGTCCCGCCCAATAATTACGGGGCATGGCAACCCCTCCGGAACCCCGACCCGCTTCCAGCGGAATCGTCCGCTGATTTCTAGGGGGACCTGGGCCACCCGACAGGTCTTCCTGTCCCCATGGACGCACTGTAGGTCCATGGTAGCCCCCGGAATTATCCACTCGGGGCGTACCAATGCTCTGTGGATGAGCGTACAGGGGGAGGCTGAATCCACTACCCCCGGTTGGGACTTCCTTCCGACCTGTACCCGCAGAGTGGGTATCCCCTTATACGGCTTCCGCCCCCAAACCTCGGTCCACCCACACCAATCGGTGTAGCCACAGTCCATGGCTGGGCAGTCCCTCTTAATATGCCCTGGCTTCCCACACTGCCAGCAGGTAAGCCGGGCCACTCTTCCTGGCGCCCCCCTGGGCTCCCCATCAGTCCCTTTGCCTTTTGCTGGGGGGGAGTCCATGGGCCGACGCCCCAAATCCCACCCCTGACACCACTTGTGGCAGACCGCTCTCTCACCCCTCTCAGGAACACAGGCAGGAAACCCTTCTCTGCTCCAAACAGTGCTCTTTTATTAACAGTGCAGGACCCCACCACCAATACATACAGCTTTGTACAGTTCCCAGCTCTACAAACTCTATATAGTCCAGCTTACAACTCCAAACACAGCTCTGACTAGCTCTTCACACTCCACACACTATACCACCCCCACCACACTGGGCTTGCTTCCTGGCAGGCCTTTTATCCCCCTGAGGAGGCTGCCAGGTGCCACTCATCCATGTTGATTGCCCTGCAAGCCAGGTGGCTGATTAGCCTTCTCTGCAAGGGAGGTTTGCAGGCTTCTGCTCCCTCTTAAAGGGCCGGCAGGGCTGGCTCAGGCACTCCTGGCCAGCACCCTGCCACACCGCCTATAGGCATTCCACATCATTTGCTGATCTTAGAACTTTTCTGAGTTTAGAACTTTTCAAACTCTAGTAAAGTGGATTTTGGAGTTCATATACCAGTAGTCCAACAATGAGACAAAATGGAAACACAATGTATTTAAATATATTGTCCATTTCTAGAAGCTGGATCAAATAAGATTGTGGATTACGTAGGCACAACTCCTAGTGAAATCAGCTCCAGAGCTGAATTTGGCCCAATGTCTTTAAAGCCTTTGACCAAGCTCCCTGTGCCCCCCTGCTGCCTACCTCCAGGGCTTTCCCACTGCCAAACAGCTGTTGGTGGTTCTTAGCGCTTTCCAGAAGGGAAGGGGAATGAGCTGTGTACTTGGAGGAGGTGGAGTGGGGGTGGGGCCGGAGGCAGGGAGGGGGGCGTGTCAGTGATGCGGCCCTCGGGCCAATGCACTAGTCCTCATGCAGCCCTCGTGGTCACTTGAGTTTGAGACCCCTGCTGTAAGGTATTTGACCTGGTACAACATGAGACTTAAACAACTACAAGATAAAATTAACATCATAAACATTAACTAGATTCAACACCCGCTGATACATTTCAAAATGTAACTCTAAACGGCCACACGGATGTCTTTCTAGTGGGGTCCCACAGGGATGGGTTACTGGCTCTCTGCTATTGAACTTGATTATCAATGAAGTGGAAGAGAACATAAGATCACTAATGACGTTTGCAGAGGACACACTTGGAGGGCATGGTTAGACTGGCGCTTTGCAGCGCAAAAACCCTCCTGTAGTGCTATAATTTTCATAGCGAACACACTTCAAAGGGAGATTTTGCGCAATGACTCCCTGTTTAAAGCGCAAGTGTTAAACCTCCTTTTCCAGAGTGATAAGCCTTTTTGCGCTAGCCCTATAGTGCAAGGGTGGGAATGTGAACACCCATTGTGCGTTAATGAGCCTCCAGCCTCCGGCATCCTGGCCCAGAATTCCCAGTAGAGCCTCTCTGGCCAGCATTTAAAACTCTCCTGGCTCCTGCTCAGGTGACCACACGTCAGACCCTTCCCTACATTCCCCGGGAAATTTGAAAAGCCTTTTCCTGTTTACTGCAGCCAGACGTGGAGTGCTCAGGTAACCATTGTGCTTCTCCCATGTCTCCCTGTGCCATGCCTCCTCGCAATAAACGATCTCCAGCGTGGTCAGAGAATGAGGTCCTGGACCTCATCAGCTGTTGGGGGGAATTGGCAGTTCAGTCACAGCTGCGGTCTAGCCGCCGAAATTATGATACCTATGCCCTGATATCAGCTGCCATGAGGGACAGAGGGCGTGAACGGGACACTCTCCAGTGCCGTGCAAAAGTTAAGTAGCTTAGGATCGCATATCGCAAAGCCCGCGATGCCAACAGCCGCTCTGGGGCAGCTCCTGTGTTTTTCAGGTTCTACCACTCTGTGGATGCGATCCTGGGTAGGGATGCAACATGCTCTCCTGCGACCTTAGAGGATACTTCTTCCCAGACAGTTACTGAGAGGGGGGGGGGGGGAATGGATGCTGGAGACTCTCAGAACGGCGATTCACAGCAGGACCCAGACAGGGAGGAGTGGGATGACTCACAGATGTCACAAGTAGGGAGCCCAGGCAGTGTAATGGAACCTCTGGATACATGCACCCAGGACCTGATCTCAAGCCCAGAGTGCACCCAGAGCAAGCCACAGCGACTGGAGACTGCAGCTGCTGTGTTTTCAACACCAATTTGCACAGGTACAGCTCACTTTTCTATGGGGGAGGGAAGACAGTTTTGAGGAGGGTGGATAATGCATCCCTGGTTGGCTGCATAAGGAGTAGTGCATTGATGTACTCTATCACCATCAGTGAGTTCTGCAAAGGTCTCAATAAAATAGCTATTGCAGTATCACCAGTGTACGCCACTGTTATAAGAGGGGGTGGGGCGGAAAATTGCCGCACGGTTGCAAGGTGCAAGCCGCGAATGGGCCTTAGGCAGAAGCCACATCTCCTTAGAATCACCACCCTCTCTTGCCCCGTCTCCCCCGACACAGTGGTATGGAAAGGCAGGGAAACAGTGTTTGTCCAAGAGCCTTGGCATGGCCAGGGATCACTGGTTACTGGGTGAAATGGCTTGTTTGGACAGGGGAACTGCAAAACCAGTTCAAGGAATGCGTGGGACTCCCCAAACTGTGGCCAGTAATGGGATCTTGTGTTTTAAATCTGAAATTGTTTCTATTCCCAGCTGGGCCGTTGACAACCTCACCAGCTGCATCTGTGGGTCGAAAACTGAGCAACCTGCGATCCAAGCCGAGGAAGAGCAAAGAGGAGCTTCTGAGGCAAGTTATGGAACAGGCTTCAATGGACAACCACCGTAGGGAGGAGCATATGACCTGTCTGGAACTTCAGAAGGAACAGAAAAGGGAGGAGAGAGAGAGCGCTCGCCAGGACCGTGCTGATAACCGCACTGACAAGCTGCTGAAAATGCTGGAGCTGCAATTACAGACTCTGCAGCAGATGGCTGCCATTCAGGTGTATCAGACCCTTGAAGGCCACCCCCGTCCCCCAACACTTGCCCCCCATCCATTGCCCTCCTGACCTTCTGTCTCCTCCAGGTCAGTATCAGCATCTGGATGCTTACTACCACCCACAGTTCCCACCAACCCCAATCCCTTCACCGAGCACCCCACCGATCCACAACCCTTACACACTGCACCTAACCCCTACTAACAGGCAGCAGCACACTCCCCAGAATGGGTTGGGTGAGAACACCAATTCGGAGGGCTGTGGAGATTAGGAGTCCAGGACACACAACACTCTGTAAAATGTCCCCTTTCAAACACCAAGATCACACCACTTGCACCCTTGATCATATTTCACACCCCTCACTACCCAAAACCAGTTTAACACCCTCCACACACCCCCCACACCTGTTTCACACCCTTCCCCCCAAAGTACCAGTTTCAAAACGACTTCCTCACACACCAGAAGATGTATTGTTTTTCAGCTTTTATTGCTGATTATTAGAAAGCAGTTCAATAAATGAATTCCTTTTTAATAAATTGGTTTCTGTATTCAGTGCACTCATGTTATTAATAGGTACATAATGGCGACCGCCTTCTCTGATTTACGGACTGCTAGCACGCAAGCTCCCTCCCTCCCACCCACCCTCTGCAATTCCCATTAGAACTCGCTTTCAGCCTCAAAATGCTCCCTCAAGGCTTCCCTGATCCTTGTACCCTCACACTGGACCTCCCTAATAGCCCTGCTCTCTGGCTGTGCATAGGTGGCCTCCAGTCGCTGAACCTCTGAGGTCCATGCCGCAGTGAAGGCTTCGCCCTTCCGCTCACAGAGATTGTGTAGGGCACAGCACGCGGAAATAATCGCGGATACACTTGTCTCAGCCAAGTCTATCTTGCCATAAAGGCATCTCCACCTGGCTTTAAGACGCCCAAAGGCCCTTTCCACAGTCATTCGACAGCGGCTCAGCCTGTAGTTGAACCTTTCCTGGCTGCTGTCCAGGCTCCCCGTGTAGGGTTTCATGAGCCAAGGCATCAGAGGGTAAGCGGGGTCGCCAAGAATCACAATGGGCATTTCCACTTCCCCTGAACAGGCCGCTGTTGCGGAAGATGCATGCGTCATGCACCCTTCCCGACCAGCCTGCATTAATGTCAGTGAACCGCCCACGGTGATCCACAAGCGCCTGAAGAACCATGGAGAAGTATCCCTTTCGGTTAATGTACTGGTCAGCTAGGTGTTCGGGGGCCAGAATAGGGATATGGGTCCCATCGATCGCCCCTCCACAGTTAGGGAACCCCATCTGCTCGAAGCCAGCCACAATCTCACATACGTCACCAAGGGTCACGAGTTTCTGTCGCAGAAGGCGATTAATGGCCTTGCACACTTCCATCAACACGACTCCAACGGTCGACTTCCCCACCCCAAAGTGGTTGGCCACCGATCGGTAGTTCTCTGGGGTGGCCAGCTTCCAGACTGCTATAGCCACCCGCTTCTCCACAGGGATGGCAGCTCTCAGTCTGGTGTCCTGGCGCTGCAGGGCGGGGGCGAGTTCAGCACACAGCCCCATGAAAGTGCGAAAGTTTCTCATGCGAAAGTTCTGCAGCCACTGCTCATCGTCCCACACTTGCAAGATGATGCGATCCCACCAGTCAGTGCTCGTTTCCCGTGCCCAGAAGCAGCGTTGCACTGTTGTGAGCATGTCAGTTACAGCAATGAGCAGGTTACTGTCCATACTCGGCTCTATTTCTAGTTCCTGTTCAGACTCATCGCTACTGTCTGTTTCCATTTCAAGAATATACTCTGCCACGCAGAGAGTTGTGCTGGCAACAGTCGCCAGCATGCTCCGCAGCACTTCGCGATCCATTACAGCGCAGGGAAAACGGGCAAGGCAGCCTTGAGAAATGCAGAACCCATTGAGAAAGGGTGCCAGAGTTGGCCGGAAAATGAAAGGATTGCTGGGGTATAAAGGAAAGCTTCACGGGAGTTCTAACCGGATGCAAAATGGCCGCAAAAAACGCCCCCTTGTAGAACTGAGAAATGAAATTGTTTGTAAATTGTTCATGTTTCATATTGTGTTTGTTTCCATATTGTAACTCAGACTCCATTTTTTTTACTCCGGTCAAACTCCATTTTAAAATGCTCACTCCACTTTGTCTACAAAACCCTGATGTAACCTAATTAGTTTAGATGTGTGAATGAGGTCTGCATGGATGATGGAATCAACCTCCAGCCTGTCCTGATGAAAAAGTGTGAACACCGAACAAAGCAAAAGGAGTCTACCTTAAAGAAAAAGAACAAAAGTCCAAATTGAAGAAACATCAAAGCCAGGTTGACGGATAATCAATCAACAGATCCCAGAGGCAGCATGACACAGCAAGACCTACAGATTCTAAATTCAAACTGAAACCCTATAAAAAGGATGGGTGAGCTAGCAGACTTTGGGTAACGTTCTGCTGCCAACACCAAGGGGTATCGGTGCGCGCCCGACAGAGACCTCCTTGTGCCAGGCTCTCTTGGCCAGTTAGCCGACAAGCTACGAACCCAAGCTGCGAACCCAAGCCACGGACTCAAGCTACGTTCAGGACGGGTAACTATAGAGCAGCTGCAGAACATCTGGTGTGTGTGTGTGTGTGTGTGTTGTGTACACATAGGTATTAAATATTAGCTATTAATTATTGTATTATAATAAATGTGACATTCTTGTCTTATCCCCTAAAAAGATCCGGTGTAGTTTTCTGTACAACACCCTTCCCACAAGGCAGATTTATGAAGAGGTGCTCTGTGGGATACCTGCCCTATCCTGCAAGTGCTACTGCCGCAAGAAGCGCGACAAATATACATTTTTTTATTTTTTTTTGCGCTACAAGGTTTCAATTTGTACAGTCTCTAGCGCGATACCTATTGCGCTACATTGGGAAGCACTATATAAATGCGCTATAATCCTCAGTCTAACCATACCCTGGGAGAAGGGTAAATAATGAAGTGTTTCAGGGGGTTTGGGCTACAGCCCTGGGAGTCTGGGAAGTTTTTGCGGCCCTGGCCAGGGGGTTATTTCCTGTTCCACAAAGAGGGGACAGTTCCACGTCCAAACCCAAGGAGTCGGCTTCTTCAATGTGGAGCCTAATCCGAACTCATTCCGGCAGGTTTGTCCCCTTCCCCAGCCTGGGTATGTCCTGCCCTCTCCCACCTCCAGCATCTCCCACCCTCCTGTACATTTACTGCCCATCTCCCTCCAGCCAGACCCCACCACCAGCCCCATGACAATCCTGTACCTCCGCTAACTCTGCTGCAGCCATTGTCTTTCCCCTGGAAGGACGGGACGATGCACAGTGAAACACAGACTTTCTTCTGTTGCCTGTCGGGATGAAAAGAGCCGTTAGAGAGATTTCAGAAGAGGCTTTTCTCCATTTCACACACAAAACCCACCAGACTTTTTCCCCTGAAAACTGATTTTCTAGGCTCTGCCACTCTAGAAAACAGCGACTTTATTAGAGGTCGGTCTTCCCATCAGGAGTAAACCCGTCCAGGCCTGCTCTATGTTACAAAGACCTGATCTACGCTAGGTCAATATAAGCTGCAGTGCACTGACTTAGTTGCGTCTCTGTCTGTCTTAAATTTATCTCCCACCATGTAAACTGTCCTTTATGACAACACGGTAATACCCGTTCCCCAGGCAACATTGAGCCAAGGTTGATGTACTGAAGTCAACACAGTGCATGTGTAAACACCGTGTTACGTGTGTCACGTTACTGGAATTATTTGGGATCATATAGATCATTGGAGCAACCAAGGTCCTATAGTGACACCAAATCTTATGTGAAGGGGGTCATGACAGGTGTCTATGACCAGCAGGGCCAGCAACAGAAATTTGGGGGCCCCCTACTCTGATCGTTTGGGGCCCCCCCAGCCCAGCTGGCACTTCCCCCCAGCTGACAGAGGCTGGGCCCCCCCCAGCCCAACCGGCGCTCCCCCCCAGCTGACAGCGGCTGGGGGGGAAGCCCAGCCGGGGGGCTCCCCCCCCAGCTGACAGCGGCTGGCGGCAGTGCGGGGTCCTAAGGGAGCGCGAGCCCGGGAGCGGCGTGAGCCTCCCTTGCTGCTCCCCCCCCCCGCGCCCCCTATCTCCCCCGGACTGCGCCGCTGCTGCCGGCCGGGCTCACTGCTCCTGCCGGGGACATGTGTGCTTGTCCAGAGAGCCGCGCCGCCTCCCCGCCCCTTCCCCGCTCTCCAGGCCCGGCGACAAGGGGGGACGGACAACTACAGGTACTGCTGTGTATCGGGCCCCGGACTTAAGGGGGCCCCCCTAAAGTCCGGGGCCCGGTACAGCTCTACCCGTAGTACCCCCGTCAGCGGCCCTGATGACCAGGTTAAGGAGGGCTAATTATGAATATGCCATTAATATGTATGTATCTTTTTTGGAACTAAAGTTATGAATATTGGATATATGGTGCCTGTACTTCAAACTGATGCTTGGCTGCTGGGTCAAAACTCAGACAAGCTGTTGTTAACTTGGCTGGCCTGGATGATGGGCCGTTAAGGGACATCAACTACACAATGGACTTTGTAAATGCCTGTCCACACCCGAGCTTCTCTAGGAATGTCAACTGCCTGGTCAGAAACTAAATCATGGAGAGTCTGGTAATTGGACCATGTGGCTATGGACCTCCATTTTGCAACCGGACTCTGCATAAGAAGGAGGAGGGTCTTTGCCCACAAAAGGAAGTCTATAAAACCTGGGAGAAACTTCCTCCATTTTGTCTTCTACCTCCAGTCTTCAGCCTTCCTTGCTTCCAGCTCTGGATGGAACTTTGCTACACAGGAGAACTCTGGCCAAAGGGTGCTGACCCATCCCTGGAGGGGATGCTTTCCAGAAACTGTGATTTCAACCTGCAGTTATTCTACCTTTGCTGCAAGCCTGAACCAAGAGATTTGCCATTACTGCATGTAATTGATTTCTTTTAACCATTCCTAACCCTCACCTATACCTTTTTCCTTGTATAATAAATCTTTAGATTTTAGAGGCTAAAGGATTGGCAACAGCATGATTTGTGGTAAGATCTGATTTGTATAGTCCCCAGGACAGGTGGCTGCTGGTGGGTGATACTGGGGACCTGGAGTGTCTAAGGGAATTGCTTGTGGTTAGCCAGTGGGGCGAAACCAAAGTCTTTTCTGTTTGGCTGTTTTGGTTTATCTTAGTGTGGAAAACCCCCAGCTGTGGGCTGTAGTTGCCCCTTGGAAGCAATCTGTCCTGATCTGACACTCACAGTTGGATCCCACCAGGAACAGCACCGTCACAACATGTGCCAACCTAACCGTTTTCCAGCAGCTATCCCACAATAGCTCAAGGCCACCATTTCCCACCTAAACAACAAGAAACTGTTGCAGATCAAATGGGTGGGAAAACACCCCAAATCTGAAGAGATTTTAAGTTGACAGTGGACAGAACATGAGGAAAAATCTGGAGAGAAAAGAAAATTAGCCAATCATTTGAGAGAAAAATAGAGAATTGATCTGGATTTCCTATCCACATTGGACAGTTGGGGGCAGAAATGAGGAGATTTTTGCCAATTCTGGGGAGTAAGGGGCAGCAGCCTTCACCCCCCCTATTCCTGACCTGTTGAGAGTTGGTGAAATGTGCCATGTCACACTGTCTCTCTCTCTCCCCTCCCTCCATCTCTGGTCTTCCCCCCTTTCCCTTCCTGACACCTCCACTCTCCAGGCACACAAAGGGCCAACCCCATTGGGGCCCAGTCTAGGGTGACCAGAGAGCAAATGTGAAAAATGGAGATAGGAAGTGAGGGGTAATAGGAGACTATATAAGAAAAAGACCCCAAAATCAAGACTCTCTCTAAAATCGGGACATCTGGTCACCCTACCCAGTCTCTTCTCTTCCTGAATCCCCCACTTTGCTCCCTGAGCAGGAGCTGTGGCCAGCTACATCACCGCTCTCAAGGCAGCTCTCGGCCCTCCCTTAGGGACAGTCACAACCAGGGAGTAGATTCCCAGGAGCTGCGAAATCTCAGGTCTGCAAATGGGATGCCATTAACAGAGGGGTGATGCAGGGCCATTAATAGATATAATGTGGGGCGCAGGTGGAGCGGGGCCATTAATGGATATAATGTGGGGGGGAGGGATGATGCAGGGCCATTAACGGATATAGCATGGGGGGGGGGAGCAGGGCCGTTAACAGATATAACTTGGGGGGGGAGCGAGGCTGTTAACGGATATAATGTGGGGGGGGAGGGGGAGCAGGGCCGTTAACGGATATATATTGGGGGGGGGAGCGGGGCTGTTAACGGATATAACATGGGGGGGAGTGGGTCTGTTAATGGATATAGCATGGGGAGGAGGGGGAGCAGGGCCGTTAATGGATATAGTGTGGGGGGAGGAGTGACACAGGGCCGTTAACGAACAGAATGTGGGGGAAGGGGAGCGGGGCCATTAACGGATATAACATGGGGGGAGGCGGAGTGGGACCGTTAATGGATATAATGGGCGTGGGGCATGGCGCTGAGAATGGGGGAAGGGCTAGGGCGGGGCCCAGACAAAGATGGTAGCGGGGGAGGGACGGGGAAGGGCAGGCTCCGCGCGGGGGGGCCATTAACGGATATAACGGCTGAGGGGGTGACGTGGAGCTGTGAATGGGGGCAGGGTCTGGCCATGTGCTCTATAGGGGGGGGAGGGGGGGGAAAGGGGGAAGAGAAGAGCGGCGGGGGGAGGGGGGGAGAAGGGGAGGGGGGAGAAGAGCGGGGGGGAGAGAAGAGCGGGGGGGGAAGAGAAGAGCGGGGGGGAAGAGAAGAGCGGGGGGGAAGAGAAGAGCGGGGGGGAGGCTTGGCGATGGGAACCGGGGGGGGGAGGGGAAGAGGCTTGGCGATGGGAACCGGGGGGGGGAGGGGAAGAGGCTTGGCGATGGGAACCGGGGGGGGGGGGAGAGAAGAGCGGCGCCGGGGGAGAAGAGAAGAGGCTTGGCGATGGGAACCGGGGGGGGGGGGGGGAAGAAGAAGAGAAGAGGCTTGGCGATGCGAACCGGGGGGGGGGGGAAGAAGAAGAGAAGAGGCTTGGCGATGCGAACCGGGGGGGGGGGGGAGAAGAAGAGAAGAGGCTTGGCGATGCGAACCGGGGGGGGGGAAGAATAAGAGAAGAGGCTTGGCGATGCGAACCGGGGGGGGGGGGGGGGAGGAGAAGAGGCTTGGCGATGCGAACCGGGGGGGGGGGGGAGAAGAAGAGAAGAGGCTTGGCGATGCGAACCGGGGGGGGGGGGGAGAAGAGAAGAGGCTTGGCGATGCGAACGGGTGGGGGGGAGAGAAGAGCGGGGCCGGGGGAGGAGAAGAGAAGAGGCTTGGCGATGCGAACCGGGGGGGGGGAGAGAAGAGCGGCGCCGGGGAGCAGAAGAGAAGAGGCTTGGCGATGCGAACCGGGAGGAGGGGAGAAGAAGAGAAGAGGCTTGGCGATGCGAACTGGGGGGGGGGGGAAGAGAAGAGCGGCGCCGGGGGAGGAGAAGAGAAGAGGCTTGGCGATGCGAACCAGGGGTGGGGGGGGGGGAAGAAGAAGAGAAGAGGCTTGGCGATGCGAACCGGGGGGGGGGGGGAGAAGAAGAGAAGAGGCTTGGCGATGCGAACTGGGGGAGGGGGGGGAGAAGAGCGGGGCCGGGGAGGAGAAGAGAAGCGGCTTGGCGATGCGAACCGGGGGGGGGGGGGGAGAAGAAAAGAAGAGGCTTGTCGATGCGAACCGGGGTGGGGGAAGAAGAAGAGAAGAGGCTTGGCGATGCGAACCGGGGGGGGGGGGGAGAGAAGAGCGGGGGCCGGGGGAGGAGAAGAGAAGAGGCTTGGCGATGTGAACGGGGGGGGGGGGAGAACAGCGGGGCCGGGGGGGGGGAGAGAAGAAGAGAAGAGGCTTGGCGATGCGAACCGGGGGGGGGGGGGGAGAGAAAGCGGCGCCGGGGGAGAAGAGAAGAGGCTTGCCGATGCGAACCGGGGGGAGGGGGGGGAGGAGAAGAGGCTTGGCGATGCGAACCGGGGGGGGGGGGGGGGAGAGAAGAAGAGAAGAGGCTTGGTGATGGGAACCGGGGAGGGGGGGAAGAGAAGAGCGGCGCCGGAGGAGGAGAAGAGAAGAGGCTTGGAGATGCGAACCGGGGGGGGGGGAAGAGAAGAGCAGCGCCGGGGGAGGAGAAGAGAAGAGGCTTGGCGATGCGAACCGGGGTGGGGGAAGAAGAAGAGAAGAGGCTTGGCGATGCGAACCGGGGGCGGGGGGGAGAAGAGCGGGCCGGGGGAGGGAGGGGGAGAGAAGAGCGGGGCCGGGGGAGCAGAAGAGAAGAGGGTTGGCGATGCGAACTGGGGGGGGGGGGGGAGAGAGAGAAGAGCGGCGCCGGGGGAGCAGAAGAGAAGAGGCTTGGCGATGCGAACCGGGGGGGGGGGGGAGAAGAGGCTGGGCGATGCGAACGGGTGGGGGGGAGAGAAGAGCGGGGCCGGGGGAGGAGAAGAGAAGAGGCTTGGCGATGCGAACCGGGGGGGGGGGAGAGAAGAGCGGCGCCGGGGGAGGAGAAGAGAAGATGCTTGGCGATGCGAACCGGGGGGGGGGGAAGAGAAGAGCAGCGCCGGGGGAGGAGAAGAGAAGAGGCTTGGCGATGCGAACCGGGGTGGGGGAAGAAGAAGAGAAGAGGCTTGGCGATGCGAACTGGGGGAGGGGGGGGAGAAAAGCGGAGCCGGGGGAGGAGAAGAGAAGCGGCTTGGCGATGCTAACCGGGGGGGGGGGGGGGGGGAGAAGAAAAGAAGAGGCTTGTCGATGCGAACCGGGGTGGGGAAGAAGAAGAGAAGAGGCTTGGCGATGCGAACCGGGGGGGGGGGAGAGAAGAGCGGGGCCGGGGGAGGAGAAGAGAAGAGGCTTGGCGATGTGAACGGGGGGGGGGAGAACAGCGGGCCGGGGGGGGGGGGAGAGAAGAAGAGAAGAGGCTTGGCGATGCGAACCGGGGGGGGGGGGAGAGAAAGCGGCGCCGGGGGAGAAGAGAAGAGGCTTGCCGATGCGAACCGGGGGGGAGGGGGGGGAGGAGAAGAGGCTTGGCGATGCGAACCGGGGGGGGGGGGAGAGAAGAAGAGAAGAGGCTTGGCGATGGGAACCGGGGGGGGGGGGGGGAAGAGAAGAGCGGCGCCGGAGGAGGAGAAGAGCTTGGAGATGCGAACCGGGGGGGGCGGAAGAGAAGAGCAGCGCCGGGGGAGGAGAAGAGAAGAGGCTTGGCGATGCGAACCGGGGTGGGGGAAGAAGAAGAGAAGAGGCTTGGCGATGCGAACCGGGGGGCGGGGGGGAGAAGAGCGGGGCCGGGGAGGGAGGGGAGAGAAGAGCGGGGCCGGGGGAGCAGAAGAGAAGAGGCTTGGCGATGCGAACCGGGGGGGGGGGGAGAGAGAAGAGCGGGCCGGGGGAGGAGAAGAGAAGAGGCTTGGCGATGCGAACCGGGGGGGAGGGGGAGAAGAGGCTTGGCGATGCGAACGGGTGGGGGGGAGAGAAGAGCGGGGCCGGGGAGGAGAAGTGAAGAGGCTTGGCGATGCGAACCGGGGGAGGGGGGGGAGAGAAGAGCGGGGGGGAAGAAGACAAGAGGCTTGGCGATGCGAACCGGGAGGGGGGGGGAAGAAGAAGAGAAGAGGCTTGGCGATGCGAACCGGGGAGGGGGGGGACAAGAGCGGGGCCGGGGAGGAGAAGAGAAGAGGCTTGGCGATGCGAACCGGGGGGGGGGGAGAGAAGAGCGGCGCCGGGGGAGGAGAAGAGAAGAGGCTTGGCGATGCGAACCGGGGTGGGGGAAGAAGAAGAGAAGAGGCTTGGCGATGCGAACGGGGGGGGCAGAGAAGAGTGGGGCCGGAGGAGGAGAAGAGAAGAGGCTTGGCGATGCGAACCGGGGGGGGAGGGGGAGAAGAAGAGAAAAGGCTTGGCGATGCGAACGGGGGGGGGGGGGAGAAGAAGAGAGAAGAGGCTTGGCGATGCGAACTGGGGGGGGGGGGGAGAGAAGAGCGGCGCCGGGCGAGAAGAAGAGAAGAGGCTTGGCGATGCGAACGGGGGGGGGGGGAAGAGAAGAGCGGCGCCGGGGGAGGAGAAGAGAAGAGGCTTGGCGATGCGAACCGGGGGGGGGGGGGGAGAGAAGAGCGGGGCCGGGGGAGGAGAAGAGAAGCGGCTTGGCGATGCGAACGGGGGGGGGGGAAGAAGAAAACAAGAGGCTTGGCGATGCGAACCGGGGGGGGGAAGAAGAAGAGCGGCGCCGGGGGAGGAGAAGAGAAGAGGCTTCGCGATGCGAACCGGGGAAGGAGAGAAGAGCGGGGCCGGGGAGGAGAAGAGAAGAGGCTTGGCGATGCGAACCGGGGGGGGGGGGGGAGAGAAGAGCGGGGCCAGGGGAGGAGAAGAGAAGAGGCTTGGCGATGTGAACGGGGGGGGGGAGAAGAGAGGGGCCGGGGGGGGGGAGAGAAGAGCGGCGCCGGGGGAGGAGAAGAGAAGAGGCTTGGTGATGCGAAACGGGGCGGGGGAAGAAGAAGAGAAGAGGCTTGGCGATGCGAACCGGGGGGGGGGGAGAGAAGAGCGGGGCCGGGGGAGGAGAAGAGAAGAGGCTTGGCGATGCGAACCGGGGGGGGGGGGGAGAGAAGAGCGGGGCCGGGGGAGGAGAAGACAAGAGGCTTGGCGATGTGAACGGGGGGGGGGGGGAGAAGAAAAGAAGAGGCTTGTCGATGCGAACCGGGGGTGGGGGGGAAGAAGAAGAAAAGAGGCTTGGCGATGCGAACCGGGGGGGGGAGAGAAGAGCGGCGCCGGGGAGGAGAAGAGAAGAGGCCTGGCGATGCGAACCGGGGGGGGGGGGGGAGGAAGAAGAGGAGAAGAGGCCTTGGCGATGCGAACCTGGGGGGGGGGGGAAGAAGAAGAGAAGAGGCTTGGCGATGCGAACCGGGGGGGGGCGGGAAGGAGAAGAGGCTTGGCGATGCGAACCGGGGGGGGGGGGAAGAAGAAGAGAAGAGGCTTGGCGATGCGAACCGGGGGGGGGGGGGAGACAAGAGCGGGGCCGGGGGAGGAGAGAGAAGAGGCTTGGCGATGCGAACCGGGGGGGGCGGCGGAGAAGAAGAGAAGAGGCTTGGCGATGCGAACCGGGGGGGGGGGGAAAGAAGAAGAGAAGAGGCTTGGCGATGCGAACCGGGGGGGGGGAAGAAGAAGAGAAGAGGCTTGGCGATGCGAACCGAGAGGGGGAAGAGAAGAGCGGCGCCGGAGGAGGAGAAGAGAAGAGGCTTGGCGATGCAAACGGGGGAGGGGGGGGAGAAGAGCGGGGCCGGGGGAGGAGAAGAGAAGAGGCTTGGCGATGTGAACGGGGGGGGGGAGAAGAGCGGGGGAGGGGGGGAGAGAAGAGAAGAGGCTTGGCGATGCGAACCAGGGGAGGGGGTGGAGAGAAGAGCGGGGAGGGGAGAAGAGAAGAGGCTTGGCGATGCGAACCGGGGGGGGGGGGAAGAAGAGAGAAGAGGCTTGGCAATGCGAAACGGGGGGGGGGGAAGAAGAAGAGAAGAGGCTTGGCGATGCGAACCGGGGGGGGGGGAGAGAGAAGAGCGGGGCCGGGGGAGGAGAAGAGAAGAGGCTTGGCGATGCGAACCGGGGGGGGGGGGAGAGAAGAGCGGCGCCGGGGGAGGAGAAGAGAAGAGGCTTGGCGATGCGAACCGGGGGGGGGGGGAGAGAAGAGCGGGCCGGGGGAGGAGAAGAGAAGAGGCTTGGCGATGCAAACCGGGGGGGGGGGGAGAGAAGAGCGGCGCCGGGGGAGGAGAAGAGAAGAGGCTTGGCGATGCGAACCGGGGGGGAGGGGGAGAGAAGACCGGCGCGGGGGAGGAGAAGAGAAGAGGCTTGGCGATGCAAACGGGGGAGGGGGGAGAAGAGCGGGGCCGGGGGAGGAGAAGAGAAGAGGCTTGGCGATGTGAACCGGGGGAGGGGGGGGAGAGAAGAGCGGGAGGGGGGAGAAGACAAGAGGCTTGGCGATGCGAACCGGGAGGGGGGGGGGAAGAAGAAGAGAAGAGGCTTGGCGATGCGAACCGGGGGGGGGGAGACAAGAGCGGGGCCGGGGAGGGAGAAGAGAAGAGGCTTGGCGATGCGAACCGGGGGTGGGGGGGGGAGAGAAGAGCGGCACCGGGGGAGGAGAAGAGAAGAGGCTTGGCGATGCGAACCGGGGTGGGGGAAGAAGAAGAGAAGAGGCTTGGCGATGCGAACGGGGGGGGGGAGAGAAGAGCGGGGCCGGGGGAGGAGAAGAGAAGAGGCTTGGCGATGCAAACGGGGGAGGGGGGGAGAAGAGCGGGGCCGGGGAGAAGAGAAGAGGCTTGGCGATGTGAAGGGGGGGGGAGAGAAGAGCGGGGGAGGGGAGGGAGAGAAGAGAAGAGGCTTGGCGATGCGAACCAGGGGAGGGAAGGGAGAGAGAAGAGTGGGGGGGGGAGAAGAGAAGAGGCTTGGCGATGCGAATCGGGGGGGGGGGAAGAAGAAGAGAAGAGGCTTGGCAATGCGAACCGGGGGGGGGGGAAGAAGAAGAGAAGAGGCTTGGCGATGCGAACCGGGGGGGGGGGGAGAGAAGAGCGGGGCCGGGGGAGGAGAAGAGAAGAGGCTTGGCGATGCGAACCGGGGGCGGGGGGGGAGAGAAGAGCGGCGCCGGGGGAGGAGAAGAGAAGAGGCTTGGCGATGCGAACCGGGGTGGGGGGGGGGAAGGAGAAGAGAAGAGGCTTGGCGATGCGAACCGGGGGGGGGGGAGAAGAAGAGAAGAGGCTTGGCGATGCGAACGGGGGGGGTGGGGAGAGAAGAGCGGGGCCGGGGGAGGAGAAGAGAAGAGGCTTGGCGATGCGAACCGGGGGGGGGGGGGAGAAGAAGAGAAGAGGCTTGGCGATGCGAACCGGGGGGGGGGGGAAGAAGAAGAGAAGAGGCTTGGCGATGCGAACCGGAGGGGGAAGAGAAGAGCGGCGCCGGGGGAGGAGAAGAGAAGAGGCTTGGCGATGTGAACGGGGGGGGGAGGGAGAGAAGAGCGGGGGAGGGGGGGGAGAGAAGAGCGGGGGAGGGGGGGAGAGAAGAGAAGAGGCTTGGCGATGCGAACCAGGGGAGGGGGTGGAGAGAAGAGCGGGGAGGGGAGAAGAGAAGAGGCTTGGCGATGCGAACCGGGGGGGGGGAAGAAGAAGAGAAGAGGCTTGGCGATGCGAACGGGGGGGGGGAGAGAAGAGCGGGGCCGGGGGAGGAGAAGAGAAGAGGCTTGGCGATGCAAACGGGGAGGGGGGGAGAAGAGCGGGGCCGGGGGAGAAGAGAAGAGGCTTGGCGATGTGAAGGGGGGGGGAGAGAAGAGCGGGGGAGGGGAGGGAGAGAAGAGAAGAGGCTTGGCGATGCGAACCAGGGGAGGGAAGGGAGAGAGAAGAGTGGGGGGGGGAGAAGAGAAGAGGCTTGGCGATGCGAATCGGGGGGGGGGAAGAAGAAGAGAAGAGGCTTGGCAATGCGAACCGGGGGGGGGGGGAAGAAGAAGAGAAGAGGCTTGGCGATGCGAACCGGGGGGGGGGGGAGAGAAGAGCGGGGCCGGGGGAGGAGAAGAGAAGAGGCTTGGCGATGCGAACCGGGGGGGGGGGGAGAGAAGAGCGGGGGAGGGGGGGGAGAGAAGAGCGGGGGAGGGGGGGAGAGAAGAGAAGAGGCTTGGCGATGCGAACCAGGGGAGGGGGTGAAGAGCGGGGAGGGGAGAAGAGAAGAGGCTTGGCGATGCGAACCGGGGGGGGGGGGGGAAGAAGAAGAGAAGAGGCTTGGCAATGCGAAACGGGGGGGGGGGGGAAGAATAAGAGAAGAGGCTTGGCGATGCGAACCGGGGGGGGGGGGGGAGAGAAGAGCGGGGCCGGGGGAGGAGAAGAGAAGAGGCTTGGCGATGCGAACCGGGGGGGGGGGGAGAGAAGAGCGGCGCCGGGGGAGGAGAAGAGAAGAGGCTTGGCGATGCGAACCGGGGGGGGGGGGGAGAAGAAGAGAAGAGGCTTGGCGATGCGAACCGGGGGGGGGGGGAAGAAGAGAAGAGGCTTGGCGATGCGAACCGGGGGGGGGGGGAGAGAAGAGCGCGGCCGGGGGAGGAGAAGAGAAGAGGCTTGGCGATGTGAACGGGGGGGGGGAGAAGAGCGGGGCGGGGGGGGAAGATAAGAGCGGCGTCGGGAGAGGAGAAGAGAAGAGGCTTGACGATGCGAACCGGGGGGGGGGGGGGAGAAGAAGAGAAGAGGCTTGGCGATGCGAACCGGCGGGGGGGGGGAGAGAAGAGCGGGGACCGGGGGAGGAGAAGAGAAGAGGCTTGGCGATGTGAACGGGGGGGGGGGAAGAGAAGAGCGGGGAGGGGGGGAAGAGAAGAGCGGGGGAGGGGGGGAGAGAAGAGAAGAGCTTGGCGATGCGAACCGGGGGGGGGGGGGGAGAAGAAGAGAAGAGGCTTGGCGATGCGAACCGGGGGCGGGGGGAAGAAGAAGAGAAGAGGCTTGGCGATGCGAACCGGGGGGGGGGGAGGAGAGAAGAGCGGCGCCGGGGAAGGAGAAGAGAAGAGGCTTGGCGATGCGAACCGGGGGGGGGGGGGAAGAGAAGAGCGGCGCCGGGGGAGGAGAAGAGGCTTGGCGATGTGAACGGGGGGGGGGGAGAAGAGCGGGGCCGGGGGGGGGGGAGATAAGAGCGGCGCCGGGAGAGAAGAGAAGAGGCTTGGCCATGCGAACCGGGGGGGGGGGGGGGGGAGAAGAAGAGAAGAGGCTTGCCGATCCGAACCGGCGGGGGGGGGTGGAGAGAAGAGCGGGGCCGGGGGAGGAGAAGAGAAGAGGCTTGGTGATGCGAACCGGCGGGGGGGGGGGAGAGAAGAGCGGGGCCGGGGGAGGAGAAGAGAAGAGGCTTGGCGATGTGAACGGGGGGGGGGGGAAGAGAAGAGCGGGGGAGGGGGAGAGAGAAGAGTGGGGGGGGGAGAAGAGAAGAGGCTTGGCGATGCGAATCGGGGGGGGGGAAGAAGAAGAGAAGAGGCTTGGCGATGCGAACCGGGGGGGGGGGGAGAGAAGAGCGGGGCCGGGGGAGGAGAAGAGAAGAGGCTTGGCGATGCGAACCGGGGGCGGGGGGGGAGAGAAGAGCGGCGCCGGGGGAGGAGAAGAGAAGAGGCTTGGCGATGCGAACCGGGGTGGGGGGGGGAAGGAGAAGAGAAGAGGCTTGGCGATGCGAACCGGGGGGGGGGGAGAAGAAGAGAAGAGGCTTGGCGATGCGAACGGGGGGGGTGGGGAGAGAAGAGCGGGGCCGGGGGAGGAGAAGAGAAGAGGCTTGGCGATGCGAACCGGGGGGGGGGGGGGAGAAGAAGAGAAGAGGCTTGGCGATGCGAACCGGGGGGGGGGGGGGGAAGAAGAAGAGAAGAGGCTTGGCGATGCGAACCGGGAGGGGAAGAGAAGAGCGGCGCCGGGGGAGAAGAAGAGAAGAGGCTTGGCGATGTGATCGGGGGGGGGAGGGAGAGAAGAGCGGGGGAGGGGGGGGAGAGAAGAGCGGGGGAGGGGGGGAGAGAAGAGAAGAGGCTTGGCGATGCGAACCAGGGGAGGGGGTGGAGAGAAGAGCGGGGAGGGGAGAAGAGAAGAGGCTTGGCGATGCGAACGGGGGGGGGGGGAAGAAGAAGAGAAGAGGCTTGGCAATGCGAAACGGGGGGGGGGGGGGGAAGAATAAGAGAAGAGGCTTGGCGATGCGAACCGGGGGGAGGGGGAGGGAGAAGACCGGCGCCGGGGGAGGAGAAGAGAAGAGGCTTGGCGATGCAAACGGGGGAGGGGGGAGAAGAGCGGGGCCGGGGAGGAGAAGAGAAGAGGCTTGGCGATGTGAACCGGGGGAGGGGGGGGAGAGAAGAGCGGGGGGGGGAGAAGACAAGAGGCTTGGCGATGCGAACCGGGAGGGGGGGGGAAGAAGAAGAGAAGAGGCTTGGCGATGCGAACCGGGGGGGGGGAGAGAAGAGCGGGGCCGGGGGAGGAGAAGAGAAGAGGCTTCGCGATGCGAACCGGGGGGGGGGGGGGAGAGAAGAGCGGCGCCGGGGGAGGAGAAGAGAAGAGGCTTGGCGATGCGAACCGGGGGGGGGAAGAAGAAGAGAAGAGGCTTGGCGATGCGAACGGGGGGGGAGAGAAGAGCGGGGCCGGGGGAGGAGAAGAGAAGAGGCTTGGCGATTCGAACCGGGGGGGGAGGGGGAGAAGAAGAGAAAAGGCTTGGCGATGCGAACCGGGGGGGGGGGGGAGAAGAAGAGAAGAGGCTTGGCGATGCGAACTGGGGGGGGGGGGGAGAGAAGAGCGGCGCCGGGCGAGGAGAAGAGAAGAGGCTTGGCGATGCGAACCGGGGGGGGGGGGGGAGAAGAAGAGAAGAGGCTTGGCGATGCGAACCGGGGGGGGGGGAAGAAGAAGAGAAGAGGCTTGGCAATGCGAACGGGGGGGGGGAAGAGAAGAGCGGCGCCGGGGGAAGAGAAGAGAAGAGGCTTGGCGATGCGAACCGGGGGGGGGGGGGAGAGAAGAGCGGGGCCGGGGGAGGAGAAGAGAAGCGGCTTGGCGATGCGAACGGGGGGGGGCAAGAAGAAAACAAGAGGCTTGGCGATGCGAACCGGGGGGGGGGGGAAGAAGAAGAGAAGAGGCTTGGTGATGCGAACCGAGGGGGGGGGAAGAGAAGAGCGGCGCCGGGGGAGGAGAAGAGAAGAGGCTTGGCGATGCGAACGGGGGGGGGGGAGAAAAGAGCGGGGCCGGGGGAGGAGAAGAGAAGAGGCTTGGCGATGTGAACGGGGGGGGGGGGAGAAGAGCGGGGCCGGGGGGGGGGGGGAGAGAAGAGCGGCGCCGGGGGAGGAGAAGAGAAGAGGCTTGGCGATGCAAACGGGGGAGGGGGGGGGAGAAGAGCGGGGCCGGGGGAGAAGAGAAGAGGCTTGGCGATGTGAAGGGGGGGGGAGAGAAGAGCGGGGGAGGGGAGGGAGAGAAGAGAAGAGGCTTGGCGATGCGAACCAGGGGAGGGAAGGGAGAGAGAAGAGTGGGGGGGGGGAGAAGAGAAGATGCTTGGCGATGCGAATCGGGGGGGGGAAGAAGAAGAGAAGAGGCTTGGCAATGCGAACCGGGGGGGGGGGGGAAGAAGAAGAGAAGAGGCTTGGCGATGCGAACCGGGGGGGGGGGGGAGAGAAGAGCGGGGCCGGGGGAGGAGAAGAGAAGAGGCTTGGCGATGCGAACCGGGGGGGGGGGGAGAAGAAGAGAAGAGGCTTGGCGATGCGAACCGGGGGGGGGGGGGAAAGAAGAAGAGAAGAGGCTTGGCGATGCGAACCGGGAGGGGGAAGAGAAGAGCGGCGCCGGGGGAGGAGAAGAGAAGAGGCTTGGCGATGTGAACGGGGGGGGGGGGGAGAGAAGAGCGGGGGAGGGGGGGGAGAGAAGAGCGGGGGAGGGGGGGAGAGAAGAGAAGAGGCTTGGCGATGCGAACCAGGGGAGGGGGTGAAGAGCGGGGAGGGGAGAAGAGAAGAGGCTTGGCGATGCGAACCGGGGGGGGGGGGGAAGAAGAAGAGAAGAGGCTTGGCAATGCGAAACGGGGGGGGGGGGGGAAGAATAAGAGAAGAGGCTTGGCGATGTGAACCGGGGGGGGGGGGGAGAGAAGAGCGGGGCCGGGGGAGGAGAAGAGAAGAGGCTTGGCGATGCGAACCGGGGGGGGGGGGAGAGAAGAGCGGCGCCGGGGGAGGAGAAGAGAAGAGGCTTGGCGATGCGAACCGGGGGGGGGGGGGGAGAAGAAGAGAAGAGGCTTGGCGATGCGAACCGGGGGGGGAAGAAGAGAAGAGGCTTGGCGATGCGAACCGGGGGGGGGGGAGAGAAGAGCGGGGCCGGGGGAGGAGAAGAGAAGAGGCTTGGCGATGTGAACGGGGGGGGGGAGAAGAGCGGGGCCGGGGGGGGGAAGATAAGAGCGGCGTCGGGAGAGGAGAAGAGAAGAGGCTTGACGATGCGAACCGGGGGGGGGGGGGAGAAGAAGAGAAGAGGCTTGGCGATGCGAACCGGCGGGGGGGGGGAGAGAAGAGCGGGACCGGGGGAGGAGAAGAGAAGAGGCTTGGCGATGTGAACGGGGGGGGGGGGGAAGAGAAGAGCGGGGGAGGGGGGGAGAGAAGAGAAGAGGCTTGGCGATGCGAACCGGGGGGGGGGGGGGGAGAAGAAGAGAAGAGGCTTGGCGATGCGAACCGGGGGCGGGGGGAAGAAGAAGAGAAGAGGCTTGGCGATGCGAACCGGGGGGGGGGGAGGAGAGAAGAGCGGCGCCGGGGAAGGAGAAGAGAAGAGGCTTGGCGATGCGAACCGGGGGGGGGGGGGAAGAGAAGAGCGGCGCCGGGGGAGGAGAAGAGAAGAGGCTTGGCGATGTGAACGGGGGGGGGGAGAAGAGCGGGGCCGGGGGGGGGGGAGATAAGAGCGGCGCCGGGAGAGAAGAGAAGAGGCTTGGCCATGCGAACCGGGGGGGGGGGGGGGAGAAGAAGAGAAGAGGCTTGCCGATGCGAACCGGCGGGGGGGGGGGTGGAGAGAAGAGCGGGGCCGGGGGAGGAGAAGAGAAGAGGCTTGGTGATGCGAACCGGCGGGGGGGGGGAGAGAAGAGCGGGGCCGGGGGAGGAGAAGAGAAGAGGCTTGGCGATGTGAACGGGGGGGGGGGAAGAGAAGAGCGGGGGAGGGGAGAGAGAAGAGTGGGGGGGGGAGAAGAGAAGAGGCTTGGCGATGCGAATCGGGGGGGGGGGGAAGAAGAAGAGAAGAGGCTTGGCAATGCGAACCGGGGGGGGGGGGAAGAAGAAGAGAAGAGGCTTGGCGATGCGAACCGGGGGGGGGGGGAGAGAAGAGCGGGGCCGGGGGAGGAGAAGAGAAGAGGCTTGGCGATGCGAACCGGGGGCGGGGGGGGAGAGAAGAGCGGCGCCGGGGGAGGAGAAGAGAAGAGGCTTGGCGATGCGAACCGGGGTGGGGGGGGGAAGGAGAAGAGAAGAGGCTTGGCGATGCGAACCGGGGGGGGGGGGGAGAAGAAGAGAACAGGCTTGGCGATGCGAACGGGGGGGGTGGGGAGAGAAGAGCGGGGCCGGGGGAGGAGAAGAGAAGAGGCTTGGCGATGCGAACCGGGGGGGGGGGAGAAGAAGAGAAGAGGCTTGGCGATGCGAACCGGGGGGGGGGGGGGGAAGAAGAAGAGAAGAGGCTTGGCGATGCGAACCGGGAGGGGGAAGAGAAGAGCGGCGCCGGGGGAGGAGAAGAGAAGAGGCTTGGCGATGTGAACGGGGGGGGGAGGGAGAGAAGAGCGGGGGAGGGGGGGGAGAGAAGAGCGGGGGAGGGGGGGAGAGAAGAGAAGAGGCTTGGCGATGCGAACCAGGGGAGGGGGTGGAGAGAAGAGCGGGGAGGGGAGAAGAGAAGAGGCTTGGCGATGCGAACCGGGGGGGGGGGGAAGAAGAAGAGAAGAGGCTTGGCAATGCGAAACGGGGGGGGGGGGGAAGAATAAGAGAAGAGGCTTGGCGATGCGAACCGGGGGGGAGGGGGGAGAGAAGACCGGCGCCGGGGGAGGAGAAGAGAAGAGGCTTGGCGATGCAAACGGGGGAGGGGGGAGAAGAGCGGGGCCGGGGGAGGAGAAGAGAAGAGGCTTGGCGATGTGAACCGGGGGGGGGGGGAGAGAAGAGCGGGGGCTTGGCGATGTGAACCGGGGGGGGGGGGGAGAGAAGAGCGGGGGGGGGAGAAGACAAGAGGCTTGGCGATGCGAACCGGGAGGGGGGGGGAAGAAGAAGAGAAGAGGCTTGGCGATGCGAACCAGGGGGGGGGGGAGACAACAGCGGGGCCGGGGGAGGAGAAGAGAAGAGGCTTGGCGATGCGAACCGGGGGTGGGGGGGGGAGAGAAGAGCGGCGCCGGGGGAGGAGAAGAGAAGAGGCTTGGCGATGCGAACCGGGGTGGGGGAAGAAGAAGAGAAGAGGCTTGGCGATGCGAACGGGGGGGGGGAGAGAAGAGCGGGGCCGGGGGAGGAGAAGAGAAGAGGCTTGGCGATGCAAACGGGGGAGGGGGGGGGAGAAGAGCGGGGCCGGGGGAGAAGAGAAGAGGCTTGGCGATGTGAAGGGGGGGGGGAGAGAAGAGCGGGGGAGGGGAGGGAGAGAAGAGAAGAGGCTTGGCGATGCGAACCAGGGGAGGGAAGGGAGAGAGAAGAGTGGGGGGGGGAGAAGAGAAGAGGCTTGGCGATGCGAATCGGGGGGGGGGAAGAAGAAGAGAAGAGGCTTGGCAATGCGAACCGGGGGGGGGGGAAGAAGAAGAGAAGAGGCTTGGCGATGCGAACCGGGGGGGGGGGAGAGAAGAGCGGGGCCGGGGGAGGAGAAGAGAAGAGGCTTGGCGATGCGAACCGGGGGCGGGGGGGGAGAGAAGAGCGGCGCCGGGGGAGGAGAAGAGAAGAGGGCTTGGCGATGCGAACCGGGGTGGGGGGGGGAAGGAGAAGAGAAGAGGCTTGGCGATGCGAACCGGGGGGGGGGGGGAGAAGAAGAGAAGAGGCTTGGCGATGCGAACGGGGGGGGTGGGGAGAGAAGAGCGGGGCGGGGGAGGAGAAGAGAAGAGGCTTGGCGATGCGAACCGGGGGGGGGGGGGGAGAAGAAGAGAAGAGGCTTGGCGATGCGAACCGGGGGGGGGGGGGAAGAAGAAGAGAAGAGGCTTGGCGATGCGAACCGGAGGGGGAAGAGAAGAGCGGCGCCGGGGGAGGAGAAGAGAGAGGCTTGGCGATGTGAACGGGGGGGGGAGGGAGAGAAGAGCGGGGGAGGGGGGGAGAGAAGAGCGGGGGAGGGGGGGAGAGAAGAGAAGAGGCTTGGCGATGCGAACCAGGGGAGGGGGTGAAGAGCGGGGAGGGGAGAAGAGAAGAGGCTTGGCGATGCGAACCGGGGGGGGGGGGGAAGAGAAGAGAAGAGGCTTGGCAATGCGAAACGGGGGGGGGGGGGGGAAGAATAAGAGAAGAGGCTTGGCGATGCGAACGGGGGGGGGGGGAGAGAAGAGCGGGGCCGGGGGAGGAGAAGAGAAGAGGCTTGGCGATGCGAACCGGGGGGGGGGGGAGAGAAGAGCGGCGCCGGGGGAGGAGAAGAGGCTTGGCGATGCGAACCGGGGGGGGGGGGGGGAGAAGAAGAGAAGAGGCTTGGCGATGCGAACCGGGGGGGGGGGGGAAGAAGAGAAGAGGCTTGGCGATGCGAACCGGGGGGGGGGGAGAGAGAGCGGGGCCGGGGGAGGAGAAGAGAAGAGGCTTGGCGATGTGAACGGGGGGGGGGGAGAAGAGCGGGGCCGGGGGGGGGAAGATAAGAGCGGCGTCGGGAGAGGAGAAGAGAAGAGGCTTGACGATGCGAACCGGGGGGGGGGGGAGAAGAAGAGAAGAGGCTTGGCGATGCGAAACCGGCAGGGGGGGGGGAGAGAAGAGCGGGACCGGGGGAGGAGAAGAGAAGAGGCTTGGCGATGTGAACGGGGGGGGGGAAGAGAAGAGCGGGGGAGGGGGGGGGAAGAGAAGAGCGGGGGAGGGGGGGAGAGAAGAGAAGAGGCTTGGCGATGCGAACCGGGGGGGGGGGAGAAGAGCGGGGCCGGGGGGGGGGGGAGATAAGAGCGGCGCGGGAGAGAAGAGAAGAGGCTTGGCCATGCGAACCGGGGGGGGGGGGGAGAAGAAGAGAAGAGGCTTGCCGATGCGAACCGGCGGGGGGGGGGTGGAGAGAAGAGCGGAGCCGGGGGAGGAGAAGAGAAGAGGCTTGGTGATGCGAACCGGCGGGGGGGGGGAGAGAAGAGCGGGGCCGGGGAGGAGAAGAGAAGAGGCTTGGCGATGTGAACGGGGGGGGGGGAAGAGAAGAGCGGGGGAGGGGGGGGAGAGAAGAGCGGGGGAGGGGGGGAGAGAAGAGCGGGGGAGGGGGGGAGAGAAGAGCGGGGGAGGGGGGGGAGAGAAGAGAAGAGGCTTGACGATGCGAACCGGTGGGGGGGGAAGAGAAGAGCAGCGCCGGGGGAGGAGAAGAGAAGAGGCTTGGCGATGCGAACCGGGGTGGGGGAAGAAGAAGAGAAGAGGCTTGGCGATGCGAACCGGGGGGCGGGGGGGGGGGAGAAGAGCGGGCCGGGGGAGGGAGGGGGAAGAAGAGCGGGGCCAGGGGAGGAGAAGACAAGAGGCTTGGCGATGTGAACGGGGGGGGAAGAAGAGCGGGGCCGGGGGGGGGGAGAGAAGAGCGGCGCCGGGGGAGGAGAAGAGAAGAGGCTTGGCGATGCAAACCGGGGGGGGGGGGGAGAGAAGAGCGGCGCCGGGGGAGGAGAAGAGAAGAGGCTTGGCGATGCGAACCGGGGGGGAGGGGGGAGAGAAGACCGGCGCCGGGGGGAGGAGAAGAGAAGAGGCTTGGCGATGCAAACGGGGGAGGGGGGAGAAGAGCGGGGCCGGGGGAGGAGAAGAGAAGAGGCTTGGCGATGTGAACCGGGGAGGGGGGGGAGGAGAAGAGCGGGGGGGGGGGAGAAGACAAGAGGCTTGGCGATGCGAACCGGGAGGGGGGGGGGAAGAAGAAGAGAAGAGGCTTGGCGATGCGAACCGGGGGGGCGGGGGGAGACAAGAGCGGGGCCGGGGGGAGGAGAAGAGAAGAGGGCTTGGCGATGCGAACCGGGGGTGGGGGGGGGAGAGAAGAGCGGCGCCGGGGGAGAGAAGAGAAGAGGCTTGGCGATGCGAACCGGGGTGGGGGAAGAAGAAGAGAAGAGGCTTGGCGATGCGAACGGGGGGGGGGAGAGAAGAGCGGGGCCGGGGGAGGAGAAGAGAGAGGCTTGGCGATGCAAACGGGGGAGGGGGGGGGAGAAGAGCGGGGCCGGGGGAGAAGAGAAGAGGCTTGGCGATGTGAAGGGGGGGGGAGAGAAGAGCGGGGGAGGGGAGGGAGAGAAGAGAAGAGGCTTGGCGATGCGAACCAGGGGAGGGGGGGGGAGAGAGAAGAGTGGGGGGGGAGAAGAGAAGAGGCTTGGCGATGCGAATCGGGGGGGGGAAGAAGAAGAGAAGAGGCTTGGCAATGCGAACCGGGGGGGGGGGGAAGAAGAAGAGAAGAGGCTTGGCGATGCGAACCGGGGGGGGGGGGAGAGAAGAGCGGGGCCGGGGGAGGAGAAGAGAAGAGGCTTGGCGATGCGAACCGGGGGCGGGGGGGGAGAGAAGAGCGGCGCCGGGGGAGGAGAAGAGAAGAGGCTTGGCGATGCGAACCGGGGGGGGGCGGGGAGGGAGAAGAGAAGAGGCTTGGCGATGCGAACCGGGGGGGGGGGGGAAGAAGAAGAGAAGAGGTTTGACGATGCGAACCGGGGGGGGGGGAAAGAAGAAGAGAAGAGGCTTGGCGATGCGAACCGGGGGGGGGGGGAAGAAGAAGAGAAGAGGCTTGGCGATGCGAACCGGGAGGGGAAGAGAAGAGCGGCGCCGGGGGAGGAGAAGAGAAGAGGCTTGGCGATGTGAACGGGGGGGGAGGAGAGAAGAGCGGGGGAGGGGGGGAGAGAAGAGCGGGGGAGGGGGGGAGAGAAGAGAAGAGGCTTGCGATGCGAACCCAGGGGGAGGGGGGTGGAGAAGAGCGGGGGAGAGGGAGAAGAGAAGAGGCTTGGCGATGCGAACCGGGGGGGGGGGGGGAAGAAGAAGAGAAGAGGCTTGGCAATGCGAAACGGGGGGGGGGGAAGAATAAGAGAAGAGGCTTGGCGATGCGAACCGGGGGGGGGGGGGAGAGAAGAGCGGGGCCGGGGGAGGAGAAGAGAGAGGCTTGGCGATGCGAACCGGGGGGGGGGGGGGGAGAGAAGAGCGGCGCCGGGGGAGGAGAAGAGAAGAGGCTTGGCGATGCGAACCGGGGGGGGGGGGGAAGAAGAAGAGAAGAGGCTTGGCGATGCGAACCGGGGGGGGGGGGGGAAGAAGAGAAGAGGCTTGGCGATGCGAACCGGGGGGGGGGGGGAGAGAAGAGCGGGGCCGGGGGAGGAGAAGAGAAGAGGCTTGGCGATGTGAACGGGGGGGGGGAAGAAGAGCGGGGGCCGGGGGGGGGGAAGATAAGAGCGGCGCCGGAGAGGAGAAGAGAAGAGGCTTGACGATGCGAACCGGGGGGGGGGGGGGGGGGGGGAGAAGAAGAGAAGAGGCTTGGCGATGCGAACCGGCGGGGGGGGGGGGGGAGGAAGAGCGGGACCGGGGAGGAGAAGAGAAGAGGCTTGGCGATGTGAACGGGGGGGGGAAGAGAAGAGCGGGGGAGGGGGGGGGGGGAAGAGAAGAGCGGGGGAGGGGGGGAGAGAAGAGAAGAGGCTTGGCGATGCGAACCGGGGGGGGGGGGGGAGAAAGAGAAGAGGCTTGGCGATGCGAACCGGGGGCGGGGGGAAGAAGAAGGAAGAGGCTTGGCGATGCGAACCGGGGGGGGGGGGGGGGGAGAGAAGAGCGGCGCCGGGGAAGGAGAAGAGAAGAGGCTTGGCGATGCGAACCGGGGGGGGGGGGGGAGAGGAGAGCGGCGCCGGGGTGAGGAGAAGAGAAGAGGCTTGGCGATGCGAACCGGGGGGGGGGTGAGAGAAGAGCGGCGCCGGGGGAGGAGAAGAGAAGAGGCTTGGCGATGCGAACCGGGGGGGGGGGGGGGGAGAAGAAGAGAAGAGGCTTGGCGATGCCGAACCGGGGGGGGGGGGGGGGAAGAAGAGAAGAGGCTTGGCGATGCGTACCGGGGCGGGGGGGAAGAGAAGAGCGGCGCGCGGGTGAGGAGAAGAGAAGAGGCTTGGCGATGCGAACCGGGGGGGGGTGAGAGAAGAGCGGGGCCGGGGGAGGAGAAGAGAAGAGGCTTGGCGATGTGAACGGCGGGGGGGGAGAAGAGCGGGGCCGGGGGGGGGAGATAAGAGCGGCGCCGGGGGAGGAGAAGAGAAGAGGCTTGGCGATGCGAACCGGGGGGGGGGGGAGAAGAGCGGGGCCGGGGGGGGGGGAGATAAGAGGCTTGGCGATGCGAACCGGGGGGGGGGGAGAGAGAGCGGGGCCGGGGGAGGAGAAGAGAAGAGGCTTGGCGATGCGAACCGGGGGGGGGGGAGAGGAGAGCGGCGCCGGGGGAGGAGAAGAGAAGAGGCTTGGCGATGCGAACCAGGGGGGGGGGGGGAGAAGAGAGAAGAGGCTTGGCGATGCGTACCGGGGCGGGGGGGAAGAGAAGAGCGGCGCCGGGGTGAGGAGAAGAGAAGAGGCTTGGCGATGCGAACCGGGGGGGGGGGTGAGAGAAGAGCGGGGCCGGGGGAGGAGAAGAGAAGAGGCTTGGCGATGTGAACGGCGGGGGGGGGAGAAGGAGCGGGGCCGGGGGGGGGGAGATAAGAGCGGCGCCGGGGGAG
>JAVMKO010000022.1:276684-409771 GCA_032164245.1 Sternotherus odoratus
CGGCGTCGGGAGAGGAGAAGAGAAGAGGCTTGACGATGCGAACCGGGGGGGGGGGGGAGAAGAAGAGAAGAGGCTTGGCGATGCGAACCGGCAGGGGGGGGGGAGAGAAGAGCGGGACCGGGGGAGGAGAAGAAGAGGCTTGGCGATGTGAACGGGGGGGGGGAAGAGAAGAGCGGGGGAGGGGGGGGGAAGAGAAGAGCGGGGGAGGGGGGGAGAGAAGAGAAGAGGCTTGGCGATGCGAACCGGGGGGGGGGAGAAGAGCGGGGCCGGGGGGGGGGGGAGATAAGAGCGGCGCCGGGAGAGAAGAGAAGAGGCTTGGCCATGCGAACCGGGGGGGGGGGGGAGAAGAAGAGAAGAGGCTTGCCGATGCGAACCGGCGGGGGGGGTGGAGAGAAGAGCGGAGCCGGGGGAGGAGAAGAGAAGAGGCTTGGTGATGCGAACCGGCGGGGGGGGGGAGAGAAGAGCGGGGCCGGGGGAGGAGAAGAGAAGAGGCTTGGCGATGTGAACGGGGGGGGGGGAAGAGAAGAGCGGGGGAGGGGGGGAGAGAAGAGCGGGGGAGGGGGGGAGAGAAGAGCGGGGGAGGGGGGGAGAGAAGAGCGGGGGAGGGGGGGAGAGAAGAGAAGAGGCTTGACGATGCGAACCGGTGGGGGGGGAAGAGAAGAGCAGCGCCGGGGGAGGAGAGAGAAGAGGCTTGGCGATGCGAACCGGGGTGGGGGAAGAAGAAGAGAAGAGGCTTGGCGATGCGAACGGGGGGGGGGGAGAGAAGAGCGGGGCCGGGGGAGGAGAAGAGAAGAGGCTTGGCGATGCAAACGGGGGAGGGGGGGGGAGAAGAGCGGGGCCGGGGGAGAAGAGAAGAGGCTTGGCGATGCGAACCGGGGGTGGGGGGGGGAGAGAAGAGCGGCGCCGGGGGAGGAGAAGAGAAGAGGCTTGGCGATGCGAACCGGGGTGGGGAAGAAGAAGAGAAGAGGCTTGGCGATGCGAACGGGGGGGGGGGAGAGAAGAGCGGGGCCGGGGGAGGAGAAGAGAAGAGGCTTGGCGATGCAAACGGGGGAGGGGGGGGGAGAAGAGCGGGGCCGGGGGAGAAGAGAAGAGGCTTGGCGATGTGAAGGGGGGGGGAGAGAAGAGCGGGGGAGGGGAGGGAGAGAAGAGAAGAGGCTTGCGATGCGAACCAGGGGAGGGAAGGGAGAGAGAAGAGTGGGGGGGGGAGAAGAGAAGAGGCTTGGCGATGCGAATCGGGGGGGGGGAAGAAGAAGAGAAGAGGCTTGGCAATGCGAACCGGGGGGGGGGGAAGAAGAAGAGAAGAGGCTTGGCGATGCGAACCGGGGGGGGGGGAGAGAAGAGCGGGGCCGGGGGAGGAGAAGAGAGAGGCTTGGCGATGCGAACCGGGGGCGGGGGGGGAGAGAAGAGCGGCGCCGGGGGAGGAGAAGAGAAGAGGCTTGGCGATGCGAACCGGGGTGGGGGGGGGAAGGAGAAGAGAAGAGGCTTGGCGATGCGAACCGGGGGGGGGGGGAGAAGAAGAGAAGAGGCTTGGCGATGCGAACGGGGGGGGTGGGGAGAGAAGAGCGGGCCGGGGGAGGAGAAGAGAAGAGGCTTGGCGATGCGAACCGGGGGGGGGGGGGAGAAGAAGAGAAGAGGCTTGGCGATGCGAACCGGGGGGGGGGGGGAAGAAGAAGAGAAGAGGCTTGGCGATGCGAACCGGGAGGGGGAAGAGAAGAGCGGCGCCGGGGAGGAGAAGAGAAGAGGCTTGGCGATGTGAACGGGGGGGGGGAGGGAGAGAAGAGCGGGGGAGGGGGGGGAGAGAAGAGCGGGGGAGGGGGGGAGAGAAGAGAAGAGGCTTGGCGATGCGAACCAGGGGAGGGGGTGAAGAGCGGGGAGGGGAGAAGAGAAGAGGCTTGGCGATGCGAACCGGGGGGGGGGGGAAGAAGAAGAGAAGAGGCTTGGCAATGCGAAACGGGGGGGGGGGGGGGGGAAGAATAAGAGAAGAGGCTTGGCGATGCGAACCGGGGGGGGGGGAGAGAAGAGCGGGGCCGGGGGAGGAGAAGAGAAGAGGCTTGGCGATGCGAACCGGGGGGGGGGGGGGAGAGAAGAGCGGCGCCGGGGGAGGAGAAGAGGCTTGGCGATGCGAACCGGGGGGGGGGGGGGAGAAGAAGAGAAGAGGCTTGGCGATGCGAACCGGGGGGGGGGGGAAGAAGAGAAGAGGCTTGGCGATGCGAACCGGGGGGGGGGGAGAGAAGAGCGGGGCCGGGGGAGGAGAAGAGAAGAGGCTTGGCGATGTGAACGGGGGGGGGGAGAAGAGCGGGGCCGGGGGGGGGAAGATAAGAGCGGCGTCGGGAGAGGAGAAGAGAAGAGGCTTGACGATGCGAACCGGGGGGGGGGGGGAGAAGAAGAGAAGAGGCTTGGCGATGCGAACCGGCAGGGGGGGGGGAGAGAAGAGCGGGACCGGGGGAGGAGAAGAGAAGAGGCTTGGCGATGTGAACGGGGGGGGGGAAGAGAAGAGCGGGGGAGGGGGGGGGAAGAGAAGAGCGGGGGAGGGGGGGAGAGAAGAGAAGAGGCTTGGCGATGCGAACCGGGGGGGGGGGAGAAGAGCGGGGCCGGGGGGGGGGGGAGATAAGAGCGGCGCCGGGAGAGAAGAGAAGAGGCTTGGCCATGCGAACCGGGGGGGGGGGGGAGAAGAAGAGAAGAGGCTTGCCGATGCGAACCGGCGGGGGGGGTGGAGAGAAGAGCGGAGCCGGGGGAGGAGAAGAGAAGAGGCTTGGTGATGCGAACCGGCGGGGGGGGGGAGAGAAGAGCGGGGCCGGGGGAGGAGAAGAGAAGAGGCTTGGCGATGTGAACGGGGGGGGGGGAAGAGAAGAGCGGGGGAGGGGGGGAGAGAAGAGCGGGGGAGGGGGGGAGAGAAGAGCGGGGGAGGGGGGAGAGAAGAGCGGGGGAGGGGGGGAGAGAAGAGAAGAGGCTTGACGATGCGAACCGGTGGGGGGGGAAGAGAAGAGCAGCGCCGGGGGAGGAGAAGAGAAGAGGCTTGGCGATGCGAACCGGGGTGGGGGAAGAAGAAGAGAAGAGGCTTGGCGATGCGAACCGGGGGGCGGGGGGGAGAAGAGCGGGGCCGGGGAGGGAGGGGGAGAGAAGAGCGGGGCCAGGGGAGGAGAAGACAAGAGGCTTGGCGATGTGAACGGGGGGGGGGAAGAAGAGCGGGGCCGGGGGGGGGAGAGAAGAGCGGCGCCGGGGAGGAGAAGAGAAGAGGCTTGGCGATGCAAACCGGGGGGGGGGGGGAGAGAAGAGCGGCGCCGGGGGAGGAGAAGAGAAGAGGCTTGGCGATGCGAACCGGGGGGGAGGGGGGAGAGAAGACCGGCGCCGGGGGAGGAGAAGAGAAGAGGCTTGGCGATGCAAACGGGGGGAGGGGGGAGAAGAGCGGGGCCGGGGAGGAGAAGAGAGAGGCTTGGCGATGTGAACCGGGGGAGGGGGGGGAGAGAAGAGCGGGGGGGGGGAGAAGACAAGAGGCTTGGCGATGCGAACCGGGAGGGGGGGGGGGAAGAAGAAGAGAAGAGGCTTGGCGATGCGAACCGGGGGGGCGGGGGGAGACAAGAGCGGGGCCGGGGGAGGAGAAGAGAAGAGGCTTGGCGATGCGAACCGGGGGTGGGGGGGGGAGAGAAGAGCGGCGCCGGGGGAGGAGAAGAGAAGAGGCTTGGCGATGCGAACCGGGGTGGGGGAAGAAGAAGAGAAGAGGCTTGGCGATGCGAACGGGGGGGGGGAGAGAAGAGCGGGGCCGGGGGAGGAGAAGAGAAGAGGCTTGGCGATGCAAACGGGGGAGGGGGGGGGAGAAGAGCGGGGCCGGGGGAGAAGAGAAGAGGCTTGGCGATGTGAAGGGGGGGGAGAGAAGAGCGGGGGAGGGGAGGGAGAGAAGAGAAGAGGCTTGGCGATGCGAACCAGGGGAGGGGGGGAGAGAGAAGAGTGGGGGGGGAGAAGAGAAGAGGCTTGGCGATGCGAATCGGGGGGGGGAAGAAGAAGAGAAGAGGCTTGGCAATGCGAACCGGGGGGGGGGGGAAGAAGAAGAGAAGAGGCTTGGCGATGCGAACCGGGGGGGGGGGAGAGAAGAGCGGGGCCGGGGGAGGAGAAGAGAAGAGGCTTGGCGATGCGAACCGGGGGCGGGGGGGGAGAGAAGAGCGGCGCCGGGGGAGGAGAAGAGAAGAGGCTTGGCGATGCGAACCGGGGGGGGGCGGGGGAGGAGAAGAGAAGAGGCTTGCGATGCGAACGGGGGGGGGGGGAAGAAGAAGAGAAGAGGTTTGACGATGCGAACCGGGGGGGGGGGAAGAAGAAGAGAAGAGGCTTGGCGATGCGAACCGGGGGGGGGGGGAAGAAGAAGAGAAGAGGCTTGGCGATGCGAACCGGGAGGGGGAAGAGAAGAGCGGCGCCGGGGGAGGAGAAGAGAAGAGGCTTGGCGATGTGAACGGGGGGGGAGGGAGAGAAGAGCGGGGGAGGGGGGGAGAGAAGAGCGGGGGAGGGGGGAGAGAAGAGAAGAGGCTTGGCGATGCGAACCAGGGGAGGGGGTGGAGAGAAGAGCGGGGAGGGGAGAAGAGAAGAGGCTTGGCGATGCGAACCGGGGGGGGGGGGGGGAAGAAGAAGAGAAGAGGCTTGGCAATGCGAAACGGGGGGGGGGGAAGAATAAGAGAAGAGGCTTGGCGATGCGAACCGGGGGGGGGGGGGAGAGAAGAGCGGGGCCGGGGGAGGAGAAGAGAAGAGGCTTGGCGATGCGAACCGGGGGGGGGGGGAGAGAAGAGCGGCGCCGGGGGAGGAGAAGAGAAGAGGCTTGGCGATGCGAACCGGGGGGGGGGGGGAAGAAGAAGAGAAGAGGCTTGGCGATGCGAACCGGGGGGGGGGGGGGAAGAAGAGAAGAGGCTTGGCGATGCGAACCGGGGGGGGGGGAGAGAAGAGCGGGGCCGGGGGAGGAGAAGAGAAGAGGCTTGGCGATGTGAACGGGGGGGGGGAAGAAGAGCGGGGCCGGGGGGGGGGAAGATAAGAGCGGCGCCGGGAGAGGAGAAGAGAAGAGGCTTGACGATGCGAACCGGGGGGGGGGGGGGGGGGAGAAGAAGAGAAGAGGCTTGGCGATGCGAACCGGCGGGGGGGGGGGGGGAGAGAAGAGCGGGGACCGGGGGAGGAGAAGAGAAGAGGCTTGGCGATGTGAACGGGGGGGGGAAGAGAAGAGCGGGGGAGGGGGGGGGGGAAGAGAAGAGCGGGGGAGGGGGGGAGAGAAGAGAAGAGGCTTGGCGATGCGAACCGGGGGGGGGGGGGGAGAAGAAGAGAAGAGGCTTGGCGATGCGAACCGGGGGCGGGGGGAAGAAGAAGAGAAGAGGCTTGGCGATGCGAACCGGGGGGGGGGGGGAGAGAAGAGCGGCGCCGGGGAAGGAGAAGAGAAGAGGCTTGGCGATGCGAACCGGGGGGGGGGGGGAGAGGAGAGCGGCGCCGGGTGAGGAGAAGAGAAGAGGCTTGGCGATGCGAACCGGGGGGGGGTGAGAGAAGAGCGGCGCCGGGGGAGGAGAAGAGAAGAGGCTTGGCGATGCGAACCGGGGGGGGGGGGGGGAGAAGAAGAGAAGAGGCTTGGCGATGCGAACCGGGGGGGGGGGGGGAAGAAGAGAAGAGGCTTGGCGATGCGTACCGGGGCGGGGGGAAGAGAAGAGCGGCGCCGGGTGAGGAGAAGAGAAGAGGCTTGGCGATGCGAACCGGGGGGGGTGAGAGAAGAGCGGGGCCGGGGGAGGAGAAGAGAAGAGGCTTGGCGATGTGAACGGCGGGGGGGGAGAAGAGCGGGGCCGGGGGGGGGGAGATAAGAGCGGCGCCGGGGGAGAGAAGAGAAGAGGCTTGGCGATGCGAACCGGGGGGGGGGGAGAAGAGCGGGGCCGGGGGGGGGGAGATAAGAGGCTTGGCGATGCGAACCGGGGGGGGGGGAGAGAAGAGCGGGGCCGGGGGAGGAGAAGAGAAGAGGCTTGGCGATGCGAACCGGGGGGGGGGGAGAGGAGAGCGGCGCCGGGGGAGGAGAAGAGAAGAGGCTTGGCGATGCGAACCAGGGGGGGGGGGGGGAGAAGAAGAGAAGAGGCTTGGCGATGCGTACCGGGGCGGGGGGGAAGAGAAGAGCGGCGCCGGGTGAGGAGAAGAGAAGAGGCTTGGCGATGCGAACCGGGGGGGGGGTGAGAGAAGAGCGGGGCCGGGGGAGGAGAAGAGAAGAGGCTTGGCGATGTGAACGGCGGGGGGGGAGAAGAGCGGGGCCGGGGGGGGGGAGATAAGAGCGGCGCCGGGGAGGAGAAGAGAAGAGGCTTGGCGATACGAACCGGGGGGGGGGGAGAAGAGCGGGGCCGGGGGGGGGGGAGATAAGAGGCTTGGCGATGCGAACCGGGGGGGGGGGAGAGAAGAGCGGGCCGGGGGAGGAGAAGAGAAGAGGCTTGGCGATGCGAACCGGGGGGGGGGGGGGGAGAGAAGAGCGGCGCCGGGTGAGGAGAAGAGAAGAGGCTTGGCGATGCGAACCGGGGGGGGGGAAGAAGAAGAGAAGAGGCTTGGCGATGCGAACCGGGGGGGGGGAAGAGAAGAGCGGCGCCGGGTGAGGAGAAGAGAAGAGGCTTGGCGATGCGAACCGGGGGGGGGTGAGAGAAGAGTTGGGCCGGGGGAGGAGAAGAGAAGAGGCTTGGCGATGTGAACGGGGGGGGGGGGGGGGGAGAAGAGCGGGGCGGGGGGGGGGGGAGATAAGAGCGGCGCCGGGGGAGGAGAAGAGAAGAGGCTTGGCGATGCGAACCGGGGCGGGGGGAGAGAAGAGCGGGGCCGGGGAAGAAGAAGAGAAGAGGCTTGGCGATGCGAACCGGCGGGGGGGGGGAGAGAAGAGCGGGGCCGGGGGAGGAGAAGAGAAGAGGCTTGGCGATGCGAACCGGGGGGGGGGGGGGGAGAAGAAGAGAAGAGGCTTGGCGATGCGAACCGGGGGGGGGGGGGAGAGAAGAGCGGGGCCGCGGGAGGAGAAGAGAAGAGGCTTGGCGATGCGAACCGGCGGGGGGGGGGGGGGAGAGAAGAGCGGGGCCGGGGGAGGAGAAGAGAAGAGGCTTGGCGATGTGAACGGGGGGGGGGGAAGAGAAGAGCGGGGGAGGGGGGAGAGAAGAGCGGGGGAGGGGGGAGAGAAGAGCGGGGGAGGGGGGGAGAGAAGAGAAGAGGCTTGGCGATGCGAACCGGTGGGGGGGAAGAGAAGAGCAGCGCCGGGGGAGGAGAAGAGAAGAGGCTTGGCGATGCGAACCGGGGTGGGGGAAGAAGAGAAGAGGCTTGGCGATGCGAACCGGTGGGGGGGGAAGAGAAGAGCGGGGCCGGGGGAGGAGAAGAGAAGAGGCTTGGCGATGTGAACGGGGGGGGGAGAAGAGCGGGGCCGGGGGGGGAGAGAAGAGCGGCGCCGGGGGAGGAGAAGAGAAGAGGCTTGGCGATGCAAACCGGGGGGGGGGGGGGGGAGAGAAGAGCGGCGCCGGGGGAGGAGAAGAGAAGAGGCTTGGCGATGCAAACGGGGGAGGGGGGAGAAGAGCGGGGCCGGGGGAGGAGAAGAGAAGAGGCTTGGCGATGTGAACCGGGGGAGGGGGGGGGGAGAGAAGAGGGGGGGGGGAGAAGACAAGAGGCTTGGCGATGCGAACCGGGAGGGGGGGGGAAGAAGAAGAGAAGAGGCTTGGCGATGCGAACCGGGGGGGGGGGGAGAGACAAGAGCGGGGCCGGGGGAGGGAGAAGAGAAGAGGCTTGGCGATGCGAACCGGGGGTGGGGGGGGGAGAGAAGAGCGGCGCCGGGGGAGGAGAAGAGAAGAGGCTTGGCGATGCGAACCGGGGTGGGGAAGAAGAAGAGAAGAGGCTTGGCGATGCGAACGGGGGGGGGGGGAGAGAAGAGCGGGGCCGGGGGAGGAGAAGAGAAGAGGCTTGGCGATGCAAACGGGGGAGGGGGGGGGAGAAGAGCGGGGCCGGGGAGAAGAGAAGAGGCTTGGCGATGTGAAGGGGGGGGGAGAGAAGAGCGGGGGAGGGGAGGGAGAGAAGAGAAGAGGCTTGGCGATGCGAACCAGGGGAGGGGGGGGAGAGAGAAGAGTGGGGGGGGGGAGAAGAGAAGAGGCTTGGCGATGCGAATCGGGGGGGGGAAGAAGAAGAGAAGAGGCTTGGCAATGCGAACCGGGGGGGGGGGGGGGGAAGAAGAAGAGAAGAGGCTTGGCGATGCGAACCGGGGGGGGGGGGGAGAGAAGAGCGGGGCCGGGGGAGGAGAAGAGAAGAGGCTTGGCGATGCGAACCGGGGGCGGGGGGGGAGAGAAGAGCGGCGCCGGGGGAGGAGAAGAGAAGAGGCTTGGCGATGCGAACCGGGGGGGGGGGGGAAGGAGAAGAGAAGAGGCTTGGCGATGCGAACCGGGGGGGGGGGGGAGAAGAAGAGAAGAGGCTTGGCGATGCGAACGGGGGGGTGGGGAGAGAAGAGCGGGGCCGGGGGAGGAGAAGAGAAGAGGCTTGGCGATGCGAACCGGGGGGGGGGGAGAAGAAGAGAAGAGGCTTGGCGATGCGAACCGGGGGGGGGGGGGGAAGAAGAAGAGAAGAGGCTTGACGATGCGAACCGGGGGGGGGGGGGAAGAAGAAGAGAAGAGGCTTGGCGATGCGAACCGGGGGGGGGGGGGAGAAGAAGAGAAGAGGCTTGGCGATGCGAACCGGGAGGGGGAAGAGAAGAGCGGCGCCGGGGGAGGAGAAGAGAAGAGGCTTGGCGATGTGAACGGGGGGGGAGGGAGAGAAGAGCGGGGGAGGGGGGGGGAGAGAAGAGAAGAGGCTTGGCGATGCGAACCAGGGGAGGGGGTGGAGAGAAGAGCGGGGAGGGGAGAAGAGAAGAGGCTTGGCGATGCGAACCGGGGGGGGGGGGGAAGAAGAGAGAAGAGGCTTGGCAATGCGAAACGGGGGGGGGGGGAAGAATAAGAGAAGAGGCTTGGCGATGCGAACCGGGGGGGGGGGGAGAGAAGAGCGGGGCCGGGGGAGGAGAAGAGAAGAGGCTTGGCGATGCGAACCAGGGGGGGGGGGGAAGAAGAAGAGAAGAGGCTTGGCGATGCGAACCGGGGGGGGGGGGGAAGAAGAAGAGAAGAGGCTTGGCGATGCGAACCGGGGGGGGGGGGAAGAAGAGAAGAGGCTTGGCGATGCGAACCGGGGGGGGGGGGGGAGAGAAGAGCGGGGCCGGGGGAGGAGAAGAGAAGAGGCTTGGCGATGTGAACGGGGGGGGGGAGAAGAGCGGGGCCGGGGGGGGGGGAAGATAAGAGCGGCGCCGCGAGAGAGAGAGAAGAGGCTTGACGATGCGAACCGGGGGGGGGGGGGGGGGGGAGAAGAAGAGAAGAGGCTTGGCGATGCGAACCGGCGGGGGGGGGGGGAGAGAAGAGCGGGACCGGGGGAGGAGAAGAGAAGAGGCTTGGCGATGTGAACGGGGGGGGGGGGGAAGAGAAGAGCGGGGGAGGGGGGGGAAGAGAAGAGCGGGGGAGGGGGGGAGAGAAGAGAAGAGGCTTGGCGATGCGAACCGGGGGGGGGGGGGGGGAAGAAGAGAAGAGGCTTGGCGATGCGAACCGGGGGCGGGGGGAAGAAGAAGAGAAGAGGCTTGGCGATGCGAACCGGGGGGGGGGGGGAGAGAAGAGCGGGCCGGGGGAGGAGAAGAGAAGAGGCTTGGCGATGCGAACCGGGGGGGGGGGGGAGAGGAGAGCGGCGCCGGGTGAGGAGAAGAGAGAGGCTTGGCGATGCGAACCGGGGGGGGGTGAGAGAAGAGCGGCGCCGGGGGAGGAGAAGAGAAGAGGCTTGGCGATGCGAACCGGGGGGGGGGGAGAAGAAGAGAAGAGGCTTGGCGATGCGTACCGGGGCGGGGGGGAAGAGAAGAGCGGCGCCGGGTGAGGAGAAGAGAAGAGGCTTGGCGATGCGAACCGGGGGGGGGGTGAGAGAAGAGCGGGGCCGGGGGAGGAGAAGAGAAGAGGCTTGGCGATAGTGAACGGCGGGGGGGGAGAAGAGCGGGGCCGGGGGGGGGGGAGATAAGAGCGGCGCCGGGGAGGAGAAGAGAAGAGGCTTGGCGATGCGAACCGGGGGGGGGGAGAAGAGCGGGGCCGGGGGGGGGGGAGATAAGAGGCTTGGTGATGCGAACCGGGGGGGGGGAAGAGAAGAGCGGGGCCGGGGGAGGAGAAGAGAAGAGGCTTGGCGATGCGAACCGGGGGGGGGGGGGAGAGGAGAGCGGCGCCGGGAGAGGAGAAGAGAAGAGGCTTGGCGATGCGAACCGGGGGGGGGGGGGGGAGAAGAAGAGAAGAGGCTTGGCGATGCGTACCGGGGGGGGGGGGAAGAAGAAGAGAAGAGGGCTTGGCGATGCGAACCGGGGGGGGGGGGAGAGAAGAGCGGCGCCGGGTGAGGAGAAGAGAAGAGGCTTGGCGATGCGAACCGGGGGGGGGTGAGAGAAGAGCGGGGGAGGGGGGGGGAAGAGAAGAGCGGGGGAGGGGGGGAGAGAAGAGAAGAGGCTTGGCGATGCGAACCGGGGGGGGGGGGGAGAAGAAGAGAAGAGGCTTGGCGATGCGAACCGGGGGCGGGGGGAAGAAGAAGAGAAGAGGCTTGGCGATGCGAACCGGGGGGGGGGAAGAGAAGAGCGGCGCCGGGGAAGGAGAAGAGAAGAGGCTTGGCGATGCGAACCGGGGGGGGGGGGAGAGAAGAGCGGGGCCGTGGGAGGAGAAGAGAAGAGGCTTGGCGATGCGAACCGGGGGGGGGGGGGGAGAAGAGCGGGGCCGGGGGAGGAGAAGAGAAGAGGCTTGGCAATGCGAACCGGGGGGGGCGGGGGGAGAAGAGCAGGGCCGGGGGAGGAAAAGAGGCTTGGCGATGTGAACCGGGGGGGGGGGGAAGAGAAGAGCGGGGCCGGGGGAGGAGAAGAGGCTAGGCTAGGCGAAGCGAGGCGACGGGGGGGGGGGGGAGGAGGTAAGTGGCAGAAGCCCCGCATGCCTGCTGGGAGCAGGGTGCTTTCCCACTTTGCAGGGAATAGCTACCATCAGCTCTATTTTTAAATTAGCAAATTGCACTTTAAATAGTTTTCAGGGCATTTAAAAACTTTTTTCTGTAATAAATGAAAGAGCAGTGATATTAGATGAGTTAAAGTCCTGTGGCACCTTAAAGACTAACTATAATGTTTTGAAGCATGAGCTTTTGTGGGCTAATACCCACTTCGTCGGATGCAAGCAATGGGAGTGCTTGCATCTGACGAAGTGGGTATTAGCCCACGAAAGCTCATGCTTCAAAACTTTATAGTTAATCTTTAAGGTGCCACAGGACTTTGTTACCTCTGCTATTCCAGACTAACGCGGCTACCTCTCTGATTCTTGATTAGATGAGTTGTGTGCCAGGAAGAGAAAACTACCAAACAAGGACCTAAAGCGATCCCCTGTCTTCACATGCTTGATTTCATTCCTTAATTAGAGCCATTCATCAGTAGGTATGAGATATGAGGCTTAAGGGCCGCCAAGACAGAGAGCCTCCAGCTACGGTGGCCGCTCCTGTGCCCCCCCCCCCCACTGAGTCCATAATTGGCCCCACACCCCAGCAAATCTTCCCTCTCCTGAAAATCTGGGTCTGTGTCCATTGCTCCTTTTTGCTGCTTCTCTCTGATCTGAGGGTTATGTCTGCTCTTAGCCCACTTGACAAGTTTGATTGTCCTTGATCTGTCTCTCCTTCCTCATTCACACCTCATTCATTCAACAGGGCACTTGATTATAAAGTGGTGGTGGGGGGGGAATCTTATTCTACTTCTAGCAGAGACATTTTTCTTTTACCTTAATTATACTACCTTGGGGGCTATAACAGATTACCAAAGTTCAATACAGAGTTTCTAAAACAAGGTTATATGAAAAGGCATAATACAAAAGTCATTTAAAAGTTAAACACCCCCCCCCCCTTGCCACCCCTCCTCCCCCGGGCCTTTTTAAAAAAATCATGTTAGTGGTCCGCGGGATTCAAAATTGTGAGTTTAGTGGTCCCTGAGGTCCGAAAGGTTGGCGACCACTGGACTAGATGATCATAATGGTCCCTTCTGACCTTAAAAGTCTATGAAACATAAAAGATTGTTATGAGGGAGAAATATTGTTGTTCTTAACTCCTGAGGATAGGACAAGAAGCAGTGGTTTTAAATTGCAACAAGAGCAGTTTAGGTTGGACATGAGGAAAAACTTCCTGCCAGAGAGGATAAATACTGGAATAAATTGCCTAGGGAGGTTGTAGAATCTCCATCATTGGGGATTTTTAAGAGCAGGCTGGACAAACACCTGTCAGGGATGGTCTAGATCAGGGGTTCTCAAATGGGGAGAGGGGCTGTGAGTTATTGCATAGGGGGTCACAAGCTTCTAGCCTCCACCTCAAACCCCATTTCACCTTGAGCATTTATAATGGTGTTAAATATATTTTAAAGTGTTTTTAATTTATAAGGGGGGGTCACACTCGAAGGCCTGCTATGTGAACGGGGTCACCAATACAGCAGTTTGAGAACCACTGATCTGGATAAATTTAGTCCTGCCTTGAGTGCAAGGGTCTGGACTGGATGACCTCTCAAGGTCCCTTCCAGCTCTATAATTCTATGAACACAGGCCAGAGAAGAGCAGGATCAAAGGAATCACTCTGGGGGATTCTCCCTCTCATCGTCCCCAGGCAGCTGTCTCAGGTTTACAAAGTTGTTTGATGTTCCAGTCTTTATCCAGTCTCTCCTGAAAGGGGGCCCCCCTTTCATGTGCTGGGCCTACTTTTAGCTTTTGGCAAGTGTGACCCCGGGGGCTCTGAGACTGGGACTTCTTGCCTCAGCACACCTTGTTTCTTTCTGTGGCTCCCCAGTGAGTCCGGATGAGTGGATACGCCTCCTAGAGACTGTGAACATAAGAGCATAATGACTGTTCTGGTCCATATAGCTCAGTGGCCAATGCCAGATGCTTCAGAGGGAATGAACAGAACAGGTAATCATCAAGTGATCCATCTCCTGTTACCCATTGCCAGCTTCTGACAATCAGAGACTAGGGCACCATCCCTGCCTGTGACACTGGCAGATGAGGTGTTAGCTCTTGCAAAAGCCCCTGTCTAGTTGAACATGGACAAAGGTATAACTGGAATCAGTGTGGCTCACCTGTGTTAGTATTGTTAAAACGGGTATTAGAATGATAAAGTGTTTAGACTTTATTGAATGCTGGTGAGTTGTTGTCTGGGTTAATATGACTCGTTGCATTGTGAGCTTCTGTGGTTCTGTAAATCACCAGGCAGGAGAGAGACTTTACCTGTGTGAAGTGCTGACTGGCAACAGAATGTATTACACCCTACCTCAGGGGTGGGCAAAGTTTTTGGCCAGAGGGCCACATTGGGGTTAAAAATTGTGCAGAGGGACAGGTAGGGAAGCCTGTGCCAACCCCAAGGAGCCTGACCCCACCCCTTATCTAACTCCCACCCACTTTCCACCCCGACTGCCCCCTCAGAACTCCTGACCCATCCAACCCCCTGCCTCCGTCCCGATAGCCACCTCCGGAGACCCCCCAATCTAACTGCTGCCCCAGAAACCCACCCCATCTAAGCCCCCCTGCTTTGTTCCCTGATTACTCCCTCTGAGATTCCCCATCCTAACCTCCACCCCCTGGGACTCCACCCCATCTAAGCCCCCTGTTTTATTCCCTGACCACCCCCTCCTGATATCCCCCCATGTGAACCACCAGCCCTGGACACCACCACCTAACACCTCCCCCCTTACCTTATTCAGCCGTGTGGTCCTTGACCTGGCACCAGTGCTCCACCCAGCCCCCAACCAGGGACCGCGGGGCCACGTGGCTTCCCATGCTCAGCGAGGCCTCTGCAATCGACCTGGCCTCTGGGCAGGGAGCGCAGGCCAGGCCAGGCCGAGCACCCGCAGAACACTGGCGGGGGTCTTGGGCCGGGAGGGCAGGGCCCAGTGAGCTCCCATGCCAGCCCAGGAGCACAGGGAGTAGTGACTGCCCGCACTCCACCGGGCACCTGGCCAAGGAGTGCAGGGTGGTCCCAGCCCGGGAGTGCAGGAACCCCCAGCACTCTGCACTGCCTCCGGCCCTCGAGCTCAGGGACCCATGACCCCCTGTAGTCCACCTGGCCCTCAGCCAAGAACCATGGGGCAGGCCTGTCCCGGGAGAGTGAGAACCCACGGCTCCCTGCCCGGGAGCATGGGGCCCAGAGGCTCCCCGCACTTCACCCGGCCCTCGGTCAGACAGCCCGGGGCCCGGCGGTGCACAGGGTGCACATGCAACCCCAGCCTGAGCTCATGGGACAGATGAAAATGGCCGGCAGGCCACCTGTGGCCTGCGGACCATAGTTTGCCCACCCCTGCCCTACCTGGCAGGAAAATTCCATCAACACCAGAAAGACTATTAGGAGATGTTAAAGACTGTTGTTGTGCTCTTAACTTCCCATTAGCTGAGTTTGCAGCTCAATGTACATGGCAGGAAGGGGATAAAAAACCCCACACAGAAGGAACTGATCATCTGTATTCTACTTGGACTCTGGGGTGCAAAATTTCTAGGCATAAGCAAGAGATCCCCAGCTGCTTAGCCTGGGTGAGTCCTAAAGAATATGTAGAGCTTGCTTTTTATAGAAGCTGTTAGTACCTTTTGAAATTTAAGACTGTACTTCATCTGCATCTGTACTATTACCTGCTTTAACTTTGTAAAGAACTCCCATTTCCTTTGAAATAAATCTTAATAAAGGTATTACAGTGAAACCTCGATTTAACGGACTAATTCGGGCGAGGGGGTGTCTGTTAAAGCCAAAAGTCCGTTATTTAATAATTTTTTAAAATCATTAAATAACAGGACTTTTGGCTTTAACGGAAACCCCCTCACCCGAATTAGTCCCTTATATAGAGGTTTTAGGAGCTGTCAACCCCCCCCCCCCCACCTGCCCAGCTCCCCGCAACGGGGAGCCGGGCGGGGGGGAGGGAGGGAGGTTGATAGCTCCTGCCCGGCTCTCCGCTGTGGGGAGCCGGGCAGGAGCTTTCAGCCCGCCCGCCCGGCTCCCCGCTGCGGGGAGCCGGGCGGGGGGGGAGAGGGGGAGGTTGATAGCTCCTGCCCGGCTCTCCGCTGTGGGGAGCCGGGCGAGAGCGGTCAACCCGCCCGCCTGGCTCCCCTCTGCGGGGAGCCAGGCAGCCGGGTTGACAGTTCCTGCCCAGCTCCCCGGGGCGGGAACCGGCAACCCCCGAATAACGGATTTTGGATGCATCGGAAATTTTGTCCGTTGCATCCGAAGTCCGTTAAATCGGGGTCCGTTAAATCGAGGGTTTACTGTACAGGACTGGCTACAAGTGTTGTCTGTTGGGAGATCTAAGATTCAATTGACCTAAAGAAGTGATCAGTCCTTTGGGAGTGGCAATAACCTGATGATTGCTGTGAGTCATCAGGTAAGCAGTGGTTCTCAGCCAGTGGCCTGGGGCCTCCTGGGAGGACCATGAGCAGGTTTCAGGGGGTCTCAAAGCAAGGCCAGCATTAGACTCCCGGAGGCCCAGAGCAGAAATCTGAAGTCCCAGTGCATGGGGGTGATGTCCGGGGCCCTTAGCACCCCACCCAGGGCTGCAGCTAAAGCTTAAGCAATGTAGCTTTGTAGGTGGTCCTGTGGCATGGGGCACCAGGCAGTTGCCCTTCTTGCTACCCCCTAATGCCAACACTGGCATTTATATGCAGAAAATCAGTTATTGTGGCCCTTGTGGTCCGTGGAGTTTTTCTTTCTGAGCCCCCTCTCCCCATGCTATAAAAAGGTTGAGAACCCCTGTCCCAGAGGTTCTAACCTGCATGGTGAGATATATAGGCTGACCCAAGGGGACTGTCTGATTCCATGTTAACGCTGCTCCAGTGCCTTTGTCGTTTACACTGGATACTTGGTGGGTGAAATCTACATATAAACCTCACAACCAATTCAGGGTTTGTGCCCTGCTTCTTCCTAGTCTGCCTGAGGCTGGTGCTCATGCTCTCAGGTCACTGAAAACAGTGTTACAGAGACTTATGGGCACAACGCCGCCAGCAGCAATTTGCAGCAATGCAGAGCAGGCTTTACAGTGACACAATGGGGGGACAAATGGTCTATGGACTCAGTCAAGCCCCAGTCCTCCTCCAGTGCACATCAGCATCCCGGCAACCTTCAAGGAGGGTCAAGGCTGCCACTCCTTCAGCGATGATGGATCTCCAGCATAGCATCACCCGCAACCCCTGACCCGCCTCCTCTCCTGAGACACAGGTGAGTGACAGAGGGGGCACACTGGCTCCTGGGGGTGGGTGGGTGGGAAATGGATAACAAAACACACCTTCTGGGGGTCCCCCCTCAGGAATTGAAGGTGACAGGCATTGTGGTGGCAGTAAAGGGGGAGCACAGGGATTGGGAGCAGCACCGTCAAAGGAAATGCTGCCCCGAGGCCTCAGCCAGAGGGTTGAGCCCTGACACACTAGAAGGACATGCCCTTAAACCACCCCTGGACTCACAGTAATATGTGTGAAATATGTGTATTCCTATAATATGTGTGTGCAGGAGCCTAGGACAGGAGACAGCTACTGGTTTCTCCTGTGCTAAGAGAGGACTGGAGGGGATGGATGACAAGGGGAGGCTGAACTAGAAATGGTGGCAGGAGGAGGAGGTGGAGAAGAAAGGAGACATTTGTAGGATGACCCTTATTCCCATTCCACCATAACAAAAAGTACAGGAGAGGGGAGCTGTACTTCAGAATCACCCAACATCGACGTGGAGAGAGCACTGGACAGGGAGTATTCCTGGCTCTGCCACCGGCCTGCTGGGTGACTTTGGGTAAGTCATTGCACCTCTCTGTGCCGCCGATTGCAAACTTGTGAGAGACCCACAACTGCCTATAGGGCTGCTAAGTCCTCCTGCCAACATCGCTCCATGCAAAAAGCTAGGAAATACACTTCCAACAAGCTTTATGAACGCAGGATTTAAGGTTGCCTGGAGCTGTCTGGTGTCCCTCCAGAAGATACAGCAGCAAAACTTGTATCTCTGCATTTTGTGATCATTACGATACACACCAGCGTAATCCTAAAACTGACCCACATGAGCAATGACCCTTTCTTTACTCCTACAACACACCTCTCTGCACCTGGTCATTTGAGATAGTGCCTGTCACTAAAGTACTCGTGAAACAACAACCGTTGCACAGAATCAAGCACTTCATCTTTGCTAAGACAGAATTTGGCTTTATGTGAGTTGCACTGTGCAGGAGCTATTGATACCTGTTCTACACTCAGACACTGAGCCTCTCCCCAGAGACAGCCGCACCCTTGGTCAACTGAAATCTCTTTGCCTCTTTTTACACTTCTTTCTTCTTAACTCACTGAAGTTCCAGCTAACATTAAACATTCACTTACCCATTCTTAGGCACACAGACTGCTCTGAAATCCCATCTCACTGCTGACTATCCCCATGGCATACAGTCCCGTTTCCTCCTGACAACATGCACAGCTCAGTGCAGAAATGACACAGACTGGAAGCTCAAGGGAAACCTGCAGCTCTTTCCTTTCATCACAAACATGGGGGACTCAGACCCAGGTCCTCTCATATCACAATAACCCCTCCACCACGTTGCTCTAATGCCTCTACCTTTCAGTGCAGCCACACCTAACACTGAGTGTGGCTGGACTGCAGGCAGATAGCACCCACTGGCTGTTGCCAGCTCCAGGGGGCAGAGTTAAGGTTGCATCAGTGTGTATATTAGCTCTCTCTTCCCTAGTTTTCAGAGTTTTGCTGAACTTGACATTCTGGAAGGAGCAGACCATTACCAGCTGCGCTCTTCAGCCAGCCCCGGGCCTCACTGAGGTCACTGTTTCCTGCCACCACAAACCTTCAAACTGCAACAGGGTGCACCAGTACTGGAGTGGTGCACTAATGTCAATTTTACCTACACTACCAGTTTACACCAGTGCCTAAAACACCAGTGTGGCAGAGACCTTCAGTACCTGGAACAGCAGTACAGTGGCACTAGAACAGGGATCTATTTCTAGCTCTGTCACGGACAGCCTGGGTGACCTTGGACATGTCAATGTTTCTCCTCCCAACTTTAGTCTCTTTACCCAGCTGCCCACTCACTGGGGTCTCCTCTCTCTCCACAGCTGCTCACCAATAAAATCTGAGTGGGTGTCACCAGAGCTAAGGTTGTTCAGCTCTGGAATAGTCTTATAAGGATGGCTGCAGAGTCTCTTTCCCTAGAAGTTCATAAGCACAGGTAGGACAAACCTTGTCAGAGATAATCTACATATACTTGGTCCTGCCTTAGCAGAGAGATCTGGATTTCATGATGTCTTGAGGTCCTGTCCAGCCCTACATTTCTATGATGCTTTGCAATATATACGTATAAAAACAAACACTACATAACGTCAGGCAAATTGGGAAAATAACAAAAACAACATCCTATAGCATAAAATGACAATACAAAGGAAAAGAAAGCAACATAATGCAAACTAACACACCCTAAAGTACACAATGGAAAAGAGCTCAACTGAAACCAACACAAACACAGGCACCAAACACTCTGAGGCAAAACAATGCACCATAAAACTATGCAACACAACATGATGCATCATAGTTCCAAATGGCGACATGCCAAAGAGTGCAGCATAGAACAGGACACAGCGCAAGAGAATTATTTAAATGCAAACATATGGAAGGGATCTTGACAGGTCATCTATTCAAACCTCCTGTGGTGAGGCAGGACCAAGTATCCCTAGACATTCCCAGACTGGTGCACCTCTAACCTGGTCTTAAAAACCTCCAATGAAGGAAATTCCACAACCTCCCTTGGAAGGCAAAGCAATGCAAACATAGAGCAAAACAACAATGTACACACAAAACCTGGGCTTGGGGTTAAGGGGAGAGGCAAGAACTCGAACAATCTGGGTTCAGTTCCCACTGGGTTCTGGGTTCAGTTACATTCTCCATGCAAACTGGAGCAAATTACTTCAGCTCTCTGAGCCTCAGTTTCCCCATCTGTAAAATGGAGAGCAGCCTCCGAACATGTGCCTATTTAGCCTTTGAGCTGTTTGTGGCAAGGACTCTCTGTCACCGTGGGCAAGTCTACACTGTGGTTAGACACCAGTGGCTGGCCTGGGCCTGCTGACTTGGGCTCACATGGCTCAGGCTGCAGGACTGTTCATTGTGGAGTAGATGTTCCAGCCCAAGGTCTGTCACCCTCCCACCTCACAGGGTTCTACAGCCTGGTTCCAGCCCGAGCCCGGACAAAGTGCAATTAAACAACCCCTTCACCTGGGCCATGTGAGCCTGAGTCAGCCAGCATGGGCCAGCTGCGGGTTTTTAATGGAAGTGTTGACATACCCTTGGTGTCTGCTCAGCACCAGTCACAATGGGGACCCTGATCTTGGTCAGTGTCTGTGCAGAGCCCTGCACAACAAGGGGCCTGCCAGGGAATTACAGGATCTTTGATTCTGCCTCCCCTCCCGCCCCCCCCCGGCAGCCCTGCAGGAGCTGGAAAAATGTGGGGCCAGGATCTTTGCCAGCGTTGGTGCAGTGCCCAGTACAGTGGTGGGGTGTGATCTTTGTCAGGGTCAGTGCCGTGCCAGGCCCAACAGGGACACAGATCTCAGTCTGGGTCTCTGAAGTGCCCAGCACAATGGAGGTAGGAATGTGGGCAGCAGTCATGCGCTGCCTGGCACAAGGGGGGCCGTGATCACAGTCTGGATCTCAATATTACCTGGCACAACAGTGGGTCTGAGCTCACTTGGGGTCTGTGCAGCACTTGGCAGAAAGGAGCCCGGATCTCATTCAGACACCTAGAGAGAAAAAATGGGAAGATTTTCAAGAATTTGATATCAATCTATCGAATGGCTGTGGGGTCTGTGAACGTGACTTGCAGGCAGGGGTGGTGATGGGGGGCTGCTGGGTTGGGCAGGGTGGGGGAAGTAGCTGGGACTGGGAAACCTGGGGCTGTGCTGTCTCCATGGGGGGCTCATTCTGGACCTTCTCAGTCCCTGTTGCCAGCAGAGAACGTCCCCCCCAGCCCAGAGGTATCCAGGTCTCAGGGCTCCCCCAGCCTCTACCCATTGACCCTCTTCTCAGCTCAGAAATAACCCGAGGAAACGATTCCCACCTGAACAAGGACAAATCACTGCAGGGAACAATGGGGGGGGGGGGCACCCCAAACCTGAGATTTGAACTGGTCATTGGTGAAGTGGGGAGAAAATGGGGTAGGATGGGGGGAGGGGAACAGAGACCTTCTCAGGGGTGGGGGAGAAAAGGGGGGGGGTCACCCTGGATGTTGCTCCTGGCTCTCTAGTGAAAAAGGGGGCAGGACAGGAGGGGGGTCACCAGGGCGGGGGGCAGCGGTAAATCCGAGGGGATCTCAGCCCCCCACTTCCTCTCCCCACCCCTCGGGGGTCACCTGCTCTTCTCCCCCCATGTCCGGGCTGATCAGACATTTTCCACCCGCCCCTTTCCCCAGGTCCCCCCGCCCGGTCTCACTTCTCCCCCCGCCCGGCAGCCTCCCGCCCCGCCCCACGTAGGGACCCCGGGGGGCTGGTCCCTCCCCCCGCCCCCACAGGGCAGAGCCTGGCCGGGCCGGGGGGTCGTTGGTCTCCTGCGGGGACAGCAGCTCCGACCCCCCCCCCGCGGGCGGGGCCCCCCGGGAGCAGATCCCGGCGCTGCGAGATGCCGGGTCCCCGGACACTGGGGCAGAGTCACCGCCCGGCCCCCAGCCCCGCCCCCGGGGCTCGCGCCGGTACCTGGAGGCTCCAACGGCCCCGCACGGCCCAGCTCCTCGCTCCCCCGCCCCACGTCACTTCCGGTCCCGGGAGAGTCGGGAACTACATCTCCCAGCCTGCCCCGGGGCCTTCTCCAGCCTCACAGGGTTTCAGTGGCTGTCAGGGCGCATCAGAGCCCCGCCCAGTTGACTGATCCGCTGCCGCTTCCGTGACCTCTGCTGGGGAAGGACCGTTATTAACCCCTCCGTGCCCGGCCGCACCAGTGAGTGAGAGACCGGGGGGGGGGGGGAGTGACTCTCGGCCCCGGGAACCTGGGGTAAGCGGGGGGAAGGGGTGTCGGGTGGGGGGGTCCCCGGTGGTGCGGGGGCGTTGGGGCCAGGCGGGGGTGACCCCTGTGGTGCGGGGGGAGGGGAGAGTCGGGCGGGGGGGTCCCCTGTGGTGCGGGGGGAGGGGGGTGTCTCTGCGGCTGGGTTGGGAGTGTAGCAGCTGCAGCTAGAGGGAAGAGAGGGAGAGACCAACACCAGGCTCTGCAGGGGGAATCCCTGAGACCTGCTGCTATAGCTGGGGGGGGAGAGAGGGAGAGCTGGGGGGGGGAGAGAGGGAGAGACCAACTCCAGGCTCTGCAGGGGTGAATCCCTGGGACCTGCTGCTACAGGTGTGGGGGAAGAGCCCAACACCAGGCTCTGCAGGGGGGGGACCCCTGACATTTTATCTTTTACAGATTCCTCCCCCTCCCCCCACTATTTTTATCCAAGTCAGGAGAATCCGGACAGTGGTAACCCCACCTCCCTTCTGTTCCTCAGCACGTCCCAGTTTTTCCCCCGTGCAGAGCGAGGTATTGGACTCTCCCTCTCCCCTGCAGCTGTAGTGGTACGTCCTCTCTTCCCCCTTCCTCTTCCCCCCCCCCGCCCCCTGCATTCTCCGAGCTGCTGGCTGGGCTCTGCCAAGCACGTGGAGCTGGGGAGTCCGGCAGTGTCCGGCTCAGCGCAGAGCCCCACACGCTGTTCTGAGCTGCACTAGGGGGGGGCAGTCGAGGGACAGGAGTGGGGGAATTAGATGGTTTGAGGGGCAGTCAGGGGGCAAGGAGAAGGGAGGCTTAGGTAGGGGTCCTATGGGGGAAGTTAGGATGGGAGGTCTCAGGAGGGAGCAGTGAGGGGACAAGGAGCAGGAGGCTTAGGTAGGGGGTGATGTCCTGGGGGGCAGTTAGGGGCTGGGGTCCAAGGAAGGGTCAGTCAAGGGACAAGGAGTGGGGGAGTTGGAGGTTCGGAGAGGGGTGGGAAGTGGGAGGGAGTGTGGGGTGGTTAGGGCTCCCCCCATCCTTTTTGATTGGCAAACTATGGTACCCCTAGGGAGGGGGGTTGCAGCAGCCCTGGGACAAGGAAAGTGTTCCCATTCTGCCTGACATGTCCTGATTTTTTGGTTAAAATAGTGTGTGGGTTAAAAATAAATCTCTTCTGTCTGGGATTTCTCTCCACCAGACTGGGGGGAGGGTGGGCTGTACTTGGCTTCTGCTCAGTGCAGGGCCTTCCTGAGGGGTGAGGGGTGGGTGTCCTCCTTTCTCTCTCTCTTCCCCTGCCCCACTCCGTTGTGGTCTCTGAGACAGAAAGGGAGAGGCACCCTCTCAGGAACTCACTGACGGAAAGGGGAAGGTAGAGATGTGGGGCAAGTCGCCATTTTGAGTGTGTAGCATACTTCTCACTAATCCTAAAATAATATTTCTTTATTTTTGAATGTTTTTGTATGCTACACTTTTATGAGTTTAGAAAAAATTAAAAATCATTTCACATTATTTTTCTATGTATTGACAAATATTTTGTATGATTTCACAGTACCTGCATTAATTATACAGCTACTTTTATACCTGATTTAGAATTTAATGCAACACTGACACAGTATAGTGTTTAATGATTTGCATATATTTTACATATATTTGCAAGTATTTTCCCCACTGTTGCTTTGGCCCACAAAGCCCCTTCAAAAATCTAATATGGCCCTCGTCTCATAAAGTTTGGAGACCCCTGACTTACACGATAGCACAGCAGTGAGTGTGTTGTGGAAGCTGGTCTGAGGAAACAATTGGAAGTGATCACTCAGTGAGGAAAAAAACTAGAGTGTCATGAGAAGCCCAGGCTAAGTAAGTAGTTGTGGCCAAGTGGTTAAGGTGATGGGCTAGAAATCCATTGGGGTTTCCCTACACAGATTCAAATCTTGTCACCTACAGAGGAGCTTGTGGTTCTTCAGTTTCAGTGCCTGAGCATCTTTTGGGTCAATGGGAGCTAAGTCTTGTCTCATTCTCAGGCTATTTCTACATTACAGAGTTCTGCTGCTTTAGTTGAAGTGTTTTAATTCAACACTAAGCTCCTTGTGTCACCAGAGCACATCCAGTCTAGCATGTCTTGAATCACCCCTGGGTAGCTATCGCACTATACAACTGGCCACAGGGTGCTTTGGGAAGGGTTTGCAATGGCTCATGGGCCAGTACAGTGTCACATGATGCAGGTTTCTCTATCCCATTGTTCCATGAGCATCCTACTAGACTGCCAGCTGCTTTTCAACTGAAGTGTGTGTGGTGGGGCAGAGAGTGGGGGAGGAGGGGAGACAGTGTGTGCCTTGATGAAGAGAGTGTATTGACACAGAGTCTCTAAGTTCACACAGCTGCTGGAAGCAACCAGTCCTGAGGCAAAGGGAGGGGGACAGCCCCGATATCAACCCTCACTGGCTCGGCACAGCAGTCTCTGAAACACACACACACACACACACACACACACACACACACTGCCGCCTTCCTGGCTCTCAGGGGTGCTGGAACAGGGTGGGTTTAGCAGGCCATGGCCCCACCACTTTTTACCACCCATAAGGATGAATGATGGAGAGGGTTCAAGGTGGAGTCTTGGGGGAAGAGGTGTTCTGGGGTGTGTGGCCTTGGGGGTGGGGCAGGGCCACAGGAAGAAGGGGTGGTGTGGGGTTGGGCCCTCAGGGAGTGGGGGGTGTGTGCAATGAGTGAGGGGTCTTGAGGAAAGGGGTGTCATAGGGGTTCCACAGTTCAGCTGCCGGTGGCACAAATGGCTCATTGTGGCTGTCAGAAGCTGTGGGAGGCTCTTTCATTGACACTGAGGTTTGAATCCTACTTTGTGCACCAGGTTTGAAAATGAAAATCCTAAACCACCCTTTGAAATAGCAAGTGCCCCAAGATGTGTTCTTGTCCCTGCCCCAAAGAGACAGACCCATGGAGAAATGCCAGTGAGTCCAGGGTAATACTCCACTGAATGTTCACCATTTCCACTTGCTAAACTCCCTCCCCACCTTGTGGACTCCTAGGGCAAGACAAGAAGCCTGCACTGCAACTTTACAGCCCTGTGAGCCTGTTAGCTGACCTGGACCAGCCATGGGCATTTTATTGCAGTCTAGACATATGCCAACCTTACGTCTACACTGCCATGAACACACCCCAGTCTCTTATCTCAAAGCCAGGATCAGCTGATGTAGGCTTGTGGTTCAGTGCTATACACTTCTAGTGTAGAAGCTGGAGCTTAAGCCCAGCCTCTGAGAGCCCACAAGGGGTGAGGTTCTCTGAGCCCAGGCTACAGCCTGAGCCCAAACGTCTACACTGCAATTTTTAGCCCCACAACCTGATCCCAGCCAGCCAGGCCACAGGGCTTTTACCCCAGTAGAGATGCACTCTTAAGGGTCTGACTCCATTACAATGTGAGCCCAGGGTTAGGAGAAGTCACATCACCAGCCCCATGGTTTGTGAACTGAAGGGTTGAGTGTCTGCAATACCCAGGTTCAGAAGTGTTTAAACAGTAGGAGCAGCCATACTGGGCTGGACCCCAAGGTCCATTTAGCTCTGTATCTTGTCTGCTGACAGCAGGCAATACCAGGTGCCCCAAAAACCAGACAACAAGGCACCACTGGGAGTTGAACCCAGGATCTCCTGTTTACAAAACAGGTGCTGTAACCAACTAAGCTATGGTGCCTGGTGCTGCTTATAGCATGTCTCTGCCCACCCCTGATTCCCTGCCAACCCCCACTGAGGCCTGACAAGCTTTGCTTGTGTTTCGATTCTGTAAAGCAGAGGAGCAGGGGAAGTTTCACTCCCAAGGGTGTGTGTGAGATTCTTTGGACAGCTCTATGCTACAAAATTAGGTCAGTGTAGTCTTCCACTGTTTGCATCCGACAAAGTGGGTATTAGCCCACAAAAGCTTATGCTTCAATACTTTAGTTAGTCTTTAAGGTGCCACAGGACTCTGTTACCTGACCTATGTATGGTATTTTACTGGAGCATTGCTACATGTACATGATCCATTCCATAGAGCAATGTTCCAGTAAGCAATTGGTAGTGGCATTCATGACAGGTCATCTATTCTTCTCTCTCTAACAATGTGGGCTGCATTTCAAAACACTAGTGATTTACATATCATTTACATATCCTTCTAAGCAATCTTTAAAGTTGGGCCATTGGTCAGGTCAGTCCATGAGTTCATGAAATCTTTCTGGCCCTGTCAATGTGATTCTATATCACACTCAGAATGTCACACCCTTCCCCTCTTTCAGGATTCCTCCTCTCACTGGTCTGTAGAGAAAACAATCCCCTGTGTAGGAGATTAGAAGCATCTTTCAGTTGCATTGTAAATCTCTTCTTCATACTTTCTGAGCACATGAAGTTTGAGACATCTTCAGGGATGACATGCAAATCCTTTGTTTACAGTCCCCCTGGTGGTGAATGGTTACTTCAGTTGCTAGTAGTGTGGTCAGTCCTTGTTGACACAGAGGAGTCAGAATTACAACATACTTCAGTAAAAAACAGTGTAAAATCTCATCGCTCCGTAGACAATGTTGGTGCACTCATTTTGACAGGACAATGATCGTCAGCAGATTATGAGTTTTCAAATGATACCTTACAAAGCATACTTTGTACAAACTATAACAACCATAAAACAGTGGTGAATGGGGGATTCAGGGTGTTACTTGGGGTACACTATCACAATTAGAAGATTTGATCTGATTTCAGCTAATGGACAGGTTTGCTTGGTTTTTAGACATTATACAAGCCCCCAATTCAGTGGAACTGACAAACATAGTAAAGATGGATCTGAAAATATATTTCCATGAAAACATAAAAATAAACTCCTAAGGGAACACCTGGAGTTGAACCAGGGACCTCTTGATCTGCAATCAAATGCACGACCACTGAGCTATACTCCCTCTGGCACTGTGATAATGGAGCCCATGATCTTGAGGATTATGAAGGACATGCCTTACTTCAAAGCACTCCTCTTACCTTCCCAGGTGTGGGTGGTTTAAAAATGGGGTTTTTATTAAACATCATCTGTGCAGGTAAGCATAAACCATAAACTATGAACCTCCACATTGTAGTGGCCTGTGCACTCACTGCATTCCTAGGGCATCTTGAGAATCCATACAGGGGAGACGCCCTAGGAATGCAGTGAGTGTTCAACATGTGACATGGAGCAAATCACTGCTGTGGAACGCTGCTTTCCCTGCACAGCGAACACAGAGCAGGTTGGTGGAAGCTACCTCACAATGAGGGAAGCCACCAGCATCTAAACTGTGACACCCCCATCACACCCCTTTCTCCAAGGTCCCTTCTCCATGAGGCACCAACCATACAATGTTCCTTCTCCCTGAGGCCCTGTCCCCCCAGGCAGGACCCACAGAATCCCTCTTCTCTCCAAAACTCCACCCTGTCCCCCCTCCATTGTTCATCCTCACAGCTAGTTAAAAAGTCCTGGGGCCATGGCCCTCTAAACCCCCCTGTTCCGGGGCTCCAGACACAGAGCTAGAAAAGCAGGTGTAGGGGTGTGTGTGTGTGTGTGTGTGTGTGTGTGTGTGTGTGTGTGTGTGTGTGTGTGTGTGTGTGTGTGTGACAGACAGACACTACTGTGCTGAGCCAGTGAGGGAAGCGGGGGCTGATGTTTGGGCTGTCCCCCCTCCTTCTGCCTCAGTACTGGTTGCTCCCAGCAGCTGCCTGAACATAGAGACAGTGTGCTGACACACTCACTCTTCCACAACACACACATTCCCCCAACACACACACTTTCTGCTCTGACACACACTTCAGTTGAAAAGCAGCTAAAAAGAAGCCGGGCAGAGAAGACGCTTTAAGGTCACTTCCCAGCACAGATTTTCCACTGGGGTAGCAGAAGCTGCTAATCCTGGTGTCCTTGATCGCAATGGAGGCTGCAGGATCTGACACAGGAACCTGCACTCCAATATCCTGAGCAGAGAGGGACAGTGTTTGAGCAGCCTTCCCTCCTTTAGCTCTCTGGGAAAAGCAGCTAATGAGAGCAGCTCCTCACTCCCCCTGCAACTCTATCTTCTCCATTCCCGGACACCTCCCCCTCCCCTCACACCACAGGGAACCTCCCACCTGGCCCCAGTCTTTGTCCCCCCCTTTCCTGACATGTGTTTCTGGATGGTGCACAAATCCCCCCCCCCCCCCCCCCCGCCCAATTAGGGCCTAGCTTGCCCTCAGAGAATGGATACTACCAGACATCCTCACACTGCTCTTAGATGGACACCACAGGGAAAAAGAGGCAGACTGCTGGGAACGTGGCGAAGAACTATCAAAGGTGAAATGAAAAATATGGGAAAGACCTGGGATGAAATCTACTGGCTAGCCCAAGATCGAGTTGAATGGAGAAGAATGGTTGATGCCTTATGCTCCATGAGGAGCGAAGAGGATTAACTTGCCCTCATAAGAGGGTGGAGGGCCAGAAGCTGGAGAAGTCTCACTCAGGCCCTGGAGTGAGTGGGAAGGGAGGCAAGATAGCTGAAGTGGAGCAGTGCTGGGGAAGGGCAATGGGAACTGGGCAGCTCCAGCCTGTTAAACCCCCAGGCTGCAGGCCTTGATGAAGCCCTATGAAAAGATACTGGAAGTGCAGAGGGGCAACCCGGTGATAGGCAAAGGCAGCAGGTCCTAACCCCTTGCCAATGATGAGTGGCACTGACAGAATGCAGCCTGCCCCAGTGAGCGGGGGCTGGATGATGACTGGCCATAGCCACTGAGGCAGGGTGGGTTGAGGAGTTATGCTGGGAGGGAGAACCCAGAATAAGGGGTTAATTCAGGGGCAGCACCCTAAGGTAAAGGGGACTGGGGTCCAGCAGAGACAGGTGTCATGCCCTACATGTATGTTTGCTGATCTGCAAATAGTATAGGAGCATGCACTGAATTGAAGAAAGAATTAGATCAGTCACTCAGGATAAATACCTTGGCTATTAGTCACGTTAATCAGGGGTACAGACCCTGCATCTCATTGGTGGATTGACAAAAGACCAGAAGTTCAGTCAGAGTGGAAGTCAGATCATCCAACAGAATAAACATCTGCTCTAAAAAGTAGAAGAAAAAATTAGAACTAAAAGTTCAGGGAATCCCAGCAGCAGATAGGACAACTTGGGAACCTGCTCAGAGACTCTGTGCATTCAGATAAAGTGATAAGGGAAAAACTGTTTCTGAGGGGATCTGTGTAAAATGTTTCACTGAATTAAGTCTCAGGGATTATCTATATGGGCAAGTTAAATCGCTCTTACTTGCTGGCTCAGAGGTGTGAAAAATCACCCACACCAAGTACAGCAAGTTTGAGCACTTTAAAGCACTAATGTGGACAGGCTCAGCTCCCAGTGCTCGGAGCTAATCCCCCCATCAAGGTGGATTACCAGAAGCACTGGCACCCACAGCAGTGCTTTGAACTTTGTAGTGTAGACAAAGCCTCAGTAGGTTAGATCAGACAAAGAGGAGATGCAGTGGATTCCGGTTAATTGGGACACACCAGGACCAGAACAATTTGGCCTGATTAAGCAGCTGCCCCAATTAACCAAAGTAAATAAAAAGGGATGCTTGTTTCCGTTCTTTGCGATGTGTCCCAATTAAGAGGCTGCCCCATGTAACCGATGGCCCGATTAACCGGAATCCACTGTACATTGACTAGGCATTGGGATGCCTGTGCCTTTAAGAACCCAGCCCTGGGAAGCCAATGCTGAGAGGGGATGTCTGTGGGAGGGGGAAATTAAAAAGCTCCTTTGCCCCCCACCATTTTGGCAAACACTGGTGTCTCTGTCCCACTGGGGTAACTGAGCGCATGACATATGAGGAGAGGCTGAGAGAACTGGGATTGTTTAGTCTACAGAAGAGAAGACTGAGGGGGAATTTGATAGCTGCTTTCAACTACCTGAAAGGGGGTTCTAAAGAGGATGGATCTAGACAGTTCTCAGTGGTACCAGATGAGTAATGGTACCACTGACAAGGAGTAATGGTGTCAAGTTGCAGTTGGGAAGGTTTAGATTGGGGGAAAACTTTTTAATCTAGGAGGGAGGTTAAGCATTGGAATGGGTTCCCTAGGGAGGTGGTAGAATCACCTTCTTTAGAGGTTTTTAAATTCAGGATTGCCGAAGACCTGGCTGGGATGATTTAGTTGGGATTGGTCCTGCTTTGAGCAGGGGGTTGGACTAGATCCTTCCTGAGGTCCCTTCCAACCCTAATATTCTATGAACTGCTACCCCCCATGCCCTGCCTGTGCTGGGTTTTGCCCTCTGCCAGTGCCTCACTCCTGGGCTTAACACTTCCTCCTCCCCTATCCCTGATTTTCCCTTTAGTCCCCTCTCCTAACACTTCCTCCAGCTGCTTGACCCCCCAACCAGTAAATTTCCACCCCCTGCTCATACCCTGGCCGCCATAACCCCCACTCCGATTCACCCCCTTTGCCCCTTCTTAACCCATGTCAAAAGCAGTTGGCAGACTCTTACAGGTAAGGAGAGCATGGTGAAGGGGAGTGGCTTCAAAAGATGTGTACACACTGTAAATAGCACATTCCTATGCAGAGCACTACACTGCACCAGCAGGGAGCCTGAGTGATGGGGCTTTCCCAGGGGAAAGGAGTGGGGCTGGAGTGAGAAGGTCACTGGCTGTGGGGAAGGGCAGGCAATGGGGTCTGGGAATGTGACTAGCAGGCAGTGGGGGTGCTACTGGGTTGGGCATGGTGGGGGAGGGGAAGTAGCTGGGACTGGAAAACGTGGGGCTGGGCCCACTCCATAGGGGGACACTTGCTCCTCTCTCCCCTTCCTGGGCCTTCCCAGACTCTGTTGCCAGCAGAGAATGCCCCCCCCCCCCCAGGCATCCGGGTCTCAGGCTCCCCCAGCCTCTGCCCATTAACCCTCTTCCCAGTTCAGAAATCACTCAGGGGAATGATTTCCCACCAGAACAAGGACAAATCCCTGCAAGCAACAATGGGGGGGCACCCCAAACCTGAGATGTGAACTGGCCGTGGGCAAAATGGGAAGAAAATGGGGTACAATTGGGGGGAGGGGAACAGACCTTCCCAGGGATGGGAGAGAAAAGGGGGGGGTCACCCTGGATGTTGCTCGTGGCTCTCTAGGGAGAACGGGGGCCGGACAGGAGGGGAGTCCCCAGGGCGGGGGGGCAGCGATAAATCCGATGGGATCTCAGCCCCCCCTTTCTACTCCCGCCCCTCAGCGGTCACCTGCTCTTCTCCCCCCATGTCTGGGCCGCTCAGACATTTTCCACCCGCCCCTTTCCCCAGGTCCCCCCCGCCCGGTCTCACTTCTCCCCCCCACCCCCGCCCGGCAGCCTCCCGCCCTTCCCCATGCAGGGACCCCGGGTGGGGGTCCCCTCCCGGCCCCCAGCCCCGCCCCCGGGGCTCGCGCCGGTACCTGGAGGCGGCAGCTCCGCAGCGGGGCGGGCAGAGCCCGGGGCGGCCCCAGGGCGGCTCCAGCGGTAGCGGGGGCCGGGCCGGGCACGGGGGTCACGAAGGTCTCCCCGGCACAGACTCTCCTGCCCCCCACCCCGCAGCGCCAGGGAGCAGCAGCGGGGGAGCCCGGCTCGTCCTCCCCCTGCCCAACGTCACTTCCGGTCCCTGAAGAATCAGGAACTACATCTCCCAGCCTGCAGCAGGGGCGCTTCCGCCTTCTCTAGCCCAGCTACGGGTTGTTGTTGTCTACTGCGGATGTTCCATTAAAACTCAACTAACCGTTCCACTGCCGCTTCCGTGATCTGTGCTGGGGAAGGACCGTTATTAACCCCTCCGTGCCCGGCCGCACCAGTGAGTGAGAGACCCCGGGTGGGGGCGGGAAAGAGACTCTCAGACCCAGGAACTGGGCAGGAGCCTCGGAGCTGCCTCAGCCCCAGTGGATCCGCCCCCGCCCCGCTGGGATGGGGGAGAGACTGGGGCCGGCGGCGGGTCCTCTGTGGTGGTGGTGGGGGTGGGGGTGGGGGTGGGTGGGTGGGGGGGGGGGTGTCTGGCGGGGGAAGGTCAGTAGGACGGGGGGGGCGGTTGAACGGTCTCTGCGCAGCAAGGAAATTCCGGGGGGGGGGAGTGGCGGGGGGGAGGGGAGTTGCCCCCAGACCGCAGTTCCCAGCCACCTGCCCATCCCTCACTGCTGCCCCTCCCCTCCCCCAGGGAACCTTCCAGATCCCCCTCCCCCACCCTCTTAAAGCAGCTTCTCAAAGGGCTCCCTGCCCCCCATGTGAACAGTGGCTGGGGGGAAACTGTTGACGTGTTGGACAGTCCTATAAAATCCAGTCAAATCGTCTCTCTTTTCCTCCAGTGAGTGAATAGCAACAGATAATCCCCTCAGATTTCGGTCTTTTTCTCTCATGTTATCAGTGGCGTAGTGATGCATATTCTCTGCAGATCTCCAAGGTTGATCTAAAAAACCCTAAACATTTGCCCCAATTTTTCTCTAGTCCATTTCTAACTGAATATGCTTTGAGATTTCCCAACTCTCTAAATATAAAATGCAAAGAAAATCTCAGATTTACACCTTTTCTCAGATTCTTGAATATGGATATAAAATACTAGCATAAGTGCCCGGCGTTGCTCGGGTCAGTCGAAGGTGGGGAGGGGGCAGACAGTTGACACCCCTTGACCAACCCCAACACCCACACCTCACCCCTCACCCACCCCGACACCTTCCCACCCCCCCGACCAACCCCGACACCCCCCCGGCTCACTTACCCCCCCGACCAAACCCGACAACCCCACCTGACCCCCCCAAGCAAACCCAACACCCCCACCTCACCCCCCGACCAAACCCGACACCCCCACCTCACCCTCCGACTGAACAGTGTATTTAATAATCTATGTGCTACACAGTGCACCGTGAGCCGGGGGGGGGGGTTGGGTTTGGTCTGGGGGGGTGGGAAGTTGTCGGGGTGGGTGAGGGGTGAGGTGTGGGTGTTGCGGTTGGTCAGGGGGTGTTGCGGTTGGTGGGGGGGTGAGGTGGGGGTGTCGGGTTTGCTTGGGGGGATGAGGTAGGGGTGTCGGGTTCGGTCGGGGGTAAGTGAGCCGGGGGGTGTCGGGTTTGGTCTGGGGGGGTGGGAAGTTGTCGGGGTGGGTGAGGGGTGGGTGTTGGGGTTGGTCAGGGGGTGTCGGGTTTGCTTTGGGGGGTGTCGGTTTTGGTCGGGGGGTAAGTGAGCCAGGGGGTGTCGGGTTTGGTCGGGGGGGGTGGGAAGGTGTCGGGGTGGGTGAAGGGTGAGGTGTGGGTGTTGGGGTTGGTCAGGGGGTGTTGCGGTTGGTGGGGGGCTGAGGTGGGGGTGTCGGATTTGCTTGGGGGGGTGAGGTGGGGGTGTCGGGTTCGGTCGGGGGGTAAGTGAGCTGGGGGGTGTCGGGTTTGGTCTGGGGGTGTTGCGATTGGTGGGGGTTGAGGTGGGGGTGTCGGGTTCGGTCGGGGGGTAAGTGAGCCAGGGGGTGTCGGGTTTGGTCTGGGGGGGTGGGAAGGTGTCGGGGTGGGTGAAGGGTGAGGTGTTGGGGTTGGTCAGGGAGTGTTGCGGTTGGTGGGGGGGTGAGGTGGCGGTGTCGGGTTTGGTGGGGGGGTAAGTGAGCACCCACCCCGACACCTTCCCCCCCAGACCAAACCCAACACCCACACCTCACCCCTCACCCACCCCGACACCTTCCCACCCCCCCCAGACCAACCCCGACACCCCCCGGCTCACTTACCCCCCGACCGAACCCGACACCCCCACCTCACCCCCCCCAAGCAAACCCGACACCCCTCTGGGTGGCTGGGCAGGGGGTACATTGTCAGATTGGTGGATTCTGGAGCTTTGGGATTTCGGGTGGTTGTGATGTGCCCAGCTCTGAGGCTCTGGGTATCTCCTGGAGGTCGGTATCACTGGTGGCCTGTCAGCTGCTGAACAGTGGTGTGGGCATCTCTTGAGAAGGGAGGACGGGGTTAGAGGGAGCCTGGTGCTGTTCTACGGTTTCTGTCTGGGTCCCCCCACAGACTCCTGGGATCACTGTCACGCCCAGTGCTAGCCTAGGGGCTGTCAAGCAAGCAGTGTGAGGGGTCCCTCTGTAAAGCATCAGGGGATCCCACGGGGGAGGAGGGAGTCCAGGCAAACACCATGGCATGTCCTGCTAGAGGGCAGGTGGGTGTCCTAGGCAGGCAGCTGGGGAATCCCAGCCATGCCCAGTCACCATGATCACTTTCTATCCACTTATCAAACACTGTGATGTGAAATCACAGATTTTTCTTTTCTCCTGTTTGGAAAACTGCACGAACTTCTGGTTCCATCGGGAAATTCTGTGCCCCGAGTCCCTGTCCTAGATCTGCGGGGTTAGGGAGGTGGGAAGGGGGTTAGCACTGCCTCACAATGGTCTCTTCCATAGCACTCTGTACTCATTTTTTCTGACATCTGGTTTCATTGAGAGATCATTGTTTTTTTAATGCAGTGACTCTGGATTAACAAGGAGTGACTCCAGAAGGACAGTGGGGCCAATGAGATTAGCAATTCTCCCTGTGAGGAGGGGCTCTCATTAGCTGCCCTCCCCAAAGAGCTAAAGGAGGGAAGGCTACTCAAATGCTCTGTCCCTTTCTGCTCAGGAGGGAAGGCTACTCAAATGCTCTGTCCCTTTCTGCTTGGGGTTCAGCTACCTCGATCTGATGCTGAAGTCTCCACTGTGATGTGGGAGATCAGGCTTAGCAGCTGCTGCTCCCCCAGCAGGGGGTTCTGTGGTGAGAAGTGACCATAATTAAAGGTTCTTCTCTGCCCGGCCTTTGTGAACAAGAAAAGCAGCAGACAAAGGAAAAGCTAGTTTCTGACTCCATATCCCTCCTGCTGAGGTGTGGCTTCAGTGGGGACAGTGTCTGAGGGAATCCCCTAAAAAGGACTTCTTTGGCTCTGATTTTTTCTAGCCTTGCGTTCAGAGGCTTTGTCACAGGAGGAGGGGATGGAGAAGGAGAAGGGAGATTAAAAATGTGTCTGTGGGCTTAGCCTGGCAGACGGGGCCAGGTCTAAACTGTAATAAAGACATTGAGCATTTTCCCAACTTGGCAGACTCTAGGTCTCTAGGATGTCTGTCTGCAGGGAAAGAGCCTGGGGAATCGTGATGTGAAATTAACTAAAGCCTGTTTTGAAACCTCCACAGTTGCCCATCTAACCCTCCCAGGCTGCAAAATGACGTCCATGTTTCCCTCCAGTTCATCCAGTCCCCCCAAGGGACAGGTAAGAGAAATGTCTGCAGAGGAGCCAGTTCAGGTAGGGATTATCAGGGGGTTGCTGATGAGTTCTTGCAGGAGAGAGAGGGACATAAAATACACCAGAGATGAGAAGGTTTTGCACAGTCTGGCTTGGAAGTTGGAGTGAGGCAGGAAATGTGATTCTCTAACACCCTCCCCCCCCCCGCCCCCATGCTCGCAGGTTGATACTAAGCACGGGGTCAGGGTAAACCTTCCCGCTCCCCAAGGCTGGGGAGAAACTTCAGATGTTGCCAATCTCAGGTCCCAGGGTCCCTTAATGGGCTGCTGTAATCACTCTGACCTGGGCAACGGAACGGGCATTTGCTCCTACCTAATTAAAACGGGCTTCACACCTGCCTTCTGGAGTCTGTTGACAACACACTCTACCGCACTTCACCATGGTCTCCCATGTCGCTGTGGCCTCCCGCACCGCTGCGGTCCCTCCACACCTGCATGGCTCCCCGCTTCTCTAGACGGTCCTCCCATGTCCCTGTGGCCTTCCGCACCACTGCGGTCCCTCCACACCTCCATGGCCCCCCATGTCTCGAGCGGCCGACGTGCTGTTTCTCTCACGGTCACTCTCAGTCCAAAGATACTCCTCTGCCAATTCTCACTTAATCACCGCTTCCAGAGATTCCATCCAGTTTTATCTCTCTCTCTGTAGGAAGCCCTCCCAGCCTGGGCCCAATCCTGCCCGTTTTTACCTTCTGCCCTTGCAGAAGGCTCCGCTCACCTGGGACCGATCCTGCTTTCTACTTTCTAGAGCCTCTGCCGCTGCAGAGACTCCCTTCCTGGGCTCGGAGCCAGGTAGACACAGCCACGCCACTCACCCATAGCGCGCCGCTCCATCCCAGACCACCAGCTGGCTCACGACTGGCATTCACATGCACAGCTGGCCCCCCCATCGCTCCACCGGGGGCCATCCTGGTCTGCGCTGCCGGGCCGGCAGCCGCTGCCTTACTTCCCCTGCCTTCGGCCACCTGTGGGGGTCGTCTCCCCCCGCCCTGCTCTGCTGCGCCATTTGTTGCAGGGGGCTTATCTCGTCGCCGGGAGAAATGAGGCCTCACACAGGTGGCTAGTTGGAAAGTGGTGAGTTTATTGGAGGGAGCAGCATTTCGTGCTGGGGGGCTTATCTGCCACCACGGCCGCAATACAAGATGTCTGACACACCCGGGCAATGTCCAGAAAGCCCAAAGAGGAAGCCCAACCCAAAGAGGTGTGTCAGCACAGATATACTCATGCTCATTTGCATCTCATACATACTCATCTCATTAATAGCAAGCAACAAACTGATTGGTTACACACTGTTCAGCACTTGTTGGTTACGCAGTCCTGTCTTAGTTTCCCCATTTAGTTTCCCACGCATTCATTCTCACACAGATGGGGTAAACACTCATGCAGCTGGGAACTGGTTCCCAAACACACAGATAACAAGAAGGTCATTCTCAGACTACTACCATCGTTATGCACTCTCCTGGAGTTGACTTAGAAGCGTAACTGCGCCTTCTAGTGGTTGCCCATCACAATGTCTTCCGGTCCTAACAACTGGCAAGGGGGGTTGGCCTGCTGCTTCTCCCACTAGCTACGGGCTGCCCCCTTGCAACCCCCCAGTACCCCCTGAGTTGGGCCTTCTTCTAAGCCCTGCAGCCTGGAGCTCCCAGACTAGAGCTTCCCCAGCTCCTCGTGCCTAGCCCAAGCCCAAGCCCAAGCCCAAGCCCGGCACCATGCTAGGTACTGACTCAAGCTCCCTGCAGCCAGGCATGTCTGCCTCCTCAGCTCAAGGAGGAGACTCTCTCTCCTAGGCCCCTGCTTCCCAGCCTTTTTATACAGGCCTGCCAGTGTTTGGGGCGTGGCCATCCAGCTGAGCCTACTTCCCAATCAGCCTGGGAGTTTGCTGGCTCCCAGCCACAACCCCTTCCTGGGCTGTTCTAAGCCTTTCAGGCTGGGAGCAGGTGGTCACCCCACTACACCCACATTGCTGCCCAAGTTCAGTTCTTCAGGAGTTGTCATGAGCAGAGGAAAGGGGAGAGAGAGTCTCAAGCATTTTCCCCACCTCTTTTTAGAATTCAGTCCTTTGTACTAGAAACATCTTCAGTTTTCACCTGAGTCATGGTGACAGGCTGTCTGTTGTAGATTTGAGCTTCAAGCCTTCCATGTGATGCAATGTAATACCACAGAGTAAAATCTCATCACTTTACATACAGTGTTGCTACCCATATTTTAATAAGAGGATAAGACCTGACCGCCCCCCTCCAGAGACCCCCTGCCCCCTAATCATGCCCCAGGACCCTATCCCCCTACCAACCTCCTGACACCTAGCCACACCACCACCCCTTGGGACTCCTGCATGGCATCCAACCACCCATTCACTGCCTCCGACACCCTCTGCCCCCTTATCCATCCCCCTACCGGAGGCCCAACCCCGCCACAGCCCTCTTTCCTAAGAATAGCATGTATGGCCCACAGTCAGACATGCCGCTCATCCACTGGAGCGCTGATCTACTTCTGCCTGGCCTGGAGCCAAACACATGGTCATGCAGCCCCACCCCTGAGAGCTGAGTCCGGGGGAGGGAAACGGCAGGGGAGGAGCCGGAGCAGCCTCCCCAGTCAGCCATGCAGTCATGCAGCCCCTCCTCTAAGAGCAGCTGCTCCCATGGCCACGGGGGAGGCAGACAGCGGGGAAGAGGCTAGAGCAGCCTCCCCAGCCGGCCCCGTGGTTGAGCAGCTGTGCCCTCCAGAGCTGCTGCATGCAACCCACAGAGGCCATGGGGGAGGAGAGAACTAGGGAGGGGCCAGAGCAGCCTCCCCAGCCACACCTCAGGGGCCGGTTGGGAAGAGCCTGTGGACAAGATCTGGCTCATGGGCCATAGTTTGCCCACCCCTGGCCTAGCCTGTTTGATGGCCCATGAAGGTTGATCAGCTGTACCAGGGTAGCCAACCTAAGCAGGAGCCAGAATTCATCAATGTACATTGCTTAAGAGCCACACTAATGTGTGATATTATATTTGTATATCTATGTGTGGGGGTATGTAAATATAGATGGGCACTTCTGACAATCTTTGATTTAAACAATTCCTCTGAAGTTTGGTTTGTGTTAAATGGTTGCCTGTCAAAATGGATCGGTGCTTGGATTTGACATCTTTGAGTGTCAAAAAGCAGACTCACAAAGATAAGGCAAGGCAAACATAAAGATTCATTTTGGGGCTACACCTCTGATGTTGGCATATTTAGCCTTTGGTAAAGATTTCCAGAAAGTCAGGGTGCCCCTGTGTGTTCTGAAGAGATTTCAATCTATCATTTTCCGATCTATTATTTCCATCTGGGATGTTGCTTCATCAGTGACTAAAGGGGGCTTCAGACAATTGGCTTCAGCACTAAAAGGGGGATAATGAGAAATCTGATTTGAGGTCTTTTCTGATGTAAATCTTGGAAACTTTCCTCAAAACTGTCCTTAAGATCTTTAATCAGGCTGGCATATCTAGTTGTGCTCTATTTTAGGGGTTCTGCTGCATCATCTTTTAATCTGTCTGGAAGTTGTGACATTGAGGGAAAGTGTGTCAGCACTCCCTCAAGCAATTATCCATGAAACAACTGCAGTTTGTTCATGAAAGCAAATACACCTTGCATGTGATCAGACAGCAACCAGAATTTTCCTTTTAAGTCCATATTTACTTTATCCAACTCCAGCAGCATGTCTACAAGAAATGATCAGTCGAGAACCCATCTTCAGGGTGTATTCTGTGCCTCTCCTCCATAAACAATTTTACTGCTTCTGGAAGATTGTAAAATAATGGGAATTACTTTAGCTCTCGAGAGCCATCGAACTCCACAGTGAAATCAGCAGGGGAGTCCTCTTCATCCAGTTCTTCAATTAGATGCTGAAATTGTCTGTGATTTGAGTGCATTTGAGAGAATGAAATTCACAATGTGCAAGACAAGTTTCATAATCCGATTAAGTTTGAGATTTATATATATCCGTTGCACCCAATGAATAATAGTGAAATGTCCAAAATTCAGGAAAGCTCTCATTAGACTTACAAAGCCCCACTAATCCATTCATATATCCCCACATGGATGGAGCTCCATCCATTGCAATGTCTGTAAAGACAAGTGACTTTTCACAACTACCAACATCAACACCTCCTTTAGATCTGGTCCGCGAGTTCTGTTCTTTAGGGACACTGTATTGAGGAGTTCTTCCCTTACAACACAGTCATCAGACACAGTGCAAATACCGATAATAAGGTTCATCCTGTGTATGGCATGACTAATCCAAAGCCATGCCTCAAGTACTCACACTGCTGGTGTTGCAAGCGCAGCTGCGATTTGATGTTCGAGATTCTGTGCTCTGTTGTGTGGTGTGAAAGTTGCAGGTCAGAAATTTTCTTCAGTAGATTCTCATTCTCTGGTGAAAAGATTGAAATCATATCAGTGAGGCAGGTTTTTATAAGCTGTCCTTCAGAGTAGGGCTTTTTGCATGGGCTATATGCCAGGCAACACAAGAGGCTAACTTTCTAGTCCATGATCAGTTGGCTCTTTAGGTCAAGAACTGGGGTTCTACATCAGTTTATTTTTTCAGAGTTTTCAGTTTTAAAGATCAGAGTTCAGAATCTTGTAGGAATTATTGATTGACCAAATGGGACCGAATGGCTAGGCAGCAGTTCTGCAGAAAAGGACCTGGGGTTACAGTGGATGAGAAGCTGGATATGAGTCAACAGTGTGCCCTTGTTGCCAGCAAGGCTAATGGCATTTTGGGCTGTATAAGTAGGGACATTGTCAGCAGACAGAGGAATATGATTCTTCCCATCTATTCGACATTGGTGAGGCCTCATCTGGAGTACTGTGTCCAGTTTTGGGGCCCACACTAGAAGAAGGATGTGGAAAAATTGGAAAGAGTCCAGAGAAGGGCAACAAAAATGATTAGCAACCAGGAGAGCATGACTTATGAGGAGAGGCTGAGAGAACTGGGATTGTTTAGTCTACAGAGGAGAAGACTGAGGGGAGATTTGATAGCTGCTTTCAACTACCTGAAAGGGTTTTTTTTAAAGAGAAGGGATCTAGACTGTTCTCAGTGGTACCAGATGACAGAACAGGGAGTAATGGTCTCAAGTTTCAGTTGGGAAGGTTTAGACTGGATAGTCGGAAAAACTTTTTCACTAGGAGGGTGGTGAAGCATTGGAATGGGTTCCCTAGGGAGGTAGTAGAATCACCTTCCTTAGAGGTTTTTAAAGTCAGGCTTGACAAAGCCCTGGCTGGAATGAATTAGTTGGGGATTGGTCCTGCTTTAAGCAGGGTGTTGGACTAGATCAGCGGTCGCCAACCGGTGGTCTGCGGACCACTGGTGGTCCGCAGGAAAATTTGAGTGGTCCACGGCGCCGGGCTCCCTCATGGCCGCCCCTCTGGGCAGGCAAGAGGTTGCAGGCGCCTGTCCCGCCCCGTCCCCGGTGGCCAGCAAGCGCTGGCTTGCTACTTCCTCCCGTCTCGCGCCACGCCGCTTGAGCCTGGGGGGGCCCCAAGCCGCGCCGCTGGAGCTGGGGGGGGGGAGGCCCGAGCCGCGCCGCTGCAGCCGGGGGAGGGGGAGGGCCAAGCCGCAGCGTTCGAGCCGGGGGAGGGGGAGGGCCGAGCAGCAGCGTTCGAGCGGGGGGCGGGGAGGGGCGAGTCGGTCGAGCGGGGGGGGGGGCCGCGCCGCGCCGGTTGAGCCGGGGGGGGGCCGCGCCAGTCGGGGGGGGGGGCGCCGTGCCACTTTAGTGGTCCCTGAGGACCAAAAGGTTGGCGACCACTGGACTAGATGACCTCCAGAGGTCCCTTCCACCCCTAATATTCTATGATTCTGTGACCCATAAGTGCATAGCTAGAAGCAAAATGATGCTGCAAGTTTGAAGATTTAACCTGAGCCACACACGTCTGGCAAAGAAGACACATGGCCTTAGTATTATGTTCAACAAAAACATACTTATTCTCCCACTCCTGTTGGAAGCCTCAATTTTTATTTGTCTATTTTATTTCCTGTTTGCACTTGCCTTCCATGGTTAGATGGTGTAAACAAAGTTTCCACACCAGCTAGTCACTATGTCCTTTATTAAAGATGACACTGGTAGCAGCCAGGGGGTGTTAGACCCCTGGCTCTGTCCCACACTCTGCGCCCCACTCCAACACCGCCTCCTCCCACCCTCTCCCCTAATTGAGCAATGTCCTTCCTCACAGGCTGACATGACCCCTGTTCCAGCCTCAGATTCACTCCCTAATCATCCTACTGCCCCTCAGAGCCACAGACATGGAGGGGCTGGAGGAGGGAGTTGTGACTCTAGGATGGGTTCTTCTCTGAAGATGGCTGGCAGAAAGGGGGTGCTCAGCTCTGTCAGGGATCTGCTCCGGTGCCTCACTGACGGGGGATTCAGACTTTTCTGTAAGGGGCATAGAAAGGGTACTTGGCTTCCAAGGTGAGGTGAGGAATGTGCAATTATGAGAGGCACTGAGGGTAGCTATCGCACTGTGCAACTGGCTACAGGGTGCTTTGGGAAGGGTTTGCAATGGCTCATGCGCTGGTACAGCATCACATGATGCAGGTTTTTCTATCCCATTGTTCCATGGGCATCCTACTAGATTGCCAGCTGATTTTCAATTGAAGTGTGTGTGTGGCGGGGCAGAGAGTGTGTAACGGGGGGGGGGGGGGGAGACAGTGTGTGTGCCTTGCAGAAGAGAGAGTGTGTTGGCACACAGTCTCTAAGTTCACACAGCTGCTGGAAACAACCAGTCTAGAGGCAGGGGGACAGTCCCAACATCAGCCCCCTGCTTCCCTCACTGGTTCAGCAGAGCACAGCAGTCTCTGAAACATACACACACATGCTGCTGTCTTTCTGGCTCTGTCGGGGCGCTGGAACAGGAGGGTTAGCAGGCCATGGCCCAACCACTTTTTAACCACCCATAATGATGAAGGGGGGGACAAGGTCGCATCTTGGGGGGGAGAGGTGTTCTGGCGGGGTGGCCTTGGGGGTGGGGCAGGACCTCAGGAAGAAGGGGTGATGTGGGGTTGGCTCCTCAGGGAGTGGGGGGGGGCGCAATGAGTGTGGGGTCTTGGGGAAAGGAGTGTCATAGGGGTTCCACAGTTCAGACGCCGGTGGCACAAATGGCTCATTGTGACTGTCAGAAGCTGTGGGCGGCTCTTTCATTGACACTGAGGTCTGAGTCCTGCTTTGTGCACCAGGTTTGAAAATGAAAATCCTAAACTGCCCTTTGAAATAGCAAGTGCCCCAGGACCTGTTATTGTCCCTGCCCCAAAGCAGACAGACCCATGGAGAGATGCCAGTGAGTCCAGGATAATACTCCACTGAACGTTCACCATTTCCACCTGCTAAACTCCCTCCCCACCTTGTGGACTCCTAGGGCAGTGGTCGCCAACCTTTTGGTCCTCAGGGACCACTAAAGTGGCGCGGCGTGGCGCCCCCCCCGCCCCGGCTCGACCGGCGCGGCGCGACCCCCTCCCCCCCCCCGCTCGACCGACTCGCCCCCCCGCTCGACTCGCCCGCCCCCCGCTCGAACGCTGCTGCTCGGCCCTCCCCCTCCCCCGGCTCGAACGCTGCGGCTCGGCCCTCCCCCGGCTCGAACGCTGCGGCTCGGCCCTCCCCCTCCTCCTCCCCCTCCCCCGGCTCGAACGCTGCGGCTCAGCCCTCCCCCTCCCCCGGCTGCAGCGGCGTGGCTCGGGCCTCCCCCCCCCCCCCCAGGTCCAGCGGCGCGGCTCGGGGCCCCTCCGGCTCGCACGGCGCGAGACGGGAGGAAGTAGCAAGCCAGCGCTTGCTGGCCGACGGGGACGGGGCGGGACAGGCGCCCGCAACCTCTTGCCTGCCCAGAGGGGCGGCCATGAGGGAGCCCGGCGCCGCGGACCACTCAAATTTTCCTGCGGACCACCAGTTGGCGACCGCTGTCCTAGGGCACGGCATTGAGCCTGAGACGAGAGACTGACACTGCAACTTTACAGCCCTGTGAGCCTGAGTTAGCTGACCTGGGCCAGCCAGGGATGTTTTATTGCAGTCTAGACATATGCCCACCCTACGTCCACACTGCCATGAACACATCCAAGGCTCTTGTCTCAAAGCTGGGATCAGCTGATGCAGGCTTGTGCTGCGGGGCTATACAGTTCAAGGGCTGGTCCTCACTGGGGTGGGGGATCGACAGCAGATACGCAATTTCAGCTACGTGAATCACGTAGCTGAAGTTTGCGTATCTGCCGCCGACTTACCTGCTGTCCCCACGGCGGCGGCAGTTGGCGGCGCGCTCCCCCGTCGACTCCAGCTTGCGCCTCCCGGCAAGCTGGAGTTCTGGAGTCAACGGGGGAGCCCGGGGTGATCGATTTATCGCGTCTTAACAAGATGCGATAAATCAATCGCCAGAAGATCGATCCTGTGCCGCGCGAGTGAAGACCAGCCCCTAGTGTAGAAGCTGAACTTAAGCCCAGCCTCTGAGAACCCACAAGGGGAGAGGGTCTCTGAGCCTAGGCTAAAGCCTGAGTCCAAATTTCTACACTGCAATTTATAGCCCCACAATCTGATCCAGACCTCCAGGCTTTTATCTCAGTAGAGATGCACTCTAAGGGTCTGACTCCATTGCAATGTGAGCCACGGGTTAGATGTCACATCACCAGCCCCATGGTTTGTGAACTGAAGGGCTGAGTGTCTGCAATACCCGGGTTCAGAGGTGTTTAAGCTATAAGGGTAGCCATATGTGGCTGGACCCAGAGGTCCATCTAGCTCTGTATCTTGTCTTCTGACAGGAGCCAACACCAGGTGCCCCAAAAGCCAGACAACAAGACACTACTGGGAGTTGAACCCAGGCTCTCCTGTGTACAAGGCAGGTGCTTTAACCAACTAAGCCATGGTGACTGCTGCTGCCTAAGATTTTGTCTCTACCCAGCCTTGATTCCCTGCCAACTGCCACTGCGGCCTGACAAGCTTTGCTTGTGTTTGGATTCTGTAAAGCAGAGGAGCAGGGGAAGTTTCACTCCCAAGGGGTGTGTGTGAATCTTTGGTCAGGTCTATGCTATAAAATTAGCTCAATGTCACTGACCTATGTATGGTACCTTACTGGAACATTCCTACATTGATCCACTCCATGGAGCAATGGTCCTGTAAGCAATAGGTAGTGGCATTCATATGTGACTTGTTTTAATTTGGGGTGACCTGATAAAACATCTACTCTTCTATCTCTAACAATGCGGGCTGCATGTCAAAGCACTAGTCATTAACATATCATTTACATATCTTCTAAGCAATCTTTAAAGTTGGGCCTTTGGTCAGGTCAGTCCATGAGTTCATTAACTCTTTCTGTCCCTGTCACCAAGATTCTATATTACACTCATAATGTCACACCCTCCCCCTCTATTTGAAGATTCCTCCCTTCACTGGTGTATAGAGAAATTAGTCCCTTCTGTAGGAGATTCGAAGTGCCTTTCAGGTGAATTGTAAATGTCTTGTTCATCCTTTCTGGGCACATGACGTTTGAGACATCTTCAGGGATGACATGCAAATCCTTTGTTTACAGTCCCCCTGGTGGTGAATGGTTACTTCAGTTGCTAATAGAGTGGTCAGTCCTCGTTGACACAGAAGAGTCAGAATTACAACATACTTCAGTAAAAAAACATTGTGTAAAATCTCCTAGCTCCACAGACAATGTTGGTGCACTCACTCTTCCTCAACACACACACTCACCGTCTCTCCCCCGCACATACACTCTCATGTGCTTTCTGCCCTGCCACACACACTTCAGTTGAAAAGTCAGTGGAAATCTAGTAGGATGCCCATGGAACAACGGGATAGAGAAACCTGCATCATGTGATGCTGTCCCAGTCCATGAGCCATTGCAAACCCTTCCCAAAACACCCTGTGGCCAGTTGCACAGTGTGATAGCTACCCTCAGTGCACTGTTCTCTGGGGCCATGCAAGAGTTGCTAGGGGGGATGCCACCTGTGGTGACACAAGGAGCTTAGTGTTTAATTAAAACACTTCAACTAAAGCAGCAAAACTTTGTAGTGTAGACATAACCTTAGAGTGAGACAAGACCCAGCTCCCTTTGACACAAAGGATGTACAGATACAGTAACTAAAGGACCACAAGCTTCTCTGTAGTTGACAGGATTTGAACCTGTGCAGGGAGACCTCCCCAATAGATTTCAAGTCCATTGCCTTAACCACTCAGCCACAACTACTTACTTGGTAATTGCTTTTTGTGACACTCTCCTTTTGTTCTCACTGAGTGATCACTTCCAGTTGTTTCCTCAGACCAGCTTCCACAACACATGGCTGGTGTGAGTCTCTGAGTTCTTCTACCTTTTTCATTCTACTTTTTCTGGGAGTGCACAACTGCTGGACTCATTCCCTTTGGATCTTCCTGATAACATCCCATGTGGTTCTACTCACTCAGCACATTCCTGCTGGAGTTTCTCCTCCTCATTCTAACTGGCCATCTTCTCACCTGATGGGAGATAGGTTCAAAGGTGCAAATATTTCAATGTTTATTGAGGCAAACTTCCAGCAAGTAATGATTCTAATTTCCTTCCTCATTATCCCCTTCCCAGCTTTAACACCGCAGAGCTTTGTCTGTGTCCTTTTTCCCATTTTGCCCTTAGCAAAATATAATTCCAAACCCCTCCACTTCTGGATTGCACTGCAGGCTCTATAGTAAGACTACATCTCCCAGACTCCCTCAGCAATAGTATGTTGTTTCTGTAGTTAGTGGTTATCACACTTGCCTAACACGCAAAAGGTCCTTGGCTCAAACTGAGGCAGAAACAGTGCTATGTTCTGTGTTCTTCTAGTCCTTTGTCAAATACATCCATAGCTTCTCTGTTTTCTTTCTCATTTTTCCCCCATTCCTGGAACCTTAAGTTCAAAAGGAGAGGTTCAGCCTGCATTTGGAGGGAAGGAATGGACCATCATTTGGGAGACTGTCAGCTACATAACAAATCTGAGGGTAGCAGAATCCCAACCTTATGTTCTGAATATTTAGCTCCCAGCCAGCAGTTCCCCCCCTCACTGTTTTTTATGTTGAGTTAACTAATGATCATTACCTGTTAGGTTCACTCACTCCGGGGGCACCTGGTATTGATCTCTGTTTGTAGACAGGACACTGAGCTGGCTGGACCTTTGAACTGACACAGGATGGCTGTTTTTATGTTCTTAGCTCCAGACAGCCTCATGTCCCCTTTTCATGTCAGAGAAATCTGTTGACTGATGATGACATTTCTGCTATGTTCCTGGCTAGGCAGGGTTGGGGTTTCAGGAATCAGAACATAATAATTGGAAATCTCTAACCCTCCTTTTGGATCTGGCTTGTGCTCTAGTCTTCCTTAGGGGAACTTGGACCCATGTCTTCTTTTACCCTAAGGAGCTGCCTGGCTGCTCTGCCTTTTTCCCTGCTTGCAAAAAAAAAAAAAAAAAAAAAGACCCTGCTGCAGAAGAAACCATGTGACTGAAGTGTAAACAGGAGAGAATTTGTTCCTCTTTTCTATCTGGAGAAAATAAAGGTAGGTAGAATTATTTCCAGGTCTTTAAGTAATAAAGCACAAGATAACAGAGAATGGTTTTGATCCATTGACCTGTGGGTTAGGGGCCCAGCATGTTTCCACTGCACCACTCTGATATAGATGTAGAGGTCTCCCTGACTCATTTACAGGGCTGCTGTCTGTAGTTGGCTAAGCTGACAAGCTGTGCATGGGAGAGTTGTGCCCACGGGATTTAGACACTTTCTAGGTAGTTGATTGTCCGTACATCACATTTCCAAAGCTGAACTGAAATGTGGTGGCTGCATTTGCCTCCACGGTCTCCTTTTTCTAATGATTCACGAAAAACAGCCCCAGGCCCCGCTTATCCCCGGTGAGATCCAGCCAGTCACAGATACCCTGCCTGGCTCCCAGCCCAGGGAAACTGTTTTGCAGGGAAAAGCCTGGGAGATGTAGGTCCTGAGATGTGCCTGCTGGGAGAGGATGAGAGATAGGGAGAGGGTCAGCCTGGCCTAGGAGACATCCCTTACCTGGGCTGGAGAGGGTGGACATGCCCCCAGTGCAGGTTGGGAGATGTAGTTCCTGACTCTCCTGGGAGCGGAAGATGCCGAGCCCGGCAGCAAACGTACCTTGGATGCTGTAACTCATGTGGGGACATTGGAGCCTCTCCTGTAGCCTGTGCGTCACGGCCAAAGTTTTCGCGTAAATGATTGCTTGTCAACATTGATAAAGAAAATTTATGAACCAAAATTTTCCTCAGCACATACCAAATCAGAAGCAATAATTATCAACGTTTTATCTCCATACATATTGGGCAAAGTAATAGAGGATTTGAATAAAACAAAAAGCATTACAGTCAGTTTAGATGCATCAAACAAAAAAGACATCAAATTTCTTCCAATCGTTGTGCGGTACTTTTTGCCAAATTGTGGTGTTCAAGACAAAATTATAGACTTTGTTTCCTTACCTGGTGAAACATCCGATCTACAGTGTGCTATGTTGGAAGGAAGTAATTGACAAATTTGCTTTACAAAATTGTTGCTTTGTGAGCATGTAACATGAACACCAATTTTGGTGGTTGCAAAAGACTTGGCAAAAATAATGTGTGGCGAAAACTTGAAACTGAACTGAAGAGGCCGATTATCGGTATTGGTTGTGGGGCACACATTATACACAATTGTCTCCAGTGTGCTGTCGACTGTTTACCAATTGATATTGAATGTTTTGCAGTGAAAGTATACAAATACTTCCATATTGTGACAGATCGCTTTCTCACCCCTCTTCAGAAACAGGCAGGAAACTCTTCTTTGGCTCCAACAGTGCTCTTTATTTCACAGTGCAAGGCCCCACCACCAATGTACACAGCTTTATACAATTCAGCTCTTCAGCTTACAGCTCTAACCAGCTCTATTCACAGCTCTATACCCAGCTCTATAGCTCAGCTTCTTACACAGCTCTACACACAGCTCCTTCTCTCTCTATCTCACTCCACACTACCACACCACCACCCTGGGCTTCCTGCCTGCCAGGCTTATATCCTCCTGAGGAGGCTGCCAGGTGCAACCCATACGGCTGATTGCTCTGCAGCCCAGGTGGCTTATTAGGCTTTCTGCAAGGGAGGTTTGCAGAGGGCTTTTCTCCCTCTTAAAGGGGCGGCAGGCTGGGTCAGGCCCACCCTGCCACACACCTCCCCCCTTAGCCTAGCCCCTTCAAGGCTTCGATTAGCTCTAGAAAGGCCTTCATGTTTTTCCTTCTTATTTCCTTTACCACCGCTGCGTTGTCATAAGGCTTCTGCGTATTCAACCCCTGGCCAGTCTGGGCCTTGAGACTAGGGGCCACTTCCCCTGCCTCAGTTTCCCCCTGGCTCTTACTTGAGCTCGGGACTTTCTCTTCTGGCCTTACTTCACCGGGGCCCTCAGCGGTATCTGTGTCCACTAGGTCGGGGGGGTTATCCCCGACTTCCCCCAAACAGGCTTCCCGGGGATCCTCCTGCCCTGGTCTCAATTGTTCAGGGTTATCTAGATCCTTCGCTGGGTTATTGGGCTGAGACCCGCCCCTTCGCTTGGCCGAATCCCCCGTATGGGTTCGCACGCTCGGCCTCGGGGCAGCCCGGGGCCTCGTACCTCCCACTGGGCCCCAGTCCCGCCCAATGATTATGGGGCAAGGTAACCCCTCTGGTACCCCGACCCGCTTCCAGCTGAAACGACCGCTGATCTCTAGGGGGACCTGGGCCACCCAACAGGACTTCCTGTCCCCGTGGACACACTGCAGGTCCATGGTAGCCCCCAGGATCAACCACTTGGGGCAGATCAACGCTCTGCGGACGAGCGTTTACGGGGAGGCTGAATCCACCACCCCCTGATGGGACTTCCTCCCCACCTGCACCCGCAGGGTGGGTATCCCCTTCCGTGACTTCCGCCCCCAAACCTCAGTCCACCCACACCAGTCAGTGTAGCCACACTCCATGGCTGGACAGTCCCTCTTAATGTGCCCTGGCTTCCCGCACTGCCAGCAGGTAAGCTGGGCAATTCTCTCTGGCGCCCCTCCGGGCTCCCCATCAGTCCTTTCCCCTCTAGCTTGGGGGGAGTCCATGGGCCGACGCCTCACGTCCCAGACCCGTCGTGGTCAGTCCTCTCCCCGAGGTCCCTCTGCCTCCACGTACTCGGTCAGGCGCACCACAGACTCCACTGTCTCTGGCTGGTGCCTTCTGACCCAGGTACGGACAGTCTCGGGGAGGCTGAGCAAAAACTGCTCCAAGATCAGGGAGTCCATAATTTCCTCCCCTGACCGGGCCTCCGGCCTCAGCCAACGCGTGGCCCAGTCCCTCAGCCTTTGGCTGAATGCCTAGGGCCGCACCGCCTGCGTCCAGCGGGCCGCCCGAAACTTCTGCCGGTATCTCTCCGGTGATAAACCGACCCGGTCCAAAATGGCCGCTCTCACAGTTTCAAAGTCCTGGGCCTCTGCATTCCCCAGGGCCATATAGGCCGCCTGGGCTTCGCCCACGAGGTACGGAGCAAGCCGGAGGGCCCAGGTGGTCTGCTCCCACCCGGCTGCGGTGGCTATACTCTCAAAAGTCCCCAGGAAAGCATCGGGGTCATCCGCCGGGCTCATTTTACAAAGTCCCCAGCCCGGCAGCCGGATGCCCTCTCCTGCCCCTGGACTCACCAACTGTTGCAGGAGTTTCGCCTGGGTATTCGCCTGCTCCTTGACAAAGTCTTGCAGCGTCCTCTGCTGCTCGGCCTAGGCCTGCTGCATGGCCAGCACCTGCTTCACGAGCCACTTTAGGGTCTTCTCCATCTCTGGGCCACCAGTTGGGTTGCTGGTGTAGCGATCCCACTCCTGACACCACGTGTGACAGATCGCTTTCTCACCCCTCTTCAGAAACAGGCAGGAAACTCTTCTTTGGCTCCAACAGTGCTCTTTATTTCACAGTGCAAGGCCCCACCACCAATGTACACAGCTTTATACAATTCAGCTCTTCAGCTTACAGCTCTAACCAGCTCTATTCACAGCTCTATACCCAGCTCTATAGCTCAGCTTCTTACACAGCTCTACACACAGCTCCTTCTCTCTCTATCTCACTCCACACTACCACACCACCACCCTTGGCTTCCTGCCTGGCAGGCTTATATCCTCCTGAGGAGGCTGCCAGGTGCAACCCATACGGCTGATTGCTCTGCAGCCCAGGTGGCTTATTAGGCTTTCTGCAAGGGAGGTTTGCAGAGGGCTTTTCTCCCTCTTAAAGGGGCGGCAGACTGGGTCAGGCCCACCCTGCCACAATATATACACGGTTAGAGCTGAAGAACTGAAAAACTTTTGTGACTTTGCAGGAAACAATTATGCTAAATTGTTAGAGCATGGAAATACAAGATTTTTGTCCTTGGGTCCATCAATTGACAGAATTTTAAGCATGTTTGATGGGCTTAGTTCTTATATTCTTTCTCAAGAAAAATGCTCTGTTATCTTGCGAAAATGGTTTGAAGATCCCTGTTTGAAATTGTGGTTGTCATTTGCAAGAGATCAAGTGTCTACGTTCCAAACATACATTAGTTTAATTGGAAAAGATAATGTTTCAGCTACAGAAGTAGCCATAAACGTTGAAAATCTTGTAAACAATTTAGAGTCCAGAAAAAGTGAAGTGTTTGTAACTACTGATGTCAAAAAACAACTGAAAATGTTAGTAGATTCAGGAGAAATTAATAAGGCTAAGTTTTTTGAGGTAGTTGAGAATTTTATGAAACCAGCTTAGAATATATCAACAAGTGGAAGTGCAGTGTAGGAAACACTGAGAAGTTCAAGTGGGTGCTACTAAGGAATACTAAGGTGCTGAATGGAAAGAAATACAGGACAGCCTGAATGAGGAACTCATCACACGCACAGAAACAGAAGAAACTTGTGTATTCGATCAGTGGACCCTCATAAAATCTACAATTGTGAGGCAGTTGGATACATGGAATAAAGAAAACATTTCTGTATCTGACAGATGGGTAAAGATTTTTTCTGAAATGAGCGAAAAACACCTAGACTTTCAAGACTTTTGTAATACAGTAAAACCTCGATTTAACGGACTTCGGATGCAACGGACAAAATTTCTGAGCAAGTCTGATGCATCCCAAATCCATTTCTCGCAGGCTGGCTGCTGGCTCCCGGCTGCCGCCCGGGTCACAGCAGCAGGCGGGCTGGTTGGCGGGTGGGCTGGCTGCCGGCTCCCACACGGGTCCCGCTAGCGGGCTGGCTGACGGCTCCTGGCAGCCGGGACCCAGGCGGGCTGGCTGCCAGCTCCCGGCTGCCACCCGGGTCCCGGCAGCGGGCGGGCTGCAGATCTGCCGCCCCGACCCTGTGGCGGTCGGGCTGCTGCTCCGACAGCTCGTCTTTTTTTTTATTATTAAATAACGGACTTTTTCATTTAACGGACACACACACACCCCGCCCGAATTAGTCCGTTAAAGGGAGGTTTCACTGTATTGTTGAGTTTATTCTTTGTCTTCCAGGAAGTACAGCACCTGTCGAGAGAATATTTTCTGTTATGAACAGTATGTTGTCAAAGGAGAAATCTAGATTAAGTGTTGAGACAATGAGGGCTATGTTAGTTGTAAAACAAAATTGTGTCATGGAGTGTGAGAAGTTTTATGATAAGGTATTGAAAGACCAAAATTTGCTGAGTAAGATTACTTCATCGAAGAAATATTCATGGTACAATTGTGGTGAAATACAGTCCCCCTCTACGTCTACCTAAATTTTTGTATGAGTTCTGTCACTGAAGAATAATTGTTAGCTCAAGTCAATATGTTCATGTAATAAAACTTTTTTTATCGTCTTACTTTTTCATGAATACAGAATATTACACAACCCCATCCCGTTTTTGCCATCCCAATGTCCCGTTTTTGTCTCAAGGAAATATGGTCAGCCTATCAGTGGGGGTGAACGCAGGTAGAGGCAAGTGTTTATACTTGTGGAGTGGGGAGAGACACAAACTTTCAAGCCACACAGACACCTGCAGGTGATTCAGTTCTGTGGGGCTCAAAAGCTTCTCTCTCTCGCCAACTGAACTTGGCCAGTAAAAAATATTACCTCCCCCCACCTTGTTTCTCTCATTTCTTGGGATGGACATACCTACAACTCCCCTGGGATTCCCTCCCAGGGAGTCAGACACCCAGAATGGAGACACCCCAGCCCCTGTTCTAAGTGACCATGACAAGGTTGGGGCGGCCGAGCCCCATGGTATCCTAGGCACCACCTTGTCAGGATGACACACATGAGAGTAGGAAGAGAGTCCTCCAGATAAGGCAGGTGTCTGGATCAGGGAGTGGGGGGGACTCAGATCCTTTCACTAGTCAATTCCACCGGGGTCATGTATAAGCCATGGATTTTTGCCACAATAGTGGGACCACACCCTCCTTTACACCTGCACTCTGGACTCATTTCTTTTCTCTCTCCCCCACTCATATCTGCTGCTCTCCCTCTGGCTTTCGCTGCACTGGGCCCACAGTGCTCCCTTCCAGCCTGAGGCTGCACTTCCTAGGCCTGCTTCTGTGTCTGTGGGTTTCTCTGCCACAGAGCATGAGCAGCTGCTCAGCATGCTGGTCTGGGGGTGGCCTTCAGTGGTTTTTGGCAGGGCAGGGAACATGCCAGCTGTGTGTCTTGTGACTGTCTGCTCACCACACATCGGCATTGTCCTTCCCATCATTGCTTGGTGGCATTGAAGCCTTCCCTTGGAGCTGTAGCACCTGCTGCCTCTGCTCCAGGTGCCCAGAGGTGGAAAGGTGAGCTGGGCTTCCTCCATCCTGCAGAGCCCTGCGTATTCAGCCTGGCCCTGGCCCTCCTTTCTTCAAGCACCATGTGGGCAAGAGGAAGAGCATGGCAGCTGCAGGGACCAAAGTTGTGGCCATCAGGTGAAGCATGAGAAACACAAGCAGCTGGTCAGCTCCTAGGAATCTCTAGCCAGACTAAGTTCTAGGACCCCAACATAGACCGGCCATCTTGTTGAACCAATTGGATCAAAAACCTATCTGCAGTTCGCATCACTTGCTCTGCGGGAAGGAAAAGAGCTGACTGTGGTTCACCCAGAGAAAGAGCAGCCCATACATTGCACTTGAAGGGTTGACAGCAAATTATCTCACTGCCAGGAGGTCCCTTTGAGATTTGAAATCAGATCACAGGATTCAAAGTCACAAGTGCTGACCATTACACCATGGAACCTGCTGTAAGCAGCTGTCTCTTTACCCCCATGACTCTAAAGTGGCTGCCTTGCACTCAGCATTTATTGCTTCCCACCAGCGGTTTCTTCTCACAGAAAACTCTCTTCTCCTCCATCCACTATAGTCCTGCGCTACCAAATCTGTAGGTCCTGCCCTCACTCCCTGCATCGGCTCTGTTCCCTGCAGGCCTCAGAAATGTCTGGGGAGGCTGCCCCTCCCTTCACTTGGTGTCCCACTCATATCAGCCAGCTGCAGACTCATCTCCTGGAGCTCAGCCAGCTGTCGCCTCATCTGGGCATTCAGTCACCCGCTGACACACTCCCCTGCCTGGATGGTCTGGTGGAAATCCCACAGGACACTGCAGGACTTGGCACTGTTGGTTTATTAAAGATTGTGATGGTTGCTCGAACCCCCGGATCAAAGCTGTCAACTCCTCCCTCACCGACTCCCACCAATCCCCCTGGTTGCCATAGACCCTTCTTTTGCTTTCCCGTTCTGCCAACACCGTCGGGACTCACCGCCCCGCTCCTTTATTTTGCCAGCTCTGGATGTTCAGATTCCAGTATCCTCTGGCCTTGGTCAGGGAATTGAGGTGCACGGTGAGAGCTGCATGATCTGAACACTCCATTGGCACTACCCTGCACTGGGCTGTCAATGTGCTCTCCTTCACGGAAATCCGGTCAGTGCCATTCCTGGTGTACCCCATTGGTGGCTGGTGTTCGCTTGGGTCAGAGGAATAGCATGCCCAACATGGGGCAGGATCATTGCCTGTGGGTGGGGGGGCCCTGTGCTGGAAAATGAAAGGGTCTGAGGGGGATGGACAGGTTCAGGGTCAGCCTGCCCTGGCAGTAGCAGTGGGGGACACTAGGACCCTGCGATGGCAGTTGATGCAGAGAGGCAGAGTGGAGCTGCAGGGGAGACAGGGATGCTCAGCTCTGGAGCAGAGGGAGGGGCCATGGCAGCAAGGGAGGGCCAGGGACACTTGGGGAGATGGGTGGGGTGACAGGTGGGGCCGGGAGAGAGACCCAGCTCTGGACATTGGTGGAGCTGGGCCCCTGGGTCCTGAATATTGCTGGAGCTGGGCCCCTGGGTCCTGAATATTGCTGGAGCTGGGCCCCTGGGTCCTGAATATTGCTGGAGCCCAGGCACCAGGGGCCCAGATAATTCGCTGCCCATGCCAGCATCCACACTAGCACCTTGTGAGCGCTAGTGCTGCCAGGCAGATGTGCCAGGTGTGAGGGAGCAGCCTTGGCACCCCTAAATGTGTGTCTGTGTGGCGCAATGGGTCAGTGTGTTTAACTGTTAACCAAAAAGTGGGTGGTTTGAGCCCACCTAAGGATGTCAAGAGCCCCTGCCTCTCAAAGATCTGCTAAGAGCCCCTTTTACTGCCTGAGTGGTTTCAGCTGGTGTCCCGAAGAGTGCGCTGGACATGACTCAGAAATCCAGGCTGCAGGCGCAGGCTCAGGTTTAATCCTCAAGGCTGAGTGCAAAATCTTCAGCCTGGCACATTTTGCTCCCTTCCTGCTTCTGCCCAAGTCACAAGGAAGAACTGGACGAAGGACACCAGCTCCAAAACTGCCTCCTTCCCACTTTGTAGGCTGCTGGGATGTTATTAATATGAACTGGGACCGTATCGATCATTGAGTGGTGAAAGCAGGGGAGGGGCCGGGAGCAGCCACCCCCACCGGGAGCTCAGGCACACACTGCTGAGCCTCTGGAAGAGCAGGGGAGGGCAAGGAGCTGTTCCCCCTGCCAGAGGAGTCCTTCCCATGACCTCCCCAGCACCTTTCCCTGCTCTCCCAGAGCCTTAGCATCTAGCATCTGAGCTCCCTGCAGGGGGAGGCTGCTCCCAGTGGCTTCCCCTGGGGGCCTTCCCCCGCTTTCCAGGAGCACGGGGCAAGGCGCCGGGAGCAGCCTCCCCTGCAGGGAGCTCAGGCGACCGACGCTGGGGCTCTGGGAGGGTGGGGGAGGGACTGAGAGCAGCCTCCCTTGCCGAGCCCTAGCGGGCCAGTCAGAACAGGTTTGGGGGCCAGATCTGGCCCGCAGGCTGTAGTTTACCCACCCCTGATCTACAGCAACATCATTAACCACAAACACACTCTCCTCATGTTCCAGCCAGAAGGGAAATGAGCAGGAATTCTTGCTGTTCAGCTATGGACGCTGGTCTGAGGAAACAATTGGAAATGATCACTCAGTGAGAACAAAAGTAGAGTGTAATGACAAAAGATTGTCAAGCAAGTATCTGTGGCTGAGTGGTTAAGGTGATGGGCCAGAAATCCATTGGGGTTTCCTGGCACAGGTTCACATCCTGGCAGCTATGGTGGGACTGATGCTTAACAGAAAGAACACTCTTTTAATCAGGTCCTTCCAAATGCTGAAGGTTGAGACGTTTCTTAGAGGTTCCAGACACACCATCAGCCAGAATCTTCACAAGATCTCACACCCACCATTAGAACTCGATTTTTAGCTCCTAGTTATATTCCTAAATTTTTGCCCAGTTTTTCATCTTGGGTCAACCTGAATGTCTATTGTTATTATTACAATGTTGGTTAGCCTAGCTAGCAAGCGGGGAAATACTTTGCCCATGTCTATTTGTGTAAAAGGTCAGGCAGCCTGGACTTTGAGGTGCACAGTGGGAATATGCGCACATTCTGTTACTAGTCAGTGGGAAGTTTTGATTTTCATCTGGTCTCCAAAATGCTTCCCAACATCATGTAGAAGTTGGGGGAATTAGGAAAAACCATGGATTTGTTTAAATTGCAAGTGAAGAAGGTTTTTTTAAAAAAATAGAGAGGGGCTGTTCCCTGACAGGACAGTGAGAGTGCCAAATCCTAACCACTAGACCACCAGGGAAGAGATGATGCTATTTTTCTTCTCACCTGGACTACACTTTCTTAGGCTACTTCCTATCCAGTTTCTGAAGCTGTTCCTTTGTCCATTCCCTAGGAGACTTAAGATCAGGAGTGCAGGAAACCCCGTGCTCAGGGTCACAACCTGCGCCCAACCCAAGGTATTGAAACAAACTCAAATGATGCTTCCTCCAGCAGGATCACAGAGCAGCACAAACAAAACCCATGAGAAACAATCCTCCCCTGAATTCATTTACCCCATCGCAACCCTCTCAGGAGTCTGCCTGGACACTTCGCAAGGAAGGACACTGAGCTGATAGGAGCTCTGGCAAAGAGACCCAGGGAGGGGTGTTGCTCTTCCTCAGTGTGAGCTGATCGCGTCCGGATTCTATGTAATGGGGCTCTGAGCTTTGCCATCTTGTGAGTTCTGTGTCCTCAATAAGCAGTCAAAGTGTTGAATCCCCCGGATCCTTCTGCTGGGAGCATGATGATTGCGCAACAGCTGCAAGCCCTTTCCCCTTCTGCTTGAACTCCTTGGCTTCTCCAGACCTTCCCCACAAATGGTCCTCAGAGGTTCAGGGATTTAAGGACCTGCAGGTATTCCTCACCCACAGCTTAAGGCAAACAGTGATTCCCTTCTCTGACACTACTGGGCTTGGGCTTCTTGGGTTTTTCTCTAGGGGGATCTGATTCCCTGTGAAAATGTGTGTGTGGCCTGCAGTGAACTTGCTTGTCTGCCCACTCCCTGGGAGCTGAGAAGTTTTTTCTGACTCTCCCCCACTCGATAAGTCCAACAGCACCTCCCCCTGGTGGATGAATCCTAAATTCCACCCTAACTCCCAGATTTCTCTGACCAGCAATGGTGACAACAGCTAAATCAACCCCAACTCTCTGGTCTAGAAAGCAGCATCTCTCCAGCCTTGTAACAGCTCATTTGCTCGCTGGAGAAGTAATAAACCAGGAAAGAAGGCAAAGGTCAGAAAAGGAATCTCAGCTCACAAATAAACACCCTCAGGGCTCCTTCTACACTGAGACTAGGCAGTTGACTGACTTCAAATCCAGCTAACTCAGTCACTAGCACTTGATATTCTTAATTCCACCCTCATGAATTCAAGCCCCCTGTTGGGCTGTAGCGATAGCCCTTAGGTGTCCCTCTTCTGCTTATAGTCACAGCCAACAAAGAAATAACCACTCTTCACCATCTTAGGCAGGTAATGTTTCATCCTCCCTAAGAAAGTAAAGCCTACCAGTCCCTTACTTCACACTACCCAGCGTGAGCCTGTGTACCAAGAAAAGCAGTGTATCAAGTTGGCCCACCCCAGCATTCTTTCTTCTCTTGCTCTTTCTCAACAAGGGTCAGAAAAAGAGGCAAACTGGTTTAACATTGGAGGGATCCTGTTGGATAGCTTACTAGAAATTTGCTATACTATAACTATTTCCCATCTTCACTTAAAAAGGAAGTGCAGGATCAGTGTGTGTGTGGGGGGGAGGAATCCACTCTTGTTTTACTGGGGGGGCCTGTTTGCTCCCCAGAATCAATAAGCAAGTGGGGTGATCCAGGGTGCAGCTCAAACATCTATTTGAGCTGGCCAGGAGCAGGGGAGAGGCTGAAAGAACTGGGATTGTTTAGTCTACAGAAGAGAAGACTGAGGGGAGATTTGATAGCTGCTTTCAACTACCTGAAAAGGGGGTTCTAAAGAGGATGGATCTAGACTGTTCTCAGTGGTACCAGATGACCGAACAAGGAGTAATGGTCTCAAGTTGCAGTTGGGAAGGTTTAAAAAGGATATTAGGAAAAACTTTTTCACTAGGAGGGTGGTCAAGCATTGGAATGGGTTCCCTAGGGAGGTGGTAGAATCACCTTCCTTAGAGGTTTTTAAGGTCAGGTTTGATAAAGCCCTGGCTGGAATGATTTAGTTGGTAATTGGTCCTGCTTTGAGCAGGGGGTTGGACTAGATGACTTCCAGAGGTCCTTTCCAACCCTAATATTCTATGATTCTGTGACATCAGGCCTGCAAGGGAAATGTGAGTGTGGCTGTGACTTCACAAATGCCTTTGGTGGGAACTCAGCCTATTGGACAAAGGTGATGAGGTGGCTGTGACCTCACAGAGCTCCCTTGACAACAGCCAGGCAGAACAGGGATGTGGGGCAAGAGAAACCTCACAGACCCCTGTAACCTTGCTGCAGCAAGTCTCCATCTCATGGCCTCTCTGTGAGGACCAAGAGAGGACTGGTTTGGAGGAGATTCTGTGGGAGGTTTTTTTTTTTCATTTCTGTGTGGATTTTGTCAAAGGATTTTGTCAGGCTTGAGAGTCTCCACACTGATCGGCCAAGTGTAGGGCTATTGCTGAGTTAATAGGGAGGAGACTGAGGCACTCTTGGCTGAGTGCTGTGAAACCTAAGGCTCAATTCAACAGCATTTCTTTGTCTAAGTGGTTCTTGGCACTCTGCTGGTTGCGGCCTCACTTGAAGACCCAGAGCAAAAAGAAATAAGGACATGCCTAGCAGAGGATGGTTTCAATCCATCAGCCTCTGGGGTATGGGCTCAGCATGCTGCCACTACACCACTCTGCTGCTGTTTGAGTGAAAATGTCCAGCACCCAGCCTCCAGCACCCACACTAGCACCCTGCGAGCTCCAGCACAGGTAGGCAGTTGTGCAAGCTGCTAGGCATCAGCCCTGAAAACAGACTACATGTGTCTTTGTAGTGTAATGGATCAGGGCAGTTGGCTATTAACTGAAAGGATGGTGGTTTGAGCCCACCCAAGGATGGTTGTAATCCTTTTCTCCTCAAGACATGCTGAGAGACTCCAAGGGGAGTCTGAGAGACCCGGGGGGTCACGAGCTCCTGCCGCCGCAACTCACGGCGACTGGGGCCAGCGCACAGCCAGAAGCCCCCCACCCCCGCGGTGGGGACGGGAGACTGGGGCACACGTGCTTTGTGTGTGTGTGTGTGTGTGGTTTTTGTTTTTTTTTTTGTAATTCGGTGGCTTTTCGGCGGAGGGGGTCGCGCCGCGCCACCGGATCACAAAAAGGGGTCGTGGTCTCAACTAATTTGAGAACTGCTGCTGTAGATTGTTGTCCATTTCCTGCCTTGATAATTCAGACAGTCCCTTTCCCGTCACATCCCCAGTACATCAGTGATTGCAATAGTAGAGGGCAGGTTTCTCCAGGATACTGAGCTTTTCCAAGGGTTTCTTGGATCCATTCTTTCCTCACTCTGGAGTAAACTCAGCCTTTCCCCCCCCCCTCTTTGATGTTCCATTAAATAACAATAGCAGCATGAAGAAAGAGGAGAGCAAATATCTCACTGTCAGGGCTGAAGGTGGCCACATCCCCACTGTCTGACCATTGTCATTGCAGGAGAGAAGGTTTCAATGGAATTGAATGCCATGGCTCAGAAAGGAGACACAGAAAGATTTTACTGTTCATGAGCCTGTGCAATGGAAATTATTTTGGGGAGATTATTTGCAGAAGATTATTTGCAGAAGATTATGAAGATGTTACCTTTTGAGATAAAAAGTAAGTCACAGAACTAGAGAATTCTTTTAGAAACCAGGGATTCAGACATGTAAGAGAAGTCAGGATGAGCTCTACCCTGACATCTGATGGTGAGTTGTGGTGGGTTGTGGAAAAGAACTTCAGGGGCTGATCTCATTTGCATAGGCACACCCACCTGGCCTAGATGTCCTTTGACTGCTATGGGATCCCCAGTTTCTGTTATTGGGGCAGGAAGAATAAAGTGTTATTATCCTGATTATGTGAATCAAGGACAGTGGAACAGTCCTTGGCCTTTTTTTAATGATGGAGGGACTTTCCATCAACTAAGTAGTGCTCATTAGGCAAGGGGCATGGGTTCTGAAATGTAGTGATTTAAAAAAAAGATTGGGGAAACATTTGATTTTTGTGGTGTTATTTTTGTTTGCACTGTCTCCTCTGTGTAATAACAGATCTAGTTTTTGTTGTATTAAGAATCTGGTTACAGATGGTAGAGCTGGATTCACTTTGGGCCATGGGTGTACTAGGACTGAGGCTTCTCTTCTATGAGCTGAAATCACTGAGTACTGTATTAAAGAGTAGGATGCCCTGAAGGTATATTAATGAGCTGCCAGTAAAAAGGTGCAATTCACTCTATCACTACTGGAGAGGCAAAGCTTGCAGGATAGCTACTGGAGAGGAGCACATGGCAGAGAGGTGTGGCTTGTTGTGAAGGAACCCTACATAGAGGTGGGGCAGTCAGTCATTGGAGCACATAAGGTGCCCTTTATCCCTACCCCTCCACACAGGATGGGGTGGGTGTAAAACTCTACAGATAAACATTTGAACTCTGGGGCTTCAGTGATCTTGACAAAGACCTTGGGATGTGCGACTGTGGCTGATTTTTGGGTTGCTGGACTCAAGAACCAAAGGGAAGAGACACGGCCCAATTTGCTCAGGGTGGGTTTTTTTCCTCGTTGTTTGTGTTATGAATCCTCTTTCCCCAACAGAATGCCATATTGTTTCTCTCTGTTATGAAAAGGCTCTTGTTACACTCAGAGTCTGTGCTTGCGAGAGGGGAATTATTGCCTCTTAGAGGCTCCCAGAGGCGGGGGTGGTCTAGAGTTGTCCCAGGTGGGAAATTCTGCCAGTTTTGCATTGTGTTATTGGAACAGACACCTAGATACTGAACCCAGCCCTTGCTGCTGCCAACTGTGACAGACAGAAGGGTTACAGACATATTGTACAAAAGAGACAAAGAGTCCTGTGGCACCTTAGAGGCTAACAGTGGTGTATTGGACCATAAGCTTTGGTGGGTTTCTGTTTGCAGGAGGGAACAAGGTTTGGTCTCTCATTGTACCAAATGGAGAGATGGTTGTTTGTAGAAGAGAAAACATGCACGATGAGGATGGGATTTGAACCCATGTGTGTAGAGCACAATGGATTAGCAGTCCATTGCCTTAACCACTCAGCCACCTTATCGGAGCTAACTAATGAAGAACAGTGTACCCTCTTATCCATGTCTGCAGCCCCTCTGATGCCACGGTCAAGAACCAGGGCTGGGAGTGGCACTGCGGCTTCCTGGGAAGAGGGGTACAGACAACACTAAGGGGGTCTGAGGCCAGGTTGGGGCCTGGGTTGGGGAAGAGCTGGGGGCACACTTGGACTGAGTGGTGCTCCTTCCCTGCCCTCCATGGGGGCCTTTGCTCTACCAGCTTCCATTAAAGGGCTTCCACCACTTTCTCCAGGTTTGCCCATCAGTGTGTGCGAGCACCAGCTGAGTGGCTGAAATTTGAAGGAAGGGGTAGGGGACTGTAAAAGAGTTTCTGTAGTGTAGTGGTTATCACGTTTGCCATTAGCACAAAAGGCCCCCAAATCAAAACCAGTCAGAAACAAGAATGTTTACTTTTCCCAGATTCCTCTAGCTGTCCAGCAAGATGCTTCTCTTTCGCCACTGGCTTGTCCCTGGGATAACCCCAACCCCTGCAGGACAGAGGGTTGTGACATCAGTGAAGAAAGCAGCTTGGCGTCAGCCTGGGGAAGGTTGAAGAATTAGACCAGTCACCTGTCAGAGGCATGTGGCTTTGGCCCAGATCTTCCAGCTTCCCCAGGCTGATGTTGATGAAGCCACAACAGCTGGACAGCTAAGGGAACTGGGAAAAAGTGAACCCTCGTGTTTCTGCCTGGTTTTGATCCAGAGACCTTTTGCTTGTTAGGCAAACATGACAATCACTACACTACAGGAACTCTGTCTGGGTGCTCTGCCCCTCCATTCAAATTCAATCCACTTGGCTGGCACTCGCCCTGGCACACCCTGAAGAAAGTGGTGGCAGCCCTTTGACAGGTCAGCTGGTAGAGCAAAGGTCTGGAGCTGCTGCTCAGGAAGTCAACCTTATGTCACCCTTGTGAGTCTAGTTTGAAGGAGAGCTTCTTTTTCTTCCCCTTGCTGAGGAAGAGCAAGAGAAGAAAGGAAGCTCAGGTGGACCAACTCGGTGCACAAACCTCCACTTCTCTTTTCATGCTGGGGAGCCCAAAATGAGGGACTTGTGGTGGGTAGAGCTGGGCTTCTAGAAAACAGCCCACCCCCACACAGAGACCAAAGAGCATGACAAAGCCTGGGATTGAACCAAGGACCTCTAGATGTTCAGTCTAACACTCACCCAACTGAGCTACTTTGGCACCTACAAAAAAAGCTTTTTGTCCTGTTTTCTTCTCTGTCCCGGATGTTTTTGTCAGCCAGGGACACAAAAAGAATGTCATTGTAAGTGGCCCATAAAGCCACGATGAATTTTTGCCACCATCTTTCATCTTGATTTGCTTCCTCAACCTATTCCTGCCTTAGTTCCTGGGCTATCTGGTAGCTTAAGGCAACCGGTGGCACAGGGAGGAAGCCAGCTAGACCCCCAGGAGCAAGAGTCCTGCCACCACTTGCCACCCCATCCTGTTGTCACAGCTTCACCTACTGGCTGCCAGAGACTTGGGGCCCACTATTGTAATGGGAGGAGATAGAAAGATGCACCCTTGTCTTGATGCTCAGGCTCATTAAAACATATCAATAATGACCAATGAGTGACTGGTATCACTTGGAAATGTGATTGACCAGTGTTTCCATCTGTCACCTCAGGTCATGAAGGGAAAGGGGAGAAAAGCAACTTTTGAAGTAAATCACTAGGCTGAACATTGTAACTCTGTAACTCTGTTTAATACGGCTCCCACCCTCTGCTGGTGACAGTTCAATTGCTAGATGTCAGTAGATGTTAATAACTGTTAAAATTAAAAAAATTCTATATGCTTAGAGGAAAGAAATGGAAATCTATCATCTTATATAAAAGAGAAAATCATGCATCCAAATTGTGCATGGAAAGAGCTACAAAGTCAATCAAAAAGTATTTAAACATTTACATTTCAGGGTTTAGAATTTACTCTCATCACTGTAGCATGTCAATTCCCATGTGAATTAGATGAAGTAAGTGGGGAAAGCTACAGGGATCATGAAAACCAATGCTCTGGGTGAGGCCTGAGCTCATAACCTCAGCAGTGTGACTTCCAGCACTAGCTAGTGGCAAGCCATTGCCTCTGTCTATGGTTAGCAACTTTGGCTGCTAATTGACAGGCTTATGGTTCAAACCCAACTGAAAACAGGTGGCTTTTAAGTGATGACAATCCAGCACATTTTAACAGGCTGAAAATCTCCTCTATTCTCGTCTAGTCTCATCTGACACCTTCTGCCCATCTTCTTCCTCCTGCCTCAATATCTTTCCTTCCCCAGTGGGGACATGAAGAGATGAGCCCTGGTCAGTCTGTGTCACAGAGAGTCTGTATCCCCAGAGCAGGAGTTTTCAAACTGTGGACTGTAAGGCACTAGGCTGTGGTGATTCTGGTCAGCACCACCGATCAGTCCCTTAAACGTCCCATCTGTGGTGCTGCCTGGCTAAGGCAGGTTAGTCCCGATCTGTTCTGAGACTGCACTGCACCCCACCCCAGAAGTAGCCAGCAGCAGGTGTGGCTCCTAGGTTGGAGGAGGGCACTTCATCCTATGAAGTGAGCTATAGCCCACAAAAGCTTATGCTGAAATAAACTAGTTAGTCTCTCAGGTGCTACAAGTATTCCTCACTTGCTTTAAAATTAAAATGGTCCAGTTTGTTTGGTCTTTCATTCAGCTTTGCAATTATTAGATCCCATTTAAAAACTGGTACTGAAATAACCAAAGCAAGTTAAGGAGAGAGTGACATCAGAAATCAGTGTGGGTAAAAGAATAAAGGGAAAGATCTGACTATGCAGAAAAGAACATCCCAAACTATTAGAGCCCCAACCCCCCATCCAACTAAATTCACCCCAGCCAGGCATATCAAGCAGGCCCCTGAAAAATCATCAGTCCCACCTGGCAGTGAATGCTGCGTGTTGAGATGGAGCAATGATGTGTGCGTCTGCTCTGACAGACATGCTGCTTTGGTAGAGAATGCACCATGGCAACAGGGAGCAGACATGGACTCCTACAAAATAAAATCCTAGATGCACTTCCAATACCACATCGAGGGTGAGCAGATGTCCCAATTTTATAGGGAAAGTCCTGATTTTGGGTCTTTTTCTTATGCAAGCTCCTATTACCTCCCCCCCCCCACACACACACACACACACCTTCTGTCCCAATTTTTCATACCACATCCCTTCCCCCACCTCCACATGGCAATACCTGAGGTGGTTTGCTGTTCTCAGATAATTAGATAGGAAAATCTCCATAAATAAAAATTTAGTCAGATACCTGGAAAGAAAAGTGGGAAGAATTTTCAAGATTTTGACATCAATATTTCAGACCTGAGGAGAAAATGGGTCAAAAACTAAATATTTGGCAACAGAAAGATCAATGTCTGGGGAGATTTTATGTCACCATTCAACAGTTAAAAAGGAACGAGGGGAAATTGGAAGGGATTATACAGCGATAGTAAAACAACAACAGAATGGGATGGATTCTTCTTGCCTCACATTTGCATGGCTGGCGGGGAGCCCTGGCTTTCAAAGGGGAAAGGAGTGAGGCTAGAGTGAGAATGTCACTTGCTATGGGGTTGGGGAATGTGATTAGCAGGCATGGGGGGGATGCTGCATTGGGCAGGGTGGGGGAGGGGAAGTAGCTGGGACTGGGAAATCTGGGGCTGGGTCATCTCTCAAGGGGGGTACTTGCTCCTCCCTCCCCTTTTTGAGAAGTCCCAGGCCCTGTTGCCAGCAGAGAGCGGCTCCGAAGCCCAGAGGTATCCAGGTCTCAGGGCTCCCCCAGCCTCTGCCCATTGACCCTCTTCCCAGTTCAGAAATCACCCCGGGGAACAATTTCCCACCTGAACAAAGACAAATCACTGCAGGGAACAATGGGGGGGGGGGAGGGACATCCCAAACCTGAGATGTGAACTGGCCATTGGTGAAGCGGGGGGGGGGGGGGGGGAAATGGGGTATGATGGGGGGAGGGGAACAGAGAGACCTTCTCAGGGGTGGGAGAGAAAAGGAGGGGGTAGGATTGGGGGTCCCCAGGACAGGGGACAGCAGGAAATCTGAGGGGATCTCAGCCCCCCCTTTGTCCCCCCACTCCTCAGGGGTCACCTGCTCTTCTCCCCCCATGTCCGGGCTGATCAGACATTTTCCACCCGCCCCTTTCCCCAGGTCCCCCCACCGCCCAGCAGCCTCCTGCCCCGCCCCACACAGGGACCCCAGGGGGCTGGTCCTTCCCCCCGCCCCTCCAGGGCAGAGCCGGGCCGGGCCAGGCGGGGGTCATTGGTCTCCTGTGGGGACAGCAGCTCTGACCCCCCTGTGGGTGGACCCCTCCCCCAAGCAGATCCCGGCGCTGCGAGATGCCGGGTCCCCCGGACACTGGGGCAGAGTCACCGCCCGGCCCCCAGCCCCGCCCCCGGGGCTCGCGCCAGTACCTGGAGGCGGCAGCTCCGCAGTGGGGCGGGCAGAGCCCGGGGCGGCCCCAGGGCAGCTCGAGCGGGGACCGGGCATGGGGGGGGGGGGGGGGTCATGAAGGTCTCCCCGGCACAGACCCTTCTGCCCCCCCGCAGCACCAGGGAGGGGGGGCTTATCCTCCCTGTGCTCAACGTCACTTCCGGTCCCGGGAGAGTCAGGGACTACATCTCCCAGCCTGCTCCGGGGGGCGCTTCTGCCTTCTCCAGCCCAGCTACGGGAGGGTCTCCACCGGCGACTTAATTTCCTACCAGGCCCGCCGCGCCGCCCGGAAGCAGTTTCCGGGCTCACGCCGATTGGGGGGGAAGGGGCGTCTCCTCGCTGCCAGCCGTACGCTCCCTGGCGGACCCGGGACCGACAGCGGGTGAGTGCGGGGAGCGGGACCCCCCCCCGACCCTGTTCCACCCCCATTCACAGCGCCGCATCACCCCCCCAGTGGAGCTTGCCCCACCCCCCGTAGAGGGCGCGCCCTGGCCCCGCCCCAATCACAGGCCCGCGTCTCGCCCCACCCCCCGTAGAGCGTGCGGGGCTGGGCCCCTCCCCCATTCACAGCCTCGCGTCACCGCCTGGGCCGTTATGTCCGTTAACAGCTCCGTGTCCCCCTCCCCCCCCACGCGCTGAGCCTGCCCTGCCCCGTCCCTCCCCCCGCTACCATCTGTGTCCGGGCTCCGCCCCACCCCTTCCCCCATTCTCAGCACCATCCCCCCACGCCCGTTATATCCGTTAACGGCTCTGCTCCCCCTCCCCCCTATGTTATATCCGTTAATGGCCCTGCGTCACCCCTCCCCCCGCCCGTTGTATCCGTTAACGGCCTCCCGTTTGCAAACCGGAGTGACTGCCCCCCACAGGAGCGACAGGTGGAAAAGTGAGGGTGAGCGGGGACGTGAGGACCGTTGTCCGGCACATCCCAGGGCGTTACCCGCAGGAGGAGGAAACACCCGTCTCCTGACCCGCTGAGGCTGGGGAAGAAGCAACGGAGCATAAATTGCAGCCGGGGGGATTAGGTTGGAAAAGGTCCCACCTATCTGGGGGGTGAAGTGCTGGATAAATGACCTGGGGAGGGGGGGGGGATCTGGGGACGATCATTGGCCAGGGACAGGACGTGGGGATTTGTTGAATCTTTTGGCTCCTCCATCCCCTCCCCTCTCCTGGGACGGCAGCTTTGGCCTGTGCGCCCCGGTGCCTGTGTGAATGGATGAGGCGGGGGTGTGACAATGTCCCCCCCATGTCCATACCCTGCCCCTGAGTGCGATAATCTTTGTACCCATCCTGCCCTGTGTCCTGATCAAATGGGTGTGGTGACATTAGATGTGAAGTTGTAAAATGTCCCTGTGGGACGTTAATAACATGTTTTCCAACCCCCCCCCCAGCCCTGTCCAGACTGTGCTTGGCAAATTGACCTGAGTCCTCGCCCCAGATGTGGGGAGCAGAGGGCCTGGGCAAGGGGGGTTCCCCCATTATATGTATGAAAGGATTTCGGTCTCCTCCCTCCTATACCACATTGCTGGTCTCATGGACTCCGTTGTCTGGATTGACACTGCAGTAAGGCCAAGACGTGACTCTGGATTAACATGGGGGCCAGTGAGATGAGGGAGATGGGGTCCCCGGTTACTGTCCCCTGGGGGGCTCTGGCTGTTGCTGACAGAGGGGAGGCTGTTCTCGCTTGGGTTTGAGTTTCTTGGGTCGTTCGCTGCTGCCTCCGGGGTGATCTGGGAACCCTGGGCTGAGCAGCTCCTCCGTCCCCGCAGGGCCTGTGCCATGGAAAGACCTTTGTTAAAACTCCTCGGGTGAGCGGCCAAGGGGAGAGACTTTCTCCAGTGCCTGGAACTAGCCTCCTAGAGTAGCACCGGCCTTGGCCAACACCAACCATGGAGCCGGAGACCTCCAGGGAAAATGCTGGGCTTGGTCCATATCTCCCGGGAACCTGAGATTTTGCAGCCCCTGGGAATCTGCTCCCTGGTTGTGACTGTCCCTGAGGGAGGACCGAGAGCTGCCTTGAGAGCGGTGATGTAGCTGGCCGCAGCTCCTGCTCAGGGAGCAAAGTGGGGGATTCAGGAGTGGAAGAGACTGGGGTAGGGAATGGGGTTGGCCCTTTGTGTTCCTGGAGAGTGGAGGTATCAGGAAGGGAAAGGTGGGAAGACCAGAGATGGAGGGAGGGGAGAGAGAGAGACAGTGTGACATGGCACATTTCACCAACTCTCAACAGGACAGGAATAGGGGGGGTGAAGGCTGCTTCCCTTTACCCCTCAAAATTGGCAAAAATCTCCTCATTTCTGCCCCCTTTCTCTAACTATCCAATGTGGATAGGAAATCCATGTCAATTCTCTATTTTTCTCTCAAATGACTGACTAATTCTCTTTTCTCCTCAGATTTTTCCCCATGTTCTGTCCACTTAAAATCTCTTCAGATTTGGGGTGTTTTCCCACCCATTTGATCTGCAGCAGTTTCTTGTTGTTTAGGTGGGAAATGGTGGCCTTGAGCCATTGTGGGATAGCTGCTGGAGAACTGTTAGGTTGGCACACGTAACACGGTGTTTACACATGCACTGTGTTGACTTCAGTGCATCAACCTTGGCTCAATGTTGCCTGGGGAACAGGTATCACCATGTTGGCATAATGGACAGTTTACACGGTGGGAGATAAATTTAAGACAGAGACAGACTCAACTAAGTCAGTGCACTGCAGCTTATGTTGACCTAGCATAGATCAGGTCTTTGTAACGTAGAGCAGGCCTGAAAGGGTTTACTCCTGATGGGAAGACTGGCCTCTAATAAAGTCGCTGTTTTCTAGAGTGGCAGAGCCTAGAAAATCAGTTTTCAGGGGAAAAAGTCTGGTGGGTCCTGTGTGTGAAATGGAGAAAAGCCTCTTCTGAAATTTCTCTAATGGCTCTTTTCCTCCCAACAGGCTACAGAATAACATCTGTGTTTCGCTCCAGATCATCCCGTCCTTCCAGGGGAAAGACAATGGCTGCAGCAGAGTTAGCGGAGGTACGGGATTGTCATGGGGCTGGTGGTGGGGTCTGGCTGGAGGGAGACGGGCAGCAAACGTACAGTGTGGGAGCTACTGGAGGTGGGAGAGGGCAGGACATACCCAGGCTGGGGAAGGGGAGGGGACAAACTTGGGACAAACCTGCCGGAATGAGTTTGTATTAGGCCCCACATTGAAAGAGCCGACTCCTTGGGTTTGGACGTGGAACTTTCCCCTATTTGTGGAGCAGGAAATAACCCCCAGGCCAGGGCTGCAAAAACTTCCCAGACTCCCAGGCTGCAGCCCGAACCCCCTGACACACTTCATTATTTACCACTCTCCCAAAGTGTGTCCTCTGCAAATGTCATCAGCGATCTTATGTTCTCTTCCATGTCATTGATAATCAAGTTCAATAGCAGAGAGCCAGTAACCCATCCCCGTGGGACCGCACTAGAGAGACACCCATGTGACCATTTAGAGTTACGTTTTGAAATGTATCAGCTGGTGTTGAATCTAGTTAATGTTTATGATGTTAATTTTGTCTTGTAGTTGTTTAAGTCTCATGTTGTACCAGGTCAAATACCTCAGAGCAGGGATCTCAAACTCAAGTGACCATGAGGACTAGTGCATTGGCCCAAGGGCCGCATCACTGACACGCCCCCCTCCCTGCCTCTGGCCCCGCCCCCACTCCACTCCTTCCGAGTGCACAGCTCCTGCCCCCTCCCTCCTGGAAAGCGCTAAGCACCACCAACAGCTGTTTGGCAGTGGGAAAGCCCTGGAGGTAGGCAGCAGGGATCACAGGGAGCTTGGCCAAAGGCTTTAAAGACATTTGGCCAAATTCAGCTCTGGAGCTGATTTCACTAGGAGTTGTGCCTACGTAATCCACGATCTTATTTGATCCAGCTTCTAGAAATGGACAATGTACTTAAATAGATTGTGTTTCCATTTTGTCTCATTGTTGGACTACTGCTATATGAACTCCAAAATCCACTTTACTAGAGTTTGAAAAGTTCTAAACTCAGAAAAGTTCTAAGATCAGCAAATGACATGGAATGCCTATAGGCGGGAAAATAGACAGATTATCACCTGCTTCATGGATTGCAATATTTTATCAATGCCTGACAAATGGATAAGATAGCACAGAACACCTTGTACGGTCAGTAACAGACCAGTGAAAATTATTCCCCAAAACAGCATTTGTAAACAAAAAAGTGCTTCCAGGCATCTATAAAAAGCTAAGTTCAAAGTAGAGTAGTTATTAATAGATCACGTACAGCAATTCTGCTTATGTACTTGAAGCAATCATGATTGGTTTGAATGTTACTGGAACAATCCGCTTCTCTTCTATTGACGAGATCACCTCTGCCAACAGTGAAAGCTTTCCATTCTGTAGTTTAATCTGATTCCTTTCAATCCGATAGAGTGGAATTTGTCTTCTGTAGAAGCAGCAAAGCTTTCAGCCTTTCGAATCTACCGATCTTTTGAGATCCATGTGGCTCCAGGGGAAAGGCTGGCTTGCCAGGGACGTTTCCCAGCACCTGCACCCAGCCGGGGATCTGAGAGTACGGGGGAGGAGGAGGGAATGGGGAAGAGTTTTAGATCTGCACCCCCCGGCCATCTGAGAATGCAGGGGAGGGGTTCTCGCTGCAGGACTGGCTCCATCTGGCCGGCCTCTGTCAGCCAGGCCGCGCTCTGCACAGGGAGGGGAGGGAAATCCGGACCTTTTCCAGTTTCCGCCCGGACACTATTTACAACTCAAAAACCGGGACATATGGATTCTGCCCTTCTTAGTATGGATTCTGCCCTTATAGAATCTATCCCCTCCCCGGTGCGCGGCTCCAAATCCCTTTCCCAAATACCCCCCACTCCCAGCACGCTGCTCCAAAGCCCTTTCCCTGACTCCCTCCCCCTCCCAGAACGCTGCTCCAAATCCCTTTCCGAAATACCCCGCACTCCTCTCCCAGCGCACTGCTCCAAATCCTCACCCTTTCCTTGCCTCCCCTCCCCCACTCCCAGCACTGTACATGTATCAGACTCCAGGTCTTGTAGATGTCAAAACCAGATCCCTTTCCCAATTCCCTGCTCTTTCCCCGACCCTTCCCCCCCCCCCTTGGCCAGCTGCTCCAAATCCTTTACCAAAGCCGTCCCAGTGCTGCTCCAAATCCCCACCTCTCTCCTCCCCTGCTCCCTGTTTCCTGCTTCTCTTCTCTGCCTCCTCTCCTCCCCTCTTGCTGCTTCCTACCCCCAGGCAGTTCTGTGGTGGCACAGCACTTTCCGGGAAGGAGGGGCCAGCACCGGTAAACTTCCTGCCAAGGAGGATGGTAGTGCTGTGGGGAGCCTCTCCTGGCACCTCCCTCCCAGAAACTGCTATGCCACCAGAGAAAGAAAGAACTTGGGGGGCGGAAGGAGGGGACCTGGGGATGTTTGAGACCCCTGCCTTGGAGAAATCAAAATCTATTATGTTAATGCTATTCCTTTATCAACCCCATTTCTGATCTTAAAAAAATCCAATTAGTTTGTGTGGATCTGTTTTCCCTAAATTTATGTTGATTGGAATAAATTATATTACCCTCTTTTAATTGTTTATTAATATTCCCCATCCCCTCCCCGTTATCTTGCCCTGGTTCGATGTCTGCCCGATTATCTTAGTCATCCCCTTTACAATTTTTTTTAGATCTAGGGGCAACTTTAGCTTTCTTCCAGTCTTCTGGAGTTTCCACAGTGTCCCAAGAGCTATTGAAAAGCCGCATTAATGGTCCAGAGAGCTCCTCAGTCTGCTTTTTTAAAGCTCTGGAATGGAAGATATCTGGAAATGCTTAGTTTAAAATGTCTGACATTAGTAGCTTCTGTTTAACGTCCTTGTGAATTATTATTTTAATGAAAAGAGTTGTTGCCATCATAGACCTATCACAACATCATTTGCTTTTTTTCCCCAAATCCAGGAGAGAAATACTCACTGAACATTTTTATTTCTTCTGTATTGTTATTATTATTATTTGTGTCTTTCTTTTCTGTCTAGTAATGGACCAATAAAACTGTTAGGTTTTTTTTTTTATTGATATAGTGAAAAATCCTTCCTTCCTGTTTCCTTAATTCTTCTGGCCAGAGATTTTTCCATTTCTTTCCTTGCTTCACCTAATTAATGTTCTACAATTTCCAGCTTCTCCTATTTTTTCCTGTTGACATCCTCGTCCTTCCTGGGGTTTGTTTATATACTATTTTATGGTGGGGGGAGGTATCGGGATTCCTGCCAGGACTGTCCCTGACCCTGCTGGGGACTCCATTTCCTGTATCAGTCTCTGGCTAGTCAGTGTGCGATGAACATGAAGACCCCTCGCTCCACTGGGCAGTGTGAAGGGCTCTCTTTTTCTCCCTTCAGTCTGGTGCCACCTGGCTGCTCAGAGTGGGAGTGGGACTGTGCTACCATAGCCCTCCCTGAGCTTCCACTTTCCTGCTCCTGCTCTCCCATGAATCCTGGGGTGGTACTCAAGTACTAAGTAGGGGGCCCTTGCTCTTTCAGGGGCCGGTGACCAAGGAGGTGGTTGTGTATTTCACCTGGGAAGAGTGGGCTCTATTGGACTCCAGTCAGAGAGCCCTCTACAGAGACGTCATGCAGGAGAACTATGAGAATGTGACCTCGCTAGGTAAGGATTCCTGTTCCCTTGGTTATTGGAAGTTTTGATTTTCAAAAGAAGCTCTGTAGTAATAACTCTCTACCTTTACTACTCATACATATGTAGACTGGTTTCTGTGTCCTGCTCCCCTCTACCTGGGCTTACGTCCCATCCCGGGATCATTTTTAGACATACACAAATTTTAAATGACCAATGGCACAAAAAATGATCTTTTTAAACAATGTATTTAATTTATCCTTATTGGATGCATTAAAGTCCAGCCTCTACCCTTTGCTTTCTCTCCATAGCTGTGACCACTGGATGTGGGAATTTTGGTAATAGTGCTATGATTCCAGTACATACCTCTGTTTCCCTCACTGCTTGGAATTACTATAATCAGAGTATAAAGACAAGGACTCAGGAGGTGTTTTTGTTACACAGCTGTCGTGGGGTTCACACAAAGAACTCTCTTGGAACTAAAAGCATGTCTACACGACAAGCTAGCTGAAAGTGGCCACCCGAGAATTGTAGCCCGAGAAAGTGGCTACCCGAGAAACTGCAGAAACTCCAGGCTAACTTATCCATTCTCTCCCCAGTCTCATGACTTTGTGAATATCTATCTATCTCCAATTAATAGGGCTGTAGCTGCAGCTAATTCTTTTCTATTTGTTTGCTTAAGCCAAATTCCCCTGACTCTAGTTTTGTTTCCAGCATATGGTGGCTGAGCCTACAAACTGGCTGTGGGTTATGCAAAGTTCATACACAATAAAGCTGCGAGTTCTGTCAAATCCAAGCCCCTCCTTAGAAGGACTTGGTTGTTTTTATGTAGTACGGTAGTTTTCTTGTTTCTGAAATGTGTAGGTTCCACTACAAACCCTCCCCCCTCATTCCTCCCCGCCCCATCTCTCCCAGATCTGGATGCTGGATTATGACTAAGAGGACAGGATTCAAAGTCTGCATTTCCTGTCCTCATTTGTTCTCCCTCAACAACACTCTCTGTACTGCTTGGGGGAAGGCCACACCACATCCAGGTGCAGCCTCTGTCTCTACTTCCCTGCCTCCGCCCCCTGTCTTAAGAAGAATCTCATGGAAGTCACCTTGGGCTGGGATTGAAGCCTGGTCCCGGAGCCCCCTGCTACATGGGACTGAGCAGTCCAAGCATCCAGATCGTACTGTAGGAGCAGGATTTTGTAATTGTACTAATTGTTATAAGAATTGATGTAAACTTTTATTTGTTTCTGCTGGCCACCCTTTGTGAATAAGAGAAAAGAATGACTGTCTAAGACTGGGATCCTGTTTCCCATCCGCATTACAAATAGGACCTGTTCTAAAGTTCAGTTAGTGAGACAGGGTTTTGTATAGTTTCTATGATAAAGAGATTAGAGAAGTGTTGAGGGCCTAAAGCCCCACTGTGAATTGTTTTATAAGATTTAGCAAGGCTTGATTTACGATGTATTCTGCTGAATATAAAATACTTCTGTCTGTATACTGTGGAGGTTTCTGTAAGACAGGGGTCGGCAACCCGCGGCTCCGGAGCCGCATGCGGCTCTTTCATCCCTCCGATGCGGCTCCCTGTGTGTTCTAATTTTAACCGGCCCGCAGACTGTTTTCTATGCGGCCCGGCAGCACTGTCCAACCAGTGCGCGGAGCCGCAGCCGAAAGAGAGGGGCGGGGTCAATAAGAGGCGAGCGGCGGGGGGGGAGAAGAACGGAGGCGGAGCCGGGGCCGTGGCACGAGGCGAGGCGGAGCCGGCGGAGAAGTGCGAGTCGGGCCGGGGCAGGAGGCGAAGCGCGGCGGAGCCGGCGGATAACAGCGAGCTGGGGCCGGCGCACGAGGCAAGGCAAGGCAAGCTGGGGGAGGGGGGGAGTGAAAGCACGGCCGGGGGGGGGAGGAAGAAGAGCGAGAGCACGGCTGGAGGGGAGGGGGAGGGAAGAAGAGCGAGAGCACGGCCGGAGCGGGGGGGGAGGAAGGGGGGGAAGAAGAAGAGCGAGAGCACGGCCGGAGGGGGGGGAGGGAGGGAAGAAGAGCGAGAGCACGGCCGGAGGGGGGGGAGGGAGGGAAGAAGAGCGAGAGCACGGCCGGAGGGGGGGGAGGGAGGGAAGAAGAGCGAGAGCACGGCCGGAGGGGGGGGAGGGAGGGAAGAAGAGCGAGAGCACGGCTGGAGGGGGGGGAGGGAGGGAAGAAGAGCGAGAGCACGGCCGGAGGGGGGGGAGGGAGGGAAGAAGAGCGAGAGCACGGCCGGAGGGGGGGGAGGGAGGGAAGAAGAGAGTGTTATTTCATTTTAAATGTCAAAAGGGTTTTGTGGCTCCCAGTGTTTTCTTTACTGTGGGAAACAGGTCCAAATGGCTCTTTGAGTGGTAAAGGTTGCAGACCCCTGCTGTGAGAGATTGTGTGAATGAGGAATGCATCAGGAAAAGATAAGGTGTGAAAGTCATCACAAATGTCCAGATGGTCAAGAAAAAGTGAGAGACTTGAAAAGACCAGGAGACATTCAGAAAACATCTATTGTATTGGATGCTAAGCATGTTAGCAGCATTGACGGCCTCAGAGGTGAGGCAGCAACCCCCCCCCCCCCCCAAGGTGAGACAAGTAGGAGATAACAATGGGAAACCCAACAATAATGATCAAATAATGACAGCTGAAAACCCCAAGGTTAACACCGCTTAAGGGCTAATGATCACAGGATGACATTGCAAAATGCATGGACTCAAATGGGAATTTACACCTATAAAGATGGGGTGTTTTGCATTTGAACTCTGGGTCCAGTCCTGCAAAGCCTCAGAGCATTGGATCGCGACCGAGAGCGCCCAGGTCCTCACTGGTGTTCAATCTAACTGGCCATTAGATTGACTCAAGCTAGAAGAGACTGGTAACTATAACCATCAACTGGCAGGACTTGTGTGTGTGACTGAAAAGCACATGCTAACTGTTGTATTTTTATTAAATATGGCATATTGCCTTCTCCCGTCTAAAAGATCCCATGTGCTTTGTACAGCATAAGATTACTGCGGAGCTTCAGTCTGGGTCCACTGGCACCGGTGATCCGGGGCTGAGCCATGAGTAACAGAAGCACACACATCGGCATAGCAGTAAGTCTTCCTCCAGGTTGAAGAAAGATGCCCTGCCATCCATGAGATCTGGCCAAAGAGAGGCACCTCTCTCCAAGAGCAACAAAAAGCAGCATCACTTGCTGGGGCTGCCTGGTCCCGTTACGGACCCGCCCGCCCCGGCATGGCCTCTGCCGATGTCTAGTGAATACCCACTTCTGAGACATGTTCCCTTTCTGGCCCCAGTTCTGTCCATAGACCTGGTGCCGTTGACTCCAAGGAGACTCACAGCTGCTCCCCCCAGGGCCTCATGAAGTGTTCGCTCTGGAAAGGATGACGTTTCCATGTGTCCCGGTTCTCTCACCTACTGAGAGGCCCCGTCCCCTATATCCAACCTGCACACATGCATTGGTACCAGGGTGGCCCTAGCACACGAGGACACTCTCCAACAGACACAGACTGTGTGTGCCATCCCACTTCCAAGGGTTCCAAATGTCTATTCTCTCATCCTCTGCTCAATTCCCTAGTGATTCAGGCTGCTATGGAGTGAGCTAAACAGTCCCCAAGCTCCTCTCCAGCTGACAAGGCAGGCAAGAGGCTGGATCTTACGGGTTGAAAGGTTTTCTCCTTGGACTGGATCCAAACTGCCTGACCATGATGGCCAAATATGACTTCTTACAGTTTGCACATATGGCAAATGAACTACCTCAGCAGGATTGTGTCCAGTTCCTATCAAGTCCAGAGGAAGGCAAGGGGGTTGCAAATTCCATCCTTCAGGCTGTAGTTGATTCAGCAAATGCATCCTTGGACATTTTGGCAACTGCAGTCATCATGAGGAGGGAATCCTGGTTTCATCAGACAAGTGCAGAATACAATCTAAGATCTCCCTTTTGCTAAATCACACCTCTTCAATCAAAAGACTGATGACTCCTTTCACTCACTGAAAGATTCCAGAGCCACTCTGCAATCTTTAGGCATGTATACATCAGCACCAAAGCAAACTTTTGATCACCTGCTGTCTTCTCAGTGTTACAGAATCTCCCATTTTACCAACAGGCCTATGACCTCCTCAGAAACATCCTGTTGTCCACAGAGCCCCTCCGCCTGTTCCGACAGTGCAGTCCTCTGCACAACACTGCCTGTGCGTAAGCTATATTTCTGAATGCAGGTAGAGAGCTGTCTCACTTGGCCTGCATCCCAAATCACATATGTTGAATGAGGGAAGGGCAGCTTCATTTCCTTGGTGTACATCGGGCCCTGGTCTTTTACCTACAAAGGACAAAGCCATTCCAGAGATCTTCCTGACTATTTATTGCCATAGTGGAGAGAATGAGAGGGCAGGCTGTATCCACCCAGAGAATCTCGAAGTGGGTCTCGGAGTAAATTGAGCTCCTCTATCAATTACCAGGATGGTCCTAACCTGTGGGATATGGGCCCATTCCAAGAGAGTGCCAGCAATCGGCCACGTGGAGTTGGGTACTCCTCTTTTCTTCTCCTTATGTGACAGAGCATGGTTCTGTGGCTGACAGCTCATTCGGTGCAAAGTTCCTCTGCTGCACAGTCTGTCATCTTCCTCTCCCCCTCCCCCTATCTAGGAACTGCTTGTTACTCCCCCTCGGTGGAATACAATAGGGACCATCATTCAAAGAAGAAAAGGAGCTTTGTCTATGTAGTGGAAACATACCGGAAGACGTTGTTCCAAGCAGTGGCATGTACAATTGCCCTTTTCATGCCTGGACTTCCATGTAGGCTTTGGTCAAGTAGGCCTCTGGCTTACTCTTGACTGGGAAAGTTTTTGTTTAAACACCTGCGTGTTCAGCTACCATGATTTTGGAATGTTGAAGGAGTCTTTATCTAATTAGAGTGGACAGCTGCTTCTCATAAATCTATGGGACACTAGAAAGGAAATTGTAAGCATTGATAAGAGTTGGGTACCTAATATCAAAACAGGCAATATTAATGGGCTTGTTTACTGCAAATTCCCACATAGCCTAAGTGGATTTTAGGTGTAAATAAGACTCAAACACTGGTTCAGTGAACTTCGATGCAGACCTGAGACCAGTGCAGCGTGTTGGCCTGGGGGTTCCCTCTGCGTCACCTCCCGAGTTCCTGAAGACTGAAACTAGGAGTGTAAGATTATATCCTTGCTTAGTAGAATTGCCTTGCTTGTCTCTTTTATTTGCCTTCTACCCAGTAAATAGCCTGAATTCTTCCTCACTTGTGTGCTTATTGCCTCTATATCCTACAAACCTTACTCAATTGGCAATACAGTCTAGTACGTTATTCCCCTCGTCCAGAAGTGCTGATCCATGTAGGGGATCTGACAGAAATCTATAAAATCATGAGTGGTGTAGAGAAAGTGAATAAGAAAAAGTTATTGACTTGTTCTCATAATAGAAGAACTAGGGGCCACCAAATGAAATTAATGGGCAGCAGGTTTATAACAAATAAAAGAAAGTTCTTCACACAGCACACAATCAACGTGTGGAACTTCTTGCCTTAGGAGGTTGTGAAGACTCTGACTGTAGGATGGTTTAAAAGAGAACTGGATAAATTCATGGAGGTTAAGTCCATTCATTAATGGCTTTTAGCCAGGATGGGCAAGGAATGGTGTCCCTCGCCTCTGTTTTTCCAAGGGTGGAGATGGATGGCAGGAGAGAGATCACTTGATCATTGCTTGTTATTTTCGTTCACTCCAGGGCACCTGGCATTGGCCACTGTCGGTAGACAGGAGATTGGGCTGGATTGATCTTTGGTCTGATTCAGCATGGCCGTTCTTATGGTCGGCTGCTTGTCAGCATCCCAGGTTGGGAGGCAACAAAGAGTTCTGTGGCACCTTAAAGACTAACTAACGTATTGAAGCATAAGCTTTCATGGGCTAATACCCACTTCATCGGATGCAAGCAGTGGAAGTGTCCAGGGCAGGTATAGATAAGTAGGCAAGAACCAAGTAGGAGGTAACAAGGTTAGTCCAATCAGCCTGAGCCAGCTTGTTATCTCAAATCAGGGAGGGTGAGGTATTCCTTTAGCAGCTGAATTGGAGGTGTGAACTCGGAGAGAGGAGAAGCTGTTTGTAATTAGCAAGCCATTCAAGATCTTTGTTCAATCCCAGATTGATTGTGTCAAATTTGCAAATGAATTGCAGCTTTGCAGTTTCTCTTTGCAGTCTGGTCTTGAAGTGTTTTTGCTGCAATATGGTGACTTTTAAATCTGTAATTGTGTGTCCAGGTTGAAGTGTTCTACTACAGGTTTTTGTATATTGCCATTCCTGATATCTGATTTGTGTCCATTTATCCTTTTTTGTATGGACTGTCCAGTTTGGCCGATGTACATAGCAGAGGGACATTGGTGGCATATAATGGCATATGTGACATTGGTAGATGTGCAGGTGAATGAACCAGTGATGGTGTGGCTGATCTGGTTAGGTCCTGTGATGGTGTTGCTGGTGTAGATATGTGGGCAGAGTTGGCATCGAGGTTTGTTGCATGGATTGGTTCCTGAATTGGAGTTATTATGGCGTGGTGTGCTGTTCCTGGTGAGAATCTGCTTCAGGTCGGTGGGTTGTCTGTGGGCCAGAACTGACCTGCCTCCCATGGCCTGTGAAAGTGAAGGATTATTGTCCAGCATGGGTTGTAGATCACTGATGATGCATTGGAAAGGTTTTAATTGAGGACTGTAGATGATGGCCAGTGGTGTTCTGTTGTTTTCTTTCTTGGGCTTGTCTTGCAGCAGCAGGCTTCTGGGTACATGTCTGGCTCTGTTTATCTGTGTCCTTATTTCCTTGTGCGGGTAGTGTAGTTTTGAGAAAGCTTGGTGAAGATCTCGTAGGTGTTGGTCTCTGTCTGAGGGGTTGGAGCAAATACGATTGTACTGTAGTGGGTAGACCACTGGGCTGTAGAGGGAGACCAGGAAATAAGTCCAAGGAAACCAATAAGGCTCAAAACAAAACGTGTGTTTATTCGGCCGAAGGTGACAGCCGCCTAAAAGCGATAAGAAACTGTCACACCCTCATGCATAACTTACAGGTCTTTATAGCTTGCTGGCTACGTAATTTGCATACGTGTTACATGATTGGTTACTTAACATTGCTAGGCAGACTTAGACTTTTCAGGTGAGGTAATCATGTTACAGCAACTGTCTGATTGGACGGAGTTCTTTCCCGCCTTTTTACAGAGATTGTCGCCTTCACACAGAACAGTTCTGACAGGAAAAGTATGTTATCTCTCACAAGTTTAGCAGAAGCAATATACAGAAGCGAATTGCCAGTTTAGTTATACATGACTAATTAAAACTTTTCTTATAACTTTTTCAAGATAAACAACAATGTTAAACAGTTCATAACAAGCTATCATTCCGCCCCTGGTGGAAACCTTTAATGCTTTGATCTTTATACATTTAACATTTGCCTTTCTATGACCCTCTCATTCCCCCCTTTTTCTTGTTGCTAGTCACTGCAGTCTAGCAACACAACACACATTAGGCTTCACTGTCTGCCACTTGTTGGTAATTTCGGAGCATTAGCACACGCATAGTGGCCCGTCGGTCGGCTATCTGCTCGACCATAGCTCTGAGGCTGTTGATGAGAAGGGGAGCAACACAGGGGATAAGGAGACAAAGGATTATACCCATTGCCACAATTCCAATTATACTTTTAAGACCTCCAATCCAGCTAAACCATGAACCAATCCCCTCTCCCCACTTGAATCCTGTCCAGGTTTGGACTGGGACAGGAGAACTTACTACGATAAACCAGGGTATCAGAAACAGTATGCCCTGCACAAACTTGAGCAATGCAGGTTGAACAGATTTGCCCCTGGAAGGATACAACAGCATTTGGGGCCTGAGGAAACATTAGTAACAGATAAACAAAGTTCATTAAGGAGTACATTGTAGCGGGTGTTGATATTGTGGAACAGAGCAGGTCTTCAGAGCGGTGCTTGGTCACCTGACTCACAAGAAGTGAGTGGGGTGTCTTGCTGGGCAGGTGGTTGGGCTGATCTTCGGAAAACGACCTGCAGAGGGTTGGAGCTATTCGCGGTGACCTGCCAATCAGGTGTAGGTGATGTGTGGTCGGCCTTTACACGGGTGTAATGAATCCACGGCTTAACACCAGCTAACTTGACAGCAGTGGGGGTGGTAAGGAGAACAGTGTAGGGACCCTTCCACTTAGGTCCCAAGGGGTTGGTCTTCCAATCTTTAAGCCATACGGAATCACCTGGGGAAAAAGGGTGCAGAGCAGTGACAGGAAATGGGAACTTAAGCTCACTAACATAGGTGGATAGTTGATCCAATACAGTGCTTAGGAGCTGAACTTCTTTTATAAGGTCTTGTTTTCCTAAAAGGTAAGTATCCCCCTTCAAGCGGTGGATCCCTAGCGGGGGTCGGCCAAACACTAGCTCATAGGGTGAAAGCTTTAGGGACCGTGTAGGGGTGCATCGGACCCTGAGCAATACCATGGGTAGGGCTGAAGTCCAAGATAGGCCGGTTTCCTGACAGATTTTACCTAAGGCGGTTTTTAAAGTCCTGTTCATTCTTTCTACTTTCCCTGATGCTTGCGGATGGTAGGCACAATGAAGTTTCCAGGTGATGCCCAGGAGGGTCGATAGAGTATGGATGATCTTATGGACAAAGGAAGGACCATTATCACTGCCAATGTGTAAGGGGAGTCCGAATCTGGGGATCACATCTCGGAGCAGGGCCTTCGTGACTTGCTCAGCTTTCTCATTAGTGGTGGGCCATGCTTCGACCCAACCAGAGTAGGTGCAAACCGCCACAAGTAGATATTTGAATTTACCAGATTTCGGCATTTCAGTGAAGTCTACGACCAGGGATTCCATAGGACTGTGCCCCATGTATTGAACTCCTGGCGGTCTGAGAGGCCCCACACGTGGATTATGCTTAGCACAAATCTGGCAGCGAAGGGCAGCACGTTTAGTAAGAGCATGCAGGCCATTTATATAAAGTTCACGATCTAAGAGTTCAGCTAAACTGGTACCACCCAGGTGGGTTTGCTGATGCATTTCCTGAATTACCTCCCAAGCTACGGCATTGGGCAGAAAGATTTTGTTATTTGGCAGGACATATAAGCCTGACTGTTTCACTCCTTTCTCCTGCTCAGCCCAAAGTTGTTCCCGTATAGTGTAGTGGACTTCAGCCGGGATCATGTCAGCTGTGTTGAGATGCTGGATGAGGACAGCCGGTAGTTGTTGGTGTGCCGCAGCTTTAGCCTCTTCGTCTGCTTGCCGATTTCCTTTGGCAACAGGATCCTCGCTATGTTGATGCCCTTTGCAGTGCATCACGGCGACTTGTTTAGGCATCCAAACCGCGTCAAGGAGAGCCAGGATCTCATCTGCATGCTTTATTCTTTGCCCATTCGAGGTTAGAAGCCCTCTCTCCCTATATATAGCTCCATGGGCATGAAGTGTTAAAAAGGCATACTTTGAGTCAGTATAAACGTTGATCCGCTGTCCTTTTCCTAGCTCGAGGGCTCGACGGAGGGCAATTAGTTCTGCTTTCTGGGCAGAGGTTCCAGGGGGAAGGGCTCCCGCCTCACAAACAGTGCTTTGATCATTAACTATAGCATATCCTGCTAGTCGCTGGCCCTGATCAACAAAGCTACTGCCATCAGTGAAAAAGACGTGGTTAGGCCTGGTCAAGGGTATATCAGTCAGATCTGGTCGACTGGAGTACACTTCGTCCATAACTTGAAGGCAATTGTGTTCCTTAGTAGGTTTTTCTTCCACGGGCAACAGAGTAGCAGGGTTGAGGGTGGAGCAGATGGAGATGCTAACGGAAGGGTTATCCACTAGTATGCTTTCATATTTAAGGAGTTTTGCATTGGTCATCCAGTGATGACCCCTATGCTCCATTAGTGTGACCACAGCATGTGGGCACTTCAAGGAGACCGGTTGCCCTAAAGTAAGTTTACTGGCTTCTTCAGCAAGTAGGGCAGCTGCTGCTACGGCACGTAGGCAGCCCGGCCATCCTTGTATTACAGTATCCAGTTGCTTGGATAAATATGCCACCGGTCGTGGCCAGCTGCCAACGATCTGGGTTAAGACTCCAACTGCGATACCCTTCCTCTCTCCTACATACAATATGAAAGGTTTATTCAGGTCTGGGAGACCTAATGCTGGAGCTGTCATTAAAGCAGACTTGATGCTTTCAAACCCTTTTTGCTGTATTTCCGTCCAGATAAAGGGGTCTGTGGCTCCCCCTCTTGTAGCCTCGTGGAGGGGCTTAGCTAGGATAGCGTAATTGGGGATCCAGAGTCGACAGAAGCCGGCAGCTCCCAGGAACTCTCGCACTTGGCGCCTGTTTGTAGGGGTAGGAATGGTGCAGACTGCTTCTTTTCTTTCAATGTCTAACCTGCGGGTTCCTTGTGTCAGCTTGAATCCCAGATATTTCACCTCCTTTTGCACTAATTGGGCCTTTTTCCTGGAGACCTTGTAACCTTTGCGACAGAGATGCTTCAAGAGGTTGGTAGTAGCCTCCACACACTCGGCTCGAGTTTTTGTAGCCACTAGGAGATCATCTGCATACTGAAGAATGTTCCAAGGATTACCTCCTTGTGTGAGGGGTACTAGGTCTTGAGCCAGAGCTTGTCCGAAGAAGGAGGGTGAATTACAAAAACCCTGTGGGAGGCGAGCCCATGTCATGTGGGTCTTCTGGCCGGTATCGGGGTGCTCCCATTGGAAAGCAAAGATGGGTTGACTGACGGGTGCAAGCCGAAGGCAGAAGAAGGCGTCTTTGAGATCTAAAACTGAGTACCACTGGGCATTTGCCGGTACCAGACTGAGGAGGGTGTAAGGATTTGGCACCACTGGATGTAACGGGATCACTCTTTTATTCACGGCCCGCAGGTCTTGTACAGGACGGAAACTTCCATCAGGTTTTTGCACAGGCAACAGGGGAGTATTCCAGGACGACTGGCATTTGACAATAATACCAGCGTCAGACAATTTCTGCAGATGCTTATGTATTCCAACTACAGCTTGTCGAGGCAAGGGGTATTGGGGAATTGAGACAGGTGTTGCCATAGGTTTTAAATCAACGATTATTGGGGGAATATCAATCGCCAGTCCTGGTGGGTTATCTTCCGCCCATACACCTGGGACCTCAAAGGTTTGCCAATCCTGTCTCTCTTCTATGGAAGCAAAGAGTCGCCATTCTTCTTCGACGGGGAGTGCTAACATAAGTCGTGGGGTTGTGGAAGGCTTTTCTCCTAGTCGCACCCCCATGGTTCCGTCACTGTCAAAGGTGAGAGTGGCTCTGAGTTTCGACAGCATATCTCTTCCGAGTAGGGGAACGGGGCACTCAGGTATGTAAAGAAGTTTGTGGGTAACGACGTGACTGCCCAACCGGCATGCTCTCTCATGTAGGAAGGGGCAGGGTTTCTTTTGTCCGGTTGCCCCTATAATGGTGGTCTGTTGTTGGCTTATGGGGGCAACCTTGGTGTTGATCACGGACTTGGTGGCTCCAGTATCAATTAAAAAGTCTATTAACTGGCCTCCCACATCTACACAGACCATTGGCTCCCCGGGGCCAGTTGCAAATACTTCTGTTGGGGGCCGTGGAGCCGGTCTGGCCTAGTCCTGATTCCCAACCCAATCTTCCATAACAGCCATCCCGAAGGTATCTTTGTCAAGCACCTGAGTGGCCGCAGCTTGCGACCTTAAAGGCATTCCGCGCCCTCGAGCACTTGCCCTACCCCGGCCTCCTCTCCCTGGGTTGCCGGACCCCCGTGCTTTCATGTTCTTGAAAGTTGCTTCGCCTTCTTCATTCGGACACTCGTTTTTCCAATGTCCGTTCTGAAAACATCTAGCACACTGATTTGGCCCCAATTGGACCCTTCCTCTCCCTCGTCCTTGTTCATTCAGCTGTCGCCTTCCACTCTGCCCTTTCCCTCGATAATTGTCTTGGAAGACTGCAGCGACTAACTGGGCTCTTTTCTTTACCTTTTCTTCAGTTTTCTTTTGCTCTTCATCCTCACGCACCGCATACACACGGGCGGCTATTTCGAGGATACGTCCCATATTCATGTGGACCAGACCTTGGTCCTTCTGGAGTTTGCGTCTAATATCTGGGGCGCATTGGCTGATAAAGCTATTTTTCAGGGCTAGTGACCCTGGACTGGTCTCTGCTTCATCGTCCATGTTGTATGGTGACCATTTACGATACCCTTCTCTAAGCCTCTCTAAAAATGCTCCTGGTGTCTCTTCCTTATTTTGCTGCAAATCATGTATCTTTCGGAGATTTACAACCCTCGGTGGCCCTTTCTTTAGGGCTCTTACAAGGAGTCGATGGTATCGGTCGAGATTCCGTTTTGCTCTGGGACATTTGGGTTCCAGCCGGGGTTGACGGATGTAGGAAATGTCGTGTCGAGAAAATTTAGAAGGCCATCAGCCGGAGCATTGGCATAATCAATGCGAGCTTCTTCCCTTCCTTGGCTTAAGACGAGAGTTCTTTCCTCCGGACTAAGAAGGATTCCTAAGAGTTGACTGATATCCATCCAGGAGGGGTAATGAGTTCCGAGAATGCCTTCGACAAGGGTGGCAATGGCTGTGGGGTCGTCTGACCAGGGTGCACGCGAGGCCTTCCAGTTTAAAAGATCACTACTGGTAAAGGGGACATGTTGATAAACTCCCTGGACTTGATAGGGACCATCAGGGTTGGTTGCCGGAGGGGGAACCAGTTGGTTGACTACACGGAGAGGAAACTGTCCCTGAACCCCGGAGACATCTCGGTCCTTACTTCGGAGGGCATAAGGGTATCCCCCCGTGGTGCCCCTCTTTTCGTCCTGCTCCGAGTCACGGTCCTTGAGTTTTCTCTCAGGAGTCAGGAGTTTCTGAAGTTTTGACAAACCCTCATCGAGTAGTTGCAGGCCTGACAGGCCAGGGTCTGTCTGTGACTCTAGATCGGACAAGCCAGGTACTTGTGCTGGCTGGGCCGTTAGCGACTGAGGCGTCGGTGGAGGCCCCACAGGGGCGGCCGAAACCGCAGGTGGCGGCACATAAGGTGGTGGAGCCTGAGGCTCATCATCTGGGGAACTCGGATATATGGGTCTGGGTTTCTCTTTTGTTCTTTTGGGTCCATCTCGTGGACGGGTTCGAAGGACCAGACACCTGGTACATTCTTGTAACCATGAGGGATTTTCTTCCACCACTTCGAACCAAGCAGAGATGTAATAATATTGATCAGGGTGTTGTCGTCCCGCGAAGTCGAGGACGTTCCTAATAACTTCCATATCTAAGGTTCCTATGGCTGGCCATGAGGGCTGAATTGGGAACGTCGGCCAGTCTATCTCGCAGAATCTTCTTAACAAACCGGCCTTACGACTGCCGGTTGGAATATGCTTCTTAAATTTTCCAAAATTCTCTAACATACAAGTTAGAGGTGTTTTGCGGTCTGTCTTAGAGCCGCTTCCTCCCATTGCAGACTAGGTCTTGGGGCACCCTCACTAGCCTGACTTAACCTTTGCAGACTGGGTCTTGGGGCACCCTCACCAGCCTGACTTAACCTTTGCAGACTGGGTCTTGGGGCACCCTCACCAGCCTGACTTACAGCGCGCTTTACCAATTCCCTTTTATCCCACAGGATAGATAAGACTGACACAATAGGGGAGACGGGGTCCAAACCGACTATAGAGGTTGGGGGAGTCGGTTGGTGGGAGGTTTGAGGAGACCACTCACTCGCCACTAGCCTGTGTCACCGGACGTTCCAACGGCTGACAGCAGGAACCGTAATGGCCACTCAATACCATACACACACTCAGTCACACTGACAAGAAGAAATCCCACCTGGAGAACCCCATATACTTGCCTTTCTCCGGTGGCTCTTCCCGTCCCTCCTCGAACCTGTCTTGCCAACCGGTTGGTCTTCCCCGTCACGGTTGTTTTCAAAGCCTCCTCGTTGGTGCAAGAAGCAATCTGGACGAATGGTCGGCCCACGAGCGGCCACTGGTCAAAAACGGGGCCCCTCTCAGTGCACCGCTCCTGTGTCGCCTTCGAATCAGACTTACCTCTGCCAGTCCCCAACAGACTTATCCTCGGACCTACTCCCAGTTTTCCCTCATCATTCCGGACGAGCCCCCAGGAAATGTAGTGGGTAGACCACTGGGCTGTAGAGGGAGACCAGGAAATAAGTCCAAGGAAACCAATAAGGCTCAAAACAAAACGTGTGTTTATTTGGCCGAAGGTGACAGCCGCCTAAAAGCGATAAGAAACTGTCACACCCTCATGCATAACTTACAGGTCTTTATAGCTTGCTGGCTACGTAATTTGCATACGTGTTACATGATTGGTTACTTAACATTGCTAGGCAGACTTAGACTTTTCAGGTGAGGTAATCATGTTACAGCAACTGTCTGATTGGACGGAGTTCTTTCCCGCCTTTTTACAGAGATTGTCGCCTTCACACAGAACAGTTCTGACAGGAAAAGTATGTTATCTCTCACAAGTTTAGCAGAAGCAATATACAGAAGCGAATTGCCAGTTTAGTTATACATGACTAATTAAAACTTTTCTTATAACTTTTTCAAGATAAACAACAATGTTAAACAGTTCATAACAAGCTATCATTCCGCCCCTGGTGGAAACCTTTAATGCTTTGATCTTTATACATTTAACATTTGCCTTTCTATGACCCTCTCAGTACCTCAGTGCTTGGCTGTAGACAATGGATCATGTGGTATGTCCGGGATGGAAGCTGGTGGCATTGAAGATAGGAATAGTTGTCGGTAGGTTTTCGTTAGAGGGTGGTGTTGATGAGGCCGTCCTTCATTTGCACTGCGGTATCTAGGAAGTGGACTTCCTGTGTGGACTGGTCCAGACTGAGGTGGATGGTGGGGTGGAAGCTGTTGAAATCATGGTGGAATTCTTCCAGAGTTTCTTTCCCATAGGTCCAGATGATGACGATGTCATCAAAGTAGCATAGATAGAGAAGGGGTGTGAGTGGACGAGAGTTGAGAAAGCATTGTTCCAGGTCAGCCGTAAAGATGTTGGCATACTGTGGGGCCATGCGGGTGCCCATAGCAGTGCCACAGGTCTGGAGGTATATATTGTCACCACATTTAAAATAATTGTGTGTGAGGATAAAGTCACAGAGCTCAGCAGCCACTTGTGCTGTGGCATCATTGGGGATGCTATTCCGGAAAGCTTGTATTCCATCTTTGTGTAGGATGTTTATGTAGAGAGCCTCTATATCCATGGTGGCTAGGATGGTGTATTCTGGAAGGTCACCAATGCATTGTAGTTTTCTCAGGAAGTCGGTGGTATCACGTAGATAACTGGGAGTGCTGGTGGCATAGGGTCTGAGTAGAGAGTCCACATATCCAGACAGTCCTTCAGTGAGAGTGCCAATGCCCAAGATGATGGTGTGTCCAGGATTTCCAGGTTTGTCGATCTTGGGTAGTAGATAGAATAACCCTGGTCAGGGCCCTACGGGTATGTTAATTTGTTCCTGTGTTAGTGCAGGGAGAGTCCTGAGTAGATGGTGCAGTTTCTTAGTATATTCCTCTGTGGGATCGGAGGAAAGTGGCCTGTAGAAATTGGTATTGGAGAGGTTGGGAGCTACAACAGCAAAGCATTGTGAGGCACCCAGAATCCAGGGCAGGTGGTGACACAATGTTTCAGGGGTCTGGGTTGCACCCCCAGAATGTTACACAAGTTGACCTCATAAACTAAGTTGATCTTGCTTGTTTTCTGTCACTTGTGCAGGGTTTCCAGTCTCCAAACCTGATGTGATCTCCTGACTGGAATGAGGGGAGGAGCCCTGGGTCCCAGACCTGCAGGGCTCTGGGGAAAGAGAGACGCTGAGAGACGCCTGCACAGGTGAGGAATCTGTTAAACCAACACAAAATGGGTCCCTGAATAGGGAAACATTTGGGATTCCTGCAAAGGCCTTGGGAGCTCTCTGAGTTCAGGATTGTTTTCAGGAGATGTGGCATCCTCATGGCAGACTTCACTCGGATTCCTACCTGTCCTGATTCATGCCTGATAGTACGTCCTTCCCTAATCTACTTTCTCCCTGAGTGTTTGGTTGAGATTTAGACCCAGAATTGATTCCCTCCTCTCTCTCCTCTGGGGAAAGGTTTGGGGGAAATTCAGCTCTTTCTTTGCTTGACCTTTCCATCATTTCATGAATGTTGCTCCCCCCACTTTCTTCCATTCCTCTCTCTGAGGTTTTTTTCTCTCTCTGGCAATGGGAGTGACATATCTCTGGTTTCTCTCTCTATTCTATCAGATAATGGGATGGTGAATGAGAATGAGGAGGAGAATCCTCAACAAGATGATACTGAGCAAGTAGAAGCACATGGGACATTATCAGAAAGATGCAAATGGAATGTTTCCTGGAGTTGTGCACAGGCAAACACCTGTGAGAGTCTGCACAGACCATTGAAAAAGTTCAGTGGAGGCTCCGACGTTATTGGACATGAGAGAATCAACACTGGAGTAAAACACTATATCTGTCCGGAGTGTGGGAAAACCTTCACTCTGCTCTCCCACCTTAAAGTTCATAAGAGAACCCACACAGGAGAGAAACCGTACACGTGTCCTGAGTGTGGGAAAAGCTTTAGTTATTGCTCCAGCCTTAATGTTCATCAGAGAACCCACACAGGAGAGAAACCGTACATGTCTCCTGAGTGTGGGAAAAGCTTCACTGAGCACTCCATCCTTAAAGCTCATCAGAGAACCCACACAGGAGAGAAACCGTACACGTGTCCTGAGTGTGGGAAAAGCTTCAGTTGGAGCTCAGAGCTTGTGTCACATGAAAAAATCCACACAGGAGAGAAGCCCTAATCATGCCCTGTGTATGGGAAAGGCTTCAGTGATAGTTCACAGATTATCCCACATCAGAGAATCCACACAGGAAAGTAACACTACACTTGTATTCAGTAGGCTGCCCAAATTTTTTTTGTTTCTTTTTTTGGGAGGACTTTGGAGGGGTCTCCATTCTCTTGGGAGAGTGAGGGACCCTTACTTGTCCCTGGGAGGGTGGAGCCCAGGCTGCCACACCCCTCTTGCCAGAAGTGCAGGGGTGTCGTGTTACTGAAATTATCTGGGATCATTGGTGCAACCAAGGTCCTGTAGGGGCACCAAATCTTATGTAAAGGGGGTCATATAAGGTGTCTAAGACCAGGATATGGTCTGCTGATTATGTTATCTGTATGTGTATCTTTTTTTTTTTTTTTGTAGCTCAAGTTATGAATATTGGCTGTATTTCAAACTTATCCTTTGTTTCTGGGTTAAATCTCAAACAAGTTGTTGTTAGCTGGGCTGTCCTGGTTGGCCCATTAAGGACCATCAGCTACACAATGGACTCATTGAGAATATGCAGAAACACCCTGTGTCTTAGTGACGGGGCAGGGATTGCCATGTGACTCAATACTCCATTTCGCTGCACAGCAAAAGACAAAGAAAATTCCTGCACTTGGAGAAAGCTATAAAAGCTGCTTGAGACCCTCCATCTCAGTCATCAGTTTCCAGTCTGCAGTCTTGCTCCTACCTCTGGATGGGATTTTGCTTCACACAGAAGCTTGAAACAAAAGAATAAAAGACCCATCCATGAGGTGGATGTATTCCAGAGACTTTGATTTAAACCTGCAGTTTATTCTACCTTTGCTGTAAGCCTGAACCAAGAGATTTGCCATTACTGCATGTAATTAATTTCTTTTAATCATTCCTAACCCTCACCTATATCTTTTTCCTTGTATAATAAACCTTTAGATTTTAAATCCTAAAGGATTGGCAACAGCGTGATTTGTGGTAAGATCTGAAGTGTATATTCACCTGGGTCTGGGGCCTGATTCTTTGTCTCTAATTGCCCTTTGGAAGCAATTTGTCCTGACTCTCAGTTGGATCCCACCAGGAACAGCACTGTGATAGGGACTTTGGGTGATTTTGGGGTGGCTGGACTCATGAACTTAAGGGCCCAATTTCCTGGGGTGGTTTTTGCTCATGGGTTGGTCTATGAACCCTAGTTGTGGTGTTCTCCCAATTTAATGCTGATGTCATTTACCTCAAGTTATTAAAGCTTTTCTGATACACCGATCTTTGATTGCAAGCAGGGAAATACTGCCTCTTCAAGGCACCCAGGGTGTGTGCAGGGTTTTCCCAGGTCAGTAGATGCAGGCTCAAGCCAGTTTTGCATTGCCTTGTTGAGGGACCACCAATGTACTGAACACAGCTGTTGTGGAATGTATTGTCAGTTGGGCGCTAGGAGCAATAGGGAAAAAGTTGCTCATATAAAGAAAATAGAAAGAAATCTACATGTAGTTTGAATGTATTGCTGAGCTTTTGGTACAGATCCGTTCGTGAAAATGACTATATGAACAAATTTTTCCCTATTACTGCTATCGCCATTCTGACAATGCAATCCATATCAGCATGTCATTTGAATGTACAGTAAAACCCCGATTTAACGGACTTCGGATGCAACGGACAAAATTTCCGATGCATCCGAAATCTGTTTTTCGCGGACTGCCTGCCAACTCCCGGCTGCCGCCCGGCTCCCAGCAGCGGGCGGGCTGGCTGCCGGCTGCCGCCCGGCTCCCAGCAGCGGGCGGGCTGGCGGCTCCTGGCTCCCAGCAGCGGGCGGGCTGGCGGCTCCTGGCTCCCGCCTCCGGGAGGGCTGGCAGCTCCCGCCTCCGGGCGGGCTGGCGGCTCCCGCCTCCGGGCGGGCTCCCGCCCGGGTCCCGCCTCCGGGCGGGCTGGCTGCCGCCCGGGTCCCGCCTGCGGGCGGGCTGGCTGCCGCCCGGGTCCCGCCTGCAGGCGGGCTGGCTGCCGCCCGGGTCCCAGCAGAAGGGACCCGGACGAGCGGGCTGGCTGCCGCCCGGGTCCCAGCAGAAGGGACCCGGACGAGCGGGCTGACGGCTTCCGCCCGGGTCCCAGCAGCCGGGACCCGGACGAGCGGGCTGACGGCTCCCCCTCGATATAACGGACTAATTCGGGCGAGCGGGTGTCCGTTAAAGCCGAAAGTCCTGTTATTTCATAATTTTAAAAAATTATTAAATAATGGACTTTCGGCTTTAACGGACACCCGCTCGCCCGAATTAGTCCGTTATATCGAGGTTTTACTGTATTACTGAACTTTTACCACGGATCCATTAGTGAAAATTCCTTTATATGAGCAACTTTCCCCGTTAGTGCTCCCGCCAAACTCAAAATGCAATCCACATCTACATGTCATGTGATTGTATTGCTGAGCTTTTGGTTCAGAGCCGTTCGTGAAAATTTCTTTATATAAGCAACTATTTAACTTTCAGTACTAGCTCTGAACTGAGAATGCCATCCACATCTGCCTTCAATTGTAAGGGACTGCAGAAATTTTGGCACGGATCCGTTCGTGAAAATTTCTTTATATGAGCAACTTTTTCCCTATTACGGCTAGCGACAAACTGACAATGCAATCCACATCTGTATTCAATTTTTATGTACTGCAGCGGTTTTGGCACAGATCCGTTGGTGAAAATTACTTTATATGAACAACATTTTCCCTATTACTGCTAGCACCAAACTGACAATGCAATCCACCTCAGCATGTCATTCGAAATAATTGCTGAACTTTTCGTACAGATCTATTTGTGAAAATTTCTTTATATGAACAATTTTTCCCTATTGCTGCTAGCGCCAAACTGACAATACAATCCACATCTGCCTTCAATTGTAAGGTACTGTGGAAATTTTGGCATGGATCTGTTCATAAAAATGACTTTATATGAACAACATTTTCCGTATTACTGCTAGCGCCAAAGCGACAATGCAATCCACCTTAGCATATCTTTCGAAATAATTGCTGAACTTATGGTACCGATCTATTTGTGAAAATTACTTTATATGAGCAACTTTTCCCCTCTTACTGCTAGCGCCAAACTGACCATGCAATCTACATCTACATGTCATTTGAATGTATTGCTGAGCTTTTGGTAGAGATCCATTCGTGAAAATGACTTTATATGAGCCAATTTTCCCTATTACTGCTGTCGCCATTCTGATAATGCAATCCATATCAGCATGTCATTAAAATGTATTCCTGAACTTTTACCACGGATCCATTCTTGAAAATTTCTTTATCTGAGTAAATTTTTTCCTATTACTGCCAATGCGATTCTGAAAATTCAATCCATATCCGTATGTCATTTGAATGTATTACTGAATTTTAAAAATGGATCCGTTCATTGAAATTTCTTTATATGAGCAACTTTCCCCCTGTCAGCGCTACCGCCAAACTGACAATACTATCCACATCTACATTTTATTTGATTGTATTGCTGAGTTTTTGGTACAGATCCGTTTGTGAAAATTTCTTTATATGAGCAACTATTTAACTTTCAGTACTAGCTCTGAACTGAGCCCGACATTTGCCTTCAAATGTAAGGTACTGCAGAAATTTTGACACGGATCCGTTAGTGAAAATGACTTTAAATTAACAACATTTTCCCTATTACTGCTAGCGCCAAATTGACAATGCAATCCACCTCAGCATGTTATTCGAATTTATTAATGAGCTTTTGGTACAGATCCGTTCGTACTAATTTCTTTATGTAAGCAACTTTCCCCCTATTGCTGGTAGTGCCAGACTGACAATGTAACCCACCTCAGCATGTCATTCGGAAGTATTTGTAAGATTTTGGTACAGATCCGTTCGTAGTAATTTCTTTATATGAGCAACTATTTAACTTTCAGTTCTAGCTCTGAACTGACAACACAATCCACATCCTCCTTCAATTTTAAGATACTGCAGAAATTTTGGCACGGATCCGTTCGTGAAAATTTCTTTATATGAGCAACATTTTACCTATTACTGCTAGAGCCAAACTGATAATGCAATCCAACTCAGCATGTCATTCGCATGTATTACTGAACTTTTGGCACTGATCTGTTTGTGAAAATTTATTTATATGAGCAACTTTTTCCCTATTGCTGCTAGCACCAAATTGACAATGTAATCTACATCTACTTGTAATTTGAATGTATTGCTGACCTTTTGGTACAGATCCATTCGTGAAAATGACTTTATATGAGCAAATTTTCCCTATTATTACTATCACCACTCCGACAATGCAATCCATATCAGCATGTCATTTGAATGTATTACTGAACTTTTACCACAGATCCATTCTTGAAAATTTCTTTATCTGAGTAAATTTTTTCCTATTGCTGCCAATGCGATTCTGGAAATTCAGTCCATATCAGTATGTCATTTGAATGTATTACTGAATTTTAAAAATGGATCCGTTCATGAAAATTTCTTTATATGAGCAACATTCCCCCTGTCAGTGCTACCGCCAAACTGACAATACTATCCACATTTACATTTTATTTGATTGTATTGCTGAGTTTTTGGTACAGATCCGTTCGTGAAAATTTCTTTATATGAGCAACTATTTATTCTTCTTCGAGTGCTTGCTCATGTGCATTCCAACAGTGTGTGTGCGCACCGCGCATGCACGGTCCTGGAAGATTTTTCCCCAGTGGTACCCGTAGGGTCGGCAGGGGCGACCCCTGGAGTGGCGCCCTTATGGCCATGCATATATGCCCCTGCTGACCCACCCCCGCCCAGTTCCTTCTTTCCGTTCGTGACGGTCGCTGGAACAACGAAGCTTCGGCTCGTTCATTGCGGTATCGTTACCTTCAGTAGTTCTCTAGTTCTCTAGTTTAGTGTAGTTCAGTTTAGTTAGTGTAGTTTAGTACTTTAACCTGTATATAGTTAAAAAAAAAAGAGAGAGAGGGAGAAATTCCGGCACCGGGGCATGCCTGGAGCGCCGGGTTTCAAAACTTGTGAAGGCTGTGCTAAGCCTATGCCCGGGAGTGACCTGCACTCCAAGTGCCTCAAGTGCTTGGGTGAGGGCCATTTAGCTGAGCGCTGCGCGATTTGTAAGGCATTTAAGCCCCGAACAAAAAAGGAAAGAGACTCGCGCCTGAAGATCATCCTCATGGAGTCGGCTCTTCAGCCTGAGGCGCTGTCCACCTCCGTGCGCAGCGCACCAGCCTCGGTGCGGGACCCGTCGGCACCGAAGGCTGACCGGGGAAAACACTGGCACCGATCCCCACAGAGGGGGAGCTCCCGAAGGCACCGCTCCCAGTCACCGGTGCCTTCAAAGAAGTCGAGAGGTCATTCCCCAGTCCGCAGAACCCAGGGTGAACCCTCTCCACCACGGCAGACTTCGGGTCGCAAGGGCGAGTCTCGTAAAGTGCCTGCGCAGCTGCATGCGCCCCTCGGTACCGCCTCCTCTCCTCAAGAACTGATGGAGCAGCCGGATAGAGCTTCAACGTCAGATACTTTTGAGGCGGCCAGGGACTTAATCGCGCTAACGATGGAACCAACCCCGGCACCGGCACAAACACAGTCACAGTTTGTAGTACCGGCACTGGTAGTAGCGCGACCTCCGGCACCGATCACTCTTCAGAGTCCGGTGCCGCTGATTCCCGCCCACCCGGAGTCAGCGCCGGCACGGGCGGTACGGGCTCCCCCGGTACCGATCATACCGGTATCGACGACTTCAGAGTCTACGGCACCCAGGTGCATTGAACAGCACCCGGGGAAGCCGACAATGTTCGACAGGCACATCACGGCACCGACGGGGTCCGCTCCTCCATGGTCCGGGTCAGATTATTCATCTGAGTCTGATGCACGATCTTCAAGGTCGGGACGTAGCCATCACACCTCCCGCTCCCACCATCATTCTCGGCACCGCAGATCCTCCCATCATAGGTCCCTTCCACCCTGGCTTCCTCAGGAGCAGGCTCCAGGGCAATGGCCATTCTGGACGCCCTTTGCGTTCCGCCAGCAGGGACCACCATCAGTGTCATCTTACCTGCCCTCGGTGCAGAGAGGACCGGTCTCCGCCACCGTTTCGGTGCCGCCCCCGGAGGTGCCCCCGGAGATCCCTGTACCTGGTCCTTCGGGGCTGCACCGCCCCGCGGCGGAAGCTCAACAGACAGCACAGGCAGGGGCTCCCGGTGACCAGGCACCTGTGGAACCGGTTGAGGACCCCCAGTTTGCTGCATCCTCTTCCTCCTCACCCGACGAGGCAGTAGCAGGCTCCTCGTCTCCAAATTTGCCACCAATGGATGTCAGGGGGCATCAGGAACTCCTCCGAAGGGTGGCGCAAAATCTTGACCTCCCAGCTGAGGAAGTAGAGGAAGAATCGGATCCCACAGTGGACATTTTGACAACGGGTGGCCCTACCAAGATAGCCCTTCCGTTCATTAAGACTATTCAGAAAATTTCCAATGTCATATGGCAGACACCATCTTCTCTTCAGCCTACCGCTAGAGGGGTTGAGAGGCGTTACTTTGCCCCCCAGCAAGGGAATGAGCACCTGTTCACCCGCCCTCAGCCAGGAACGCTGGTGGCAGATACAGTTAACCACCATGAGCGTCAGGGGCAGATGGGATCCACCCCAAAGTCCCATGATGCCAAGAAGTTAGACTTATTTGGCAGAAAAGTCTACACTTCCGGAGCCCTCCAGCTGCGCATCGCAAATCAACAAGCGGCTTTGGGGAGGTACGCCTACAATTCCTGGTCGGCAATGGCAAAATTCCAGGCCCAACTTCCCATGGATTCTCACTCAGAGTTTAAGGCCATTCTCAAGGAAGGTAGGGTTGTCTCGAGGGCAGCCCTACAGGCTGCTCTGGATTCCGCTGACGCAGCCTCATGCATCATGGCAACAGCCATTGCTATGAGACGGGGGGCATGGTTACAAGTCTCCAGGATTCCACCCCCGGTGCAGTCTACTATACAAGACCTGCCCTTTGATAAGCAGGGTCTGTTTTCTGAAGAGACTGATAAGAAATTACATTCTATGAAAGACTCGAGGACCATGTTACGATCTCTGGGCCTCCATACTCCTCAGCCCCTCCGAAGGCCTTTCAGACCTCCCCCTCCCACACAGCCAAGACCATACCAGTTCCCTCCTCGACGGGACCCCCCTAGGAGGGGTGGTAGGGGCAATGGCAGGGGACGCCCTCGCCCCTTGTCCAGAAACGGACAGCAGGACTCGGGTCCCAGAAACCAGCAAGGGCCCAGACCTAATTTTTGAAGTTGCGCCCAAGGGCCTCAGACCAGTTCCCTTAGATCCTTCCCGTCCCTTTGTGAACCGCTTATCCCACTTTTACCAGGAGTGGGCCCTACTTACTTCAGACAAGTGGGTCCTCAGCCTGGTGAGGGTGGGATATTCTATCCAATTCTCCTCCCTTCCGCCCCACCATCCTCCCTCCCCGTCCCTCTTCAGGGACCCATCTCATGAGCAACTCCTTGTTCATGAGGTCAATACCCTCCTGTCTTTGGGTGCCATAGAGGAGGTTCCTCAAGAATTTCGGGGCAAGGGTTACTACTCCCGTTATTTCCTTATCCCGAAGGCCAAAGGTGGTCTTCGTCCCATCCTAGACCTGCGGGGCCTCAACTCCTACATAAAGAAGCTGAAGTTCCACATGCTCTCTCGCGCGACCATCATTCCCTCCTTGGATCGCGGGGACTGGTTTGCCGCCCTCGACCTAAAGGATGCATATTTCCATATTTCAATCATCCCCAGTCACAGAAGGTTCCTGAGATTCATGTTAGGGGACTGCCACTACCAGTTTACAGTTCTTCCGTTCGGCCTATCCACTGCCCCAAGGGTCTTCACAAACTGCATGTCCGTTGTGGCCGCATTCCTGAGAAGGAAGCATGTGCATGTATACCCTTACCTGGACGATTGGCTCATCAGGGCAGAGACAGAACAGCTAGCGACCCAATACATAGCTCTCACCAGGGCGACTTTCCTCAGGTTGGGCTTCCTGCTAAACGAGCCAAAATCGACCCTAGTGCCCACTCAGAGAACAGAGTTCATAGGGGCAATATTGGACTCTCAACAGGCAAGGGCATTCCTACCTCCTACGCGGGCCAAAGCCATAGCAGATTTGATTCACTCGGCCCTTCGATTCCCCACCACTACAGTCAGGAACTGCATGGTCCTCTTGGGACATATGGCAGCTTGTACATATGTAGTGCCACACGCCAGGCTGCGGCTTCGCCCTCTCCAGACCTGGTTGGCAACTGTATATAGGCAGGGCAGAGATCCTCTAAACTTGATTGTCACTCTCCCAAACCACACACTGTGTTCTCTCCAGTGGTGGCTTCAACCCGACTCCCTCGCAGTAGGAGTCACCTTCCAGAAGCCTCAACCATCAGCAACCTTGGGGACAGATGCTTCCGCCCTTGGCTGGGGAGCACATCTCGGAGACACCAGGACTCAAGGCCTCGTGGTCTCGGAGCGAGCTGTCCCTTCACATCAACGTCAGGGAGCTCAGAGCGGTTCGTCTTGCCTGCCAAGCGTTTCGGGAATGCATACAAGGCAAGTGTGTATTAGTGCTGACAGACAACACAGCAGCAATGTTTTACATAAACAAACAAGGGGGTGCTCGGTCCTCTCACCTATGCAGGGAAGCCCTAGCCCTCTGGGAATTTTGTATTTCACACAATATTCACCTCCGAGCCACCTATCTCCCAGGGGTTCAGAATGTATTGGCAGACACACTGTCGCTCCTTTCGGGGCCACGAGTGGTCGCTCAGGGCCGATATTGCACACTCAATCTTCCTAGTGTGGGTCTTTCCCCTCATGGATCTGTTCGCCACGAGAGTCAACAGGAAGTGCCAGAGGTTTTGTTCCCTCCTGAACCTCAGCCCAGGGTCAAAGGCAGACGCCTTTCAGATCCCTTGGAAGGGGGGTCTACTCTATGCGTTCCCTCCGTTTCCCCTTATCCACAGAGTGCTGCTCAAGGCCCGTCTAGACAGAGCCTTCATGATCCTCATAGCGCCGGCGTGGCCCCGCCAGCATTGGTATACCCTGCTGATGTCCCTTTCCATCAGGACACCCATAACTCTCCCACTCCTCCCGACCCTGATCTCTCAGGAACACGGCCGACTGCTACACCCCAACCTGCAGTCTCTCCACCTCACACCGTGGAATATCCGTGGCTGAACCCCTCGGAGCTTCAGTGCTCTGCTCAAGTCAGGGATGTTCTACTGGGTAGCAGGAAACCTTCTACTCGGGCTACCTATGCAGCCAAGTGGAAGCGTTTCTCTTTGTGGGCTCAGGATAAGGGAGTTGCCTCTATTTTAGCTCCAATATCCCTTATCTTAGACTACCTCCTTGGCCTTAAGCAGCAAGGCTTGGCACTCTCCACTGTACGGGTGCACCTGGCTGCCATATCAGCTTTTCACCCAGGTGTTGGTGGAGTTTCTGTATTCAGTAATCCACTAGTCGTTCGGTTTATCAGGGGTTTGGAAAGGTTGTACCCCCCGGTGAGACACCCAGTTCCGCCTTGGGACCTGAACCTGGTGCTAACAGCGTTAATGAAGCCCCCCTTTGAACCCCTGGCCACTTGCCCTCTTTCCTATTTATCTTGGAAAACGGCCTTTCTGGTGGCTATTACCTCTGCTAGAAGGGTGTCCGAGCTCAGAGCTCTTACCTCGGAACCCCCCTATATGGTCTTTCACAAGGATAAGGTTCAGTTACGTCCTCACCCGGCCTTCCTTCCTAAGGTTGTTTCTGCTTTCCATATAAACCAAGACATATTCCTCCCTGTCTTTTTCCCAAAACCCCATACCTCTAACAGGGAGAGAATGTTCCACTCCTTGGACGTGAGGAGGGCTTTAGCCTTTTATATACAACGTACAAAACCTTTTCGTAAATCTCCACAACTTTTTATTTCAGTAGCGGAGCGAATAAAGGGGTTGCCGATCTCTTCCCAACGCCTCTCGGCCTGGATAACATCATGTATCAAGCTGTGCTATAACCTCTCGAATGTTTCTCCTCTGCCGTTAACAGCCCATTCGACCAGAGCTCAGGCCGCATCCACAGCGTTCCTGTTGCACGTTCCCATCGCTGACATCTATAGAGCAGCAACGTGGTCTTCGGTTCACACCTTTTCCTCGCACTACGCGATTGTGCAGCAGACAATGGAGGACGTTGCTGTCGGACAGGCAGTCCCGGCAGCTGGCATTGACAGTACTCATCACCCTCCTCCATGATAACTGCTCGTAAGTCACTGCTGGAATGCACATGAGCAAGCACTCGAAGAAGAAAAGACAGTTACTCACCTGTCGTAACAGTTGTTCTTCGAGATGTGTTGCTCATGTCCATTCCAAATCCCTCCCACCTCCCCTCAAGTCGGAGTACTGGCAAGAAGGAACTGGGCGGGGGTGGGTCGGCAGGGGCATATATGCATGGCCATAAGGGCGCCACTCCAGGGGTCGCCCCTGCCGACCCTACGGGTACCGCTGGGGAAAAATCTTCCGGGACCGTGCATGCGCGGTGCGCACACACACTATTGGAATGGACATGAGCAACACATCTCGAAGAACAACTGTTACGACAGGTGAGTAACTGTCTTACTTTCAGTACTAGCTCTGAACTGAGCATGCAATCGACATTTGCCTTCAAATGTAAGGTACTGCAGAAATTTTGACACGGATCCGTTCATGAAAATGACTTTAAATGAACAACATTTTCCCTATTACTGCTAGCGCCAAATTGACAATGCAATCGACCTCAGCATGTTATTTGAATTTATTACTGCACTTTTGGTACAGATCCGTTCGTAGTAATTTCTTTATGTAAGCAACTTTCCCCCTATTGCTGGTCATGCCAGACTGACAATGTAACCCACCTCAGCATGTCATTCGGAAGTATTTGTAAGCTTTTGGTACAGATCCGTTTGTGAACATTACTTTATATGAGCAACTTTTTCCCTATTGCTGGTAGTGCCAGACTGACAAAGTAACCACCTCAGCATGTCTTTGGAAAGTATTGCTGATCTTTTGCTACAGATCCGTTCGTGAAAATTACTTTATATGAGCAATGTTTTCCCTCTTACTGCTAGCGCCAAACTGACAATGCAATCTACATCTACTTGTAGTTTGAATGTGTTGCTGAGCTTTTGGTACAGATCCATTCGTGAAAATGACTTTATATGAGCAAATTTTCCCAATTATTCTATCACCATTCTAACAATGCAATCCATATCAGCATGTCATTTGAATGTATTACTGAACTTTTACCACAGATCCGTTTTTGAAAATTTCTTTATCTGAGTAAATATTTTCCTATTGCTGCTAGCACCAAATTGACAATGTGATCTACATCTACATGTAGTTTGAATGTATTGCTGAGCTTTTGGTACAGAGCCGTTCGTGAAAATGACTTTATATGAGCAAATTTTCCCTATTATTGCTATCACCATTCTAACAATGCAATCCATATCAGCATGTCATTTGAATGTATTACTGAACTTTTACCACGGATCCGTTAGTGAAAATTACTTTATATGAGCAACTTTTCCCCACTTACTGCTAGCGCCAAACTTCCAATGCAATCTACATCTACATGTAGTTTGAATGTATTGCTGAGCTTTTGGTACAGATCCATTTGTGAAAATGATTTTATATAAGCAAATTTTCCCTATTACTGCTATCACCATTCTAACAATGCAATCCATATCAGCATTTAATTTGAATGTATTACTGGACTTTTACCACAGATCCGTTCTTGAAAATTTCTTTATCTGAGTAAATTTTTTCCTTTTACTGCCAATGTGATTCTGAAAATTCAATCCATATCAGTATGTCATTTGAATGTATTACTGAATTTTAAAAATGGATCCGTTCATGAAAATTTCTTTATATGAGCAGCTTTCCCCCTGTCAGCGCTACCGCCAATCTGACAATACTATCCACATCTACATTTTATTTGATTGTATTGCTGAGATTTTGGTACAGATCCGTTCGTGAAAATTTCTTTATATGAGCAACTTTTCCCCACTTACTGCTAGCGCCAAACTGCCAATGCAATCTACATTTACATTTAGTTTGAATGTATTGCTGAACTTTTGGTACAGATTGGTTCTTTAAAAATTCTTTATATAAGCAATTTTTTTCCTATTACTGCCAATGCCATCCTGAAAATGCAATCCATATCAGTATGTCATTTGAATGTATTACTGAACTTTTACCACGGAACCGTTCATGAAAATTTCTTTATATGAACAACTTTCCCCCTGTCAGCACTACCGCCAAACTGACAATACTATCCACAGCTACATGTTATTTGATTGTATTGCTGAGTTTTTGGTACAGATCTGTTCGTGAACATTTCTTTATATGAGCAACTTTTTACCAATTACTGGTAGAGCCAAACTGACAATGCAATCCACATCTACATGTCATTTGAATGTATTACTGAACTTTTACAACGGAACCGGTTGTGAAAATGTCTTTATATTGTGACAAGGTGGCTCCTCAGACTCCCCGGACTCAGGCCCTTTAGCCGTTCTCTTCTGGCTGGGGTTTGGCTCCCAGCTGGCTAGGAAGGGCTAACTCCCTCCTTCCTGCTTTCCTGTCTGCTGGCAGCCTCTCTGTCTCTGTCTCTCGCTCTCCTTCACTCCTCTCTGCTCTCACCAAACTCACTCTTCTTATTCCTCCTGCCTCCAAACTCGCTCCTCAACTCCCACACTCTTCTCTGGGGAGGAGTCTTTTTAAAGGGCTCTGCCAGCCTCCTTAACTGGCCTCAGCTGGCCCTGCTTCTGGCAGCCTTGTTCAGCTGGATCCAATTAAACTGCAGTTATCCCTCTCACCACAACCTTTTCTGGCCCTCGCCTGCCCTGGGTTTACCACACATCCCCCCTCCCCCCTGCTCAACACCATGGGGTTGGGCTACTTGGGTCGCTGAACAGTGGACCCTCGACAGGCCATCTGCATTTCCGTGCAGGCGGCCGGACCTATGTTGCACACGGAAGTGAAAGGGTTGCAGCGAGAGGAACCATCTGGTGACTCTTGCATTTTTGTCCTTGTTTTGCTGCATCCACTTCAGCGGGGCATGGTCAGTGACCAGGGTAAACCGTCTCCCGAGCAGATAGTAGCGGAGGCTTTCTACGGCCCACTTTACTGCCAGGCACTCCTTCTCTACTACGGCATATTTCCGTTCCCTGGGCAGTAGCTTCCGACTGAGGAAGAGGACTGGGTGGTCTTCTCCATCCACCATCTGGGAGAGCACCGCTCCTAGCCCCACCTCAGAGGCGTCAGTCTGCAAAAAAAACTCCTTTTCCCAATCCGGGGCTATTAGCACGGGGTCGGTGCAGAGGGCTGTCCGCAGATCCCTAAACGCCTCCTCTGCTGGATTCGACCATTTCACGATGTCCGTGCCACGGGCTCTCGTCAGGTCCGTTAATGGGCATGCCCTGGCGGTGAAATGGGGAATGAACCGTCGATAGTACCCAACCAGCCCCAGGAACGCTCGGACCTGCTTCTTCCGGACTGGTCGTGGCCACTTCTGGATCGCCTCTAACTTGTTAAGCTGGGGTTTTACCAGGCCTCTCCCCACTATATATCCGAGGTATTTGGCTTCTGCTAGCCCAATCGAGCACTTGGCGGGATTTGCAGTCAGGTCAGCCTTCCTCAGGGTGTCTAGCACTGCCTCTACCTTCCCCAAGTGTGTCTCCCAGTCGGGGCTATGGATAATCACGTCATCCAAGTACGCGGCTGCGTACTTACGATGCGGCCGCAGCAGTTTGTCCATGAGCCGCTGGAAGGTGGCGGGGGCTCCGTGCAACCCAAAGGGGAGGACCGTATACTGGAACAAACCCTCTGGGGTGGCAAAGGCCGTTTTCTCCTTGTCCGCCGGGGCTAGGGGGATTTGCCAGTAACCTTTGGTCAGGTCAAGGGTGGACAGGAACCGTGCTGTTCCGAGCCGGTCAATCAGCTCATCTATTCGGGGTAATGGATATGCATCGAACTGGGAAACGTCATTTGGCCTCCGGAAGTCGTTGCAGAATCGCACACTGCCATCTGGCTTGGGTACCAAGACCACGGGACTGGACCACTGGCTATGGGACTCTTCTATGACCCCTAATTTTAGCATTTTTTGGACTTCTGCCCCAATCACTTCCCTTCTTGCCTCTGGGATCCGGTAGGGCTTGACATGTACCTTTACCCCAGGCTCCATGTGGATGTGGTGGTACACCTCCCTGGTTCAGCCTGGTGCTTCCGAGAACACGTCCGGGTGGCATCTGATCATGCTGATCACTTCCTCTCTTTGGTTTGGGGTCAGCTCAGGGGATATCCCTATCTGGCTAGGCTGGTTCCCTTCCTGGGGGGTTGCTCCTAGCGTGACCACTTGAGCCTCTCTATCCTGCCATGGCTTCAGTAGGTTCACGTGATAGATCTGCTCCGGTTTCCGGCGTCCAGGCTGTTGGACTTTATAGTCTACGTCCCCCACAGCTTTGATCACCTCATAAGGCCCTTGCCACTGGGCTAACAGTTTACTTTCAGCCGTGGGTATGAGCACCATCACCCGGTCCCCCACCTGGAACTTCTGGCTCAACGCCTGGCGATCGTAGTACCTTCGCTGGGCCTCTTGGGCCTTCTGCATGTGCTCTCGCACAATGGGGGTGACCTGAGCGATCCTCTCTCTCATCCGTAATACGTGATCAATGACATTTCTCCCCGGATTCGGCTGTTCTTCCCAACCCTCTTTGGCTATATCGAGTAAGCCCTGAGGGTGGTGTCCATATAATAACTCGAATGGGGAGAATCCCGTTGAGGCCTGCGGTACCTCCCTCACCGCAAACAGTAGGTAGGGGAGCAGGGTGTCCCAATCCTTCCCGTCCCTGCTCACTACCTTCCGGATCATGCTCTTCAATGTCCTATTGAAGCGTTCAACCAGGCCGTCAGTCTGGGGATGGTAAACCGACGTCCTTAGGGCCCGCACTTGGAGCAGGTCGCATAAGTCCTTCATCAGTTTAGACACAAAGGGGGTCCCTTGATCGGTCAGGATCTCTTTGGGTATCCCTACTCGGGAAAAGATCTGCACCAACTCCCGGGCTATGGTCTTTGACATCGTGTTCCGTAGGGGCACGGCTTCCGGGTATCGGGTGGCGTAGTCTAGCACAACCAGTATGTGCTGATGGCCCCGGGCAGACTTCTCTAGGGGGCCTACCAGGTCCATAGCGATTCTCTCGAACGGGACTTCAATGATGGGTAGGGGTACCAGAGGGGCCCGTAAGTGTGGCCGGGGGGCATGCAATTGGCAGTCCAGGCAGGAGGCACAATACCGCCGGACAGCCGCATAAACTCCGGGCCAAAAAAATCTTTTCAGGATCCGGTCGAGGGTTTTATCTACCCCTAGGTGGCCCTCGAAGAGATGGCTGTGGGCTAGGTCCATCACACCTCTCTGGTGCTTCTGCGGCACCAAGAGTTGCTCTATGGCTTGGTCCGGCCTCTGGTCTACCCTGTATAACAAGTCCCCCTTTATCACATAGTACGGCCCTTGTCCCTTAACTTTTCCTTCCACCAGGACTCCATTCACCTCAACTACTTCCTATTGGACATTGTGGTAGGCTGGATCATTGGCTTGATCCTGCCCAAAATTTTCCATTGACGGGCCAATTGGCCCCAACTCCAGGGAATCTACCCCCGGCTCCTCCTCAGGGGCAGTCTGGGGGGCACTAGGTCCGGCGTCGGGTTCCCCCAGAGCTCGCCGAGCCCTTGTCCCTCTGGGGCTTACTTGTTCCCCTACCAGCACAACCCTCCGGTACTGGGTCAAAATCTTCGTCCCCAACTCCTTAGCTGCCCTTCTCTCCCTCCGAGACTTCTTGGGTCCCCCAGGCATGGAAAATAGCTCTGGGTCAAATTCCCGGAAGGCCGGGAGCCCACGATCCCTTGGCGCCATCTCCTGGATCTCGGCACTAACTCCTTCCGCCTCCCTTCCGGGGAGCAGGCTATCGAACCCTGGGAAGTCTCGCCCAATGAGGACTGGATAAGGGAGCTTCGGGACTACTCCCACCATTACCTTCGTGGGGTTTCCCAGGATGTCTATACTCACGGGGATGGTGGGGTAATAGTTAACATCCCCATGCACACAGGATACTCCTGAGCGCTTGGCCCGGGACAGTTGGTCTCGCCCAACCAGCTTCCCCGAGACCAGCGTGACCGCACTCCCTGAGTCGACTAACGCGGTGGTGCTAATGCCGTTCATCTTAACGGGCCGGGTGTATCTATGGGGGGCCATCGCGACCCCCACTTGATTTATCAGGTCACATGGACTTTCTATCTCCCCCCCCCCCAGTCACATTGCATAGGTTCCACCTGGTTTGGGCACTGGGCAGCTATATGCCCCATTTCCCCACATGCATAACAACGTATACCTGCTCGGGCTAGTCCCCTGGTTTTCGGGCTGTTAGGCCTTTCCCCCCGAGTCATGTTCCCCCAGTCCCCAAGCTTCTCCACGCTCTCAGGCTGATCCCCAGCCTCTTTTCCTCCTTCCAGATATCGGCTTGGAGTCATGGTAATCCGGGGTTTTGGCCCTGAGACTTGCCTCCTATTCGGGCGCGTTCCTTCCTTGGTAGTCCGAGGCAACTCTTGGGAGGCTAGGTGTCTTTCCACGAGGGCTAGTAGTTCATCATAGGAGGAGGGATCGTTCTTACGGACCCACCCCCTTATGTCGGGTGGCAACCCCCGCATATACCTGTCCCGGACTAGGATTTCTACCACTTTCTCGGGGCCATGAGTCTCGGGCCGCAGCCACTTCCGGGCGAGGTGGATCAAGTCGAACAGCTGGGTCCCCGGTGCCTTGTCGGCCTTGTACCTCCATTCGTGGAACCGCTGGGCCCTCAGGGCTGGCGTCACTCCCGCCCTTGCCAGGATCTCGGCCTTTAGCTGGGGATAATCCGCCGCTGCCTCGGTTGCCAAGTCAAAATAGTCCTTCTGGGCCTCCCGACACAGAAAGGGGGCCAGGATGCTCGCCCACTGCTCCCGGGGCCAGGCCTCTCGCAGGGCTATCCTCTCAAATGCAAGAAGGTAGGCCTCGGTATCGTCGTCTGCTGTCATTTTCTGTAAGTAGTTGCCTGCCCTCAGTGGCCGGGGGTCGGGGCCCCCACGGGCCATGGTGCCCATGACTTTTATATGTTTTGTTAGCTCTTGCAGTGTAGCTCGGTCCTGGGCTGCCTGGGACATCAGCAACTGGTTAGTCTCTTGCTGCACTCGCACTGCTTCTTGTTGGGCTGCAGTGGCCTGGACCAGTGCCTTCACCACCTCCTCCATTTTAAATTTTTTTTTTTTGAGCGGGCCTTTGCCTTGCCCGAGAGGACTGGCCACCGAGTCTACTCACTGCATCCCACCTCTGACACCATGTGTGACAAGGTGGCTCCTCAGACTCCCTGGACTCAGGCCCTTTAGCCGTTCTCTTCTGGCTGGGGTTTGGCTCCCAGCTGGCTAGGAAGAGCTAACTCCCTCCTTCCTGCTTTCCTGTCTGCTGGCAGCCTCTCTGTCTCTGTCTCTCGCTCTCCTTCACTCCTCTCTGCTCTCACCAAACTCACTCTTCTTATTCCTCCTGCCTCCAAACTCACTCCACAACTCCCACACTCTTCTCTGGGGAGGAGTCCTTTTAAAGGGCTCTGCCAGCCTCCTTAACTGGCCTCAGCTGGCCCTGCTTCTGGCAGCCTTGTTCAGCTGGATCCAATTAAACTGCAGTTATCCCTCTCACCACAACCTTTTCTGGCCCTCGCCTGCCCTGGGTTTACCACAATATGAACAATTTTTTGCTAATGCTCCTAGCACCAAATTGACAATGCAATCTACATCTACATGTATTTTGAATGTATAGCTGAGCTTTTGTTACAGATCCATTCATGAAAATTACTTTATATAAGACAATTTTCCCTATTACTGCTATCGCCATTCTGATAATGCAATCCATATCAGCATGTCATTTGAATGTATTACTGAACTTTTACCACAAATTCGTTCGTGAAAATTTATTTCTATGAGCAATGTTTCCCCTCTTACTGCTAGCGCCAAACTGACAATGCAATCTACATCTACATGTAGTTTGAATGTATTGCTGAGCTTTTGGTACAGATCCATTCGTGAAAATGACTTTATATGAGCAAATTTTCCCTATTATTGCTATCACCACTCCGACAATGCAATCCATATCAGCATGTCATTTGAATGTATTACTGAACTTTTACCACAGATCCGTTCTTGAAAATTTCTTTATCTGAGTATATTTTTTCCTATTACTGCCAATGCGATTCTGAAAATTCAATCAATATCTGTATTTCATTTGAATGTATCACTGAATTTTAAAAATGGATCCGTTCCTGAAAATTTCTTTATATGAGCAACTTTTCCCCACTTACTGCTAGCACCAAACTGACAATGCAATCTACATTTACATTTAGTTTGAATGTATTGCTGAACTTTTGGTACAGATTGGTTCTTTAAAAATTCTTTATATAAGCAATTTTTTTCCTATTACTGCCAATGCCATTCTGAAAATGCAATCCAAATCTACATGTCATTTGAATGTATTACTGAACTTTTACAACGGAACCGTTTGTGAAAATTTCTTTATATGAACAATTTTCCCCTATTACTGCTATCGCCATTCTGATAATGCAATCCATATCAGCATGGCATTTGAATGTATTACTGAACTTTTACAACGGATTCGTTCGTGAAAATTTCTTTCTATGAGCAATGTTTCCCCTCTTACTGCTAGCGCCAAACTGAGAATGCAATCTACATGTAGTTTGAATGTATTGCTGAGCTTTTGGTACAGATCCATTCGTGAAAATGACTTTATATGAGCAAATTTTCCCTATTATTGCTATCACCACTCCGACAATGCAATCCATATCAGCATGTCATTTGAATGTATTACTGAACTTTTACAACGGAACCATTTGTGAAAATTTCTTTATATGAACAATTTTTCCCTATTGCTGCTAGCACCAAATTGACAATGCAATCTACATCTACATGTATTTTGAATGTATTACTGAACTTTTACAACAGAACCGTTTGTGAAAATTTCTTTATATGAACAATTTTTCCCTATTACTTCCAATGCGATTCTGAAAATTCAATCAATATCAGTAATTCATTTGAATGTATCACTGAATTTTAAAAATGGATCCATTCCTGAAAATTTCTTTATATGAGCAACTTTTCCCCACTTACTGCTAGCGCCAAACTGACAATGCAATCTACATCTACATGTAGTTTGAATGTTTTCCTGAGCTTTTGGTACAGATCCATTTGTGAAATTGACTTTATATGAGCAAATTTTCCCTATTATTGCTATCACCACTCCGACAATGCAATCCATATCAGCATGTCATTTGAATGTATTACTGAACTTTTACCACAGATCCGTTCTTGAAAATTTCTTTATCTGAGTAATTTTTTTTCCTATTACTGCCAATGCGATTCTGAAAATTCAATCAATATCAGTATTTCATTTGAATGTATCACTGAATTTTAAAAATGGATCCGTTCCTGAAAATTTCTTTATATGAGCAACTTTTCCCCACTTACTGCTAGCGCCAAACTGACAATGCAATCTACATCTACATGTAGTTTGAATGTTTTCCTGAGCTTTTGTTACAGATCCGTTCATGAAAATTACTTTATATGAGCCAATTTTCCCTATTACTGGTATCGCCATTGTGATAATGCAATCCATATCAGCATGTCATTTGAATGTATTACTGAACTTTTACTACGGATTCGTTCATGAAAATATCTTTCTATGAGCAATGTTTTCCCTCTTACTGCTAGCGCCAAACTGACAATGCAATCTACATTTACATTTAGTTTGAATGTATTGCTGAACTTTTGGTACAGATTGGTTCTTTAAAAATTCTTTATATAAGCAATTTTTTTCCTATTACTGCCAATGCCATTCTGAAAATGCAATCCAAATCTACATGTCATTTGAATGTATTACTGAACTTTTACAACGGAACCGTTTGTGAAAATTTCTTTATATGAACAATTTTTCCCTATTGCTGCTAGCACCAAATTGACAATGCAATCTACATCTATATGTATTTTGAATGTATTACTGAACTTTTACAAAGGAACCGTTTGTGAAAATTTCTTTATATGAGCCAATTTTCCCTATTACTGCTATCGCCATTTTGATAATGCAATCCATATCAGCATGTCATTTGAATGTATTACTGAACTTTTACCACGGATTCGTTTGTGAAAATTTCTTTATATGAGCAACTTTTCCGCACTTACTGCTAGCGCCAAACTGCCAATGTAATCCACATTTACATGTAGTTTGAATGTATTGCTGAGCTTTTGGTACAGATCCATTCGTGAAAAATGACTTTATATGAGCAAATTTTCCCTATTATTGCTATCACCATTCTGATAATTCAATCCATATCAGCATGTCATTTGAATGTATTACTGAACTTTTACCACGGATTCGTTCGTGAAAATTTCTTTATATGACCAACTTTTCCCCACTTACTGCTAGCGCCAAACTGCCAATGTAATCTACATTTACATGTAGTTTGAATGTATTGCTGAGCTTTTGGTACAGATCCGTTTGTGAAAATTACTTTATATGGGCCAATTTTCCCTATTATTGCTATCGCCATTCTGATAATGCAATCCATATCAGCATGTCATTTGAATGTGTTACTGAACTTTTACCACGGATTCGTTCGTTAAAATTTCTTTCTATGAGCAATGTTTCCCCTCTTACTGCTATCGCCAAACTGACAATGCAATCTACATTTACATTTAGTTTGAATGTATTGCTGAACTTTTGGTACAGATTGGTTCTTTAAAAATTCTTTATATAAGCAATTTTTTTTCCTATTCCTGCCAATGCCATTCTGAAAATGCAATCCAAATCTACATGTCATTTGAATGTATTACTGAACTTTTACAACGGAACCGTTTGTGAAAATTTCTTTATATGAACAATTTTTCCCTATTGCTTCTAGCACCAAATTGACAATGCAATCTACATCTACATGTATTTTGAATGTATTACTGAACTTTTACAACAGATTCGTTTGTGAAAATTTCTTTATATGAACAATTTTTCCCTATTGCTGCTAGCACCAAATTGACAATGTAATCTACATCTACATGTAGTTTGCTGAGCTTTTGGTACAGATCCATTAGTGAAAATGACTTTATATGAGCCAATTTTCCCTATTACTGCTGTCGCCATTCTGATAATGCAATCCATATCAGCATGTCATTTGAATGTATTACTGAACTTTTACCACGGATTCGTTCGTGAAAATTTCTTTCTATGAGCAATGTTTCCCCTCTTACTGCTAGCACCAAACTGACAATGCAATTTAAAATTTTTATTAAAGCTAATGTTCAACATGGAAACATACACAGATTGAGAGGTTAGGTACTGGACATCTGGGGTCAGGCTGGAGTTATGGGCGATTGTAGGTAGTAGTTACAGGTTTTACAGGGCACATGCATATCACATATCCAGCATAGCTCCAGATTGGGGTGTGGGAGTTTTTAAAGTGTCAGTCTATAGGTGAGTTCGGGTAGACCACCCATGGGGTGTAGTGAAGGTCCGAGTCAGTGGTGGTTCAGGCAATAAGTACATGGGTGGGCGCGTCCCTCTGTTGGTCAGGGAAGGGGGGGTGGGTTGTTTCCCTGGTCGTCGGTCTCGGCTACTCGACCTGGTACTGGCGATGTCCCGTGATGTGTTCCGTGTATATGTCTCTGGACCACCTGATGGTATCTGACACCATGAGCTGTCTCATGAGCCGGGCGTAGCGCTGACCGATGCCGCACGCTCTCAGAACCGGCTCGTTGCAGGGGTCCCATGCACCCAGGGCTCCTACGATCAGGGCGTGGAGCTGCACCTCATAGCCCTGCGCTCTCAGGGTGTCAGCCAGCGGGGTGTACTTCAGCGCCTTCCGAGCTCGGGCCTCATGGAAGGCCGGTGACCGGTTTTCGAATGGCACCGTGACATCCACTATGATGACCTTCTTCGTCTCTGTGTTGGTCACGACGATGTCGGGTCGCAGTCGACTGTCTGTCCCGGGGATGGCGGAGTTGACGGAGATCTTCCCCAGGGATGGTGGGATGGCTTTCGCCAGTCGGTTCTGGATGGCATTGTGGCGGTGCTGCCAGGCTCTGGAGTGCGGCTTGCATCCACACAGGACGTGGGGCAATGTCTCGTTGACGTAGCCGCACCTCCTGCAGCGCTTGTCCCGATTGCCATGGCGGATGGCTCCATTGAGGGGAACGCAGTTGAGTCGGGCCCGGTGGATGAACCGCCAGTCGGCGAACCTGGTGAAGCTTCCCCCGTGGAGGAAGTGGTTGCTGGCGTCCCACTTGCTGGACACCTCAAACACCTTGCCCTGGTCTGGCTTCCGCTTCAGGTTCTCAGTGTAGTAGAAGCGGATGGTGTCTTTCAGGGTCCTTTCCAGCATCGTTCTGGCGGTTGGGGTGACGATGGTGTGGTCCGGGGTCTTTATGCGGGGCACTAGTATTCCCAGTTCCCGGCGCTCCTCGCACCAACTCCAGCGGCAGCCGATCCTCTTCCCTAGACGTCTCGAGGCGTTACGGGCACGGGTCCAGAGAGAGGACAGGTCTCCCCCCTCTCTCCCGAATTCGGCTTCCATGGAGCCACTGAGGTAGGTGGCGATGTCCTGCTCGGAGGGGGTCCTGATGATTCGTTTCCTGACAGCGTTCCGTACGGCTTCCTCCGCGATGCTCCTCACCGTCGGGTCCGGGCACGTCAGGAGGCGGAAGGCGTGGGTGATCACCGCCATGTCGCACAGGTCACCCATCCGGGGTACGTTGGCACCGCCCTGCCTGTGGGAGATGTAGACGATGTCGGCGCTGGCCCTCTGGGGAAGGTAGAGCCATTTCTTCACCAGCTGTCTGATGGTCCTATCGGCCTTGTTCAGGGGCACCTTGGCTACGGCCGATCCCCTGAGGACGAAGGAGATGCGGGGGATCAGGAAGGTATTGAGGGCGTTGATCTTTTGCCAGGGGGCGAGCAGGGAGGAGTCGATTTGGGCCGCGTCCCGCAGGATCTCCGCGATGGTGTCTTCAGGGGTCTGTCGGACGCGGACTCCTGTGGGTGTCCCCAGGTGTTGATATACCTCTCCCTCCTCGAGGGAGGCCATGGGCTCGCCCTGGATCAGGAGCCGTGAAGCTTGGACCAGAGCCTTGGTGTTGCCTGTCACGTGGAGGGAGGCACATTTTTTGGGGTTGAAGCGGAGGCCCATCCACTCGGCGGCTTGGCTGGCAACGTCGAGCATCCCCTGGAGGCTTTCTGAGCTGTCGGCAATCAGGGCCAGATCGTCGGCATAGGCCAGGATGCTGATTCTTTTGCCGTGGAGGTCGAAGCCGGCTGAGCCGCTGGAGACAGCTCGGATGAGCGGTTCCATGGCCAGGTTGAAGATGATGGGGCTGAGGGGGCAGCCCTGTTTCACGCCACAGCGGATGGTGATGGCGTCAGTCTCTCCGTCCGTGGTGCGGATGGTGGTGGTGCAGTCCTCGTAGAGGTCCCGGAGGATCTGGAGGAAGGTTTCCGGCATCCCAAACTCTCTCAGGGTGGCGAAGATGTGGTGGTGGGGTATGGACCCGAAGGCATTGCTCAGGTCGAGCCATGCTACGGCGCACTGCTTCCTGGACCTCCTGGCTTCCTGGATTGCCGTCTGAAGGAGGAAGTTGTGCTCATAGCACCCTTCACAGGACATGAAGCTCTTTTGTGCTGAGCTGACTGCGCCCCCGCAGATTGACCAGTCCGTGATCCTTGCCGCAAGGCAGCTGGCGTACAGCTTGTAGATGGTGGAGCACAGGGAGATGGGCCTCCAGTTGCCGGGGTCATCTCGTTCACCTTTTTTGTGGATGAGAACGGTCATGGACTTTTTCCAGGAGCGGGGGGTGCGGTGGAACTGCTTGCATTTGTTGAAGATGGCAGAAAGCACCAGACAGCCAGGGTCTTGTTTTTTCAGCATGTTGTAGCGAATGCCATCTTTTCCAGGGGCGGTGTTTTTGGTCCTTACAAGCTTTGCTAGCACCTCCTCTGGGGAGAAGTCTCGCTCCAGGTCCTCAGTGGGGTCGATCCGGGGTAGCGGGGGGAGGCACTCCGGGCGTCGGGCGTCAGTCTGGGCTTCACGATCGAATACATCCCTGAAGTACGAGTAGAGTCTCTGGGGCTGGATGGTGCAGTAGGGGGAGGTCTCATCGAGGATTTCCCTCATGGCTTTTGGGCGGTTTCTCCTGTATAGCTTCTGGATACGGGATGCGGCTGCCGGGTCGAAGCAGCGGCTGGCGTTCCCTCTCCTGCCCTGTCTGGTGTTACGGCTCGGTGCGGGGAATCTGGTCTTGGTCCGTGTGCCTTCCTGGGGTTCCCTTCTTCCGGTTGTGGTTTCTGCTGACAGTTCTGTGGTCAGCCTGTCCATCATGGTGTTGAAGTCCTCAAAGTTATCAGCCTTCACCAGCTCCTCTATCCAGGTGGATTGCCACGGTGTGGCGACCCTCACCCGTGGCTGTCGCTCCTCCCATTGTGTTGTCTCCACAGGATCGGGTGCTATGGGGGCAGTCTGTGGCCTGGTCTCTCGGGCTGGGGGAGGATGGAGAGGTGAGTCTTGGGGTGTGCATCCTGTGTGAGCATCTCTCAGTGTTTCGGGTGCAGTGCTGCCATCTCCGGGAGGGAGTGGGGTTCTGGAAGCACCGGTGCTGGATGTTCGGGGGGCACTGTCGTGTCTGGAAGCGCTGGGTATGGTCCTGGTTCTCCTGCAGGTGGTATCCGGCTGAGGGGTCCTTAGTGGAGCATGGGATTTTTGGCGATCAGCGTCTTTCTGGGCAGCCTTGGAGGAGGTGCTGGGTGGTGTGGGGGTGGGGTCCAGCCGTGTGACCTGGGGGCTGTGGGTGGCTTCTTTGGCTGGGAATCGCTGGGTGATGCGGGGAGTGGTGTTCGTGGCTCCTATGGTAGGTCGGTGTGAGGTTATCAGCGGTGGAGCACTGCCTCGTCTCATGTCTGTATCGTGCCGGACGGACTTTATGAAGTCGCTGAGGCGTCTGGTGAGGTTGCTGACTTGTGAGGTGGCGGCAATCCCCCTCCCGGCAGGGTCCCGCATGGGGATTCTGGAGACAGGGCTGGGTTTTTTGGTGGTGTCATCTTGTCAGTCAGATCTCGAGGTGGGGGTTGTATTTCCCTCAGTTGGCCGTTGGTCCCCAATTAGGTGCTCTGGGGATGCTGGCTGGGGTGTTGGAGCTGGAGCATCGGTGGAAGTCAGGGTTGAAGCCTTCGGTGTGTTAGTGTGATTGTCCTTCGCTGCCATGAGGGGTCCTTTGCATGTGCTTTGATGGTGCTTGCATCTCTTTTGTGTCTCGAAAGGTAGGTCACAGCGGCTGCATCGGAAGGCGATCCGTTTGTTGTGGGTCTTCCGAGTGTGTTTGCTGAAGGCCCTGAGGGTCCGGACTCCACGGAACGGGCAGCAGAAGGGACAGAGAAGGAGGCCAGTAGGGATCGGGTACTGGAGGTAGATGCAGTCCTCCTCCCCTTCCTCATTCCCTGTGGGGAGCGTTCCTCTTGGAGCAGCCTTCCTCTGGGCAGCAGGATGGTCTGTAGCTTCAGGGTCCTGGGTCATTGGGGGGCTCCTCGGGCGGCGGCCTCCTGGTCCCGCGTCATCGGGGGGGCTCCTCGGGCGGCGGCCTCCTGGTCCCGCGTCGTCGGGGGGGCTCCTCGGGCGGCGGCCTCCTGGTCCCGCGTCGTCGGGGGGGTCCTCGGGCGGCGGCCTCCTGGTCCCGTGTCGTCGGGGGGCTCCTCGGGCGGCGGCCTCCTGGTCCCGTGTCGTCGGGGGGCTCCTCGGGCGGCGGCCTCCTGGTCCCGCATTGTCGGGGGGGCTCCTCAGGCGGCGGCCTCCTGGTCCCGCGTTGTCGGGGGGGCTCCTCGGGTGGTGGTCTCCTGGTCCGGGGTCGTCGGGGGGGCTCCTCAGGTGGTGGTCTCCTGGTCCCGCGTCGTCGGGGGGGCTCCCTTTTTAGCAGTCTTTGCAGCAGGGCAGTGATCAGCCTTCTGAGCAGTGGGAGCTGTTCTCAGGGATTCCTCTTCCTGAGGAGCTGATGAAGTGTTGTGGCTCCTGGATGTGAGGTCCCCAAGAGCCAGCCTTGTGGGGATGGGTCTTGTAAAGATGTCCCTGGGATTTTTCAACATCCAAGTGTGGAGTTTTTCATTCTTGCTGGTGGTCCTGGTGACAGGCTTTTGCTGGGCTGTCCTAGAAACAGAAAAAGGAGGAAAAGCAGCAGCAGCTGAAGTTGAGATTGGAGGTCTTTCTGGAGCAGGTAGAGAGTCCGGTTTTGGATCACAGTTTTCTTCCACAGGAGCAGAGGTAGAGTAGATCTTCAGAGCAGCATCAATTTTTTCAAAAATATCAGCTGGAGAATCCATCTTGAGATCAAGTGTTGAAGCATCAGTCAAATCAGATTAAACTGATAAGAACAGAAACTACATGTGATTTTAGCTCTAAAGAGCCGAGAAGCGAAGTTTGGCACGGATCCGTGAACTTTTGGCACGGATCAGATTAAACTGATAAATCAGATTAAACTGATAAGAACAGAAACTACACGTGATCTTAGCTCTAAAGAGCCGAGAAGCGAAGTTTGGCACGGATCCGTGAACTTTTGGCACGGATCCGTTTGTGACAATTACTTCATATGAGCAACTATTTAACTTTCAATACTATGTCTGAATTGAGAATGCAATCCACATCTACCTTCAATTGTAAGGTACTGCAGAAATTTTGGCACGGATCTGTTCGTGAAAATTACTTCTTTATGGACAACATTTTCCCTATTATTGCTAGCGCCAAACTGAAAAAGCAATCTACATCTGTGTTCAATGTCTAGGTAAGGCAAGCGGTTCTTGCACAGATCCGTTAGTGAAAATTTCTTTACATGAGCTACTTTCCCCTCTTAATGTTAGCTCCAAACTGACAATGCAATCCACATCAGCATGTCATTTGAATGTATTACTGAACCTTTTATACGGATCCGTTTGTGGAAATGTCTTTCTATGAGCAAAGTTTTCCCTATTATAGCTAGTTGCAAACTGACAATGACCTTTCTTCTGAATTTTGGAGTATTTTTCACCTTTTTGACCATTTATGTAAAATTCGAGAATTTATTGATTTTTGAGTCTTTTCTGAATTTTTGTTCATTTTTCAAAAATTCGAGGATTTTTAGACTATTTGAGCATTTTCTGAATTTTTGATGATTTTTTCACCGTTTTGATCATTTTTCAAAAATTCGATTTTTTTTTAATTTTTGAGCCTTTTCTGAATTTTGGAGCATTTTTCACTTTTTCGGTCATTTTTCAAAAATTTGAGAATTTTTTTCATTTTTTGTCTTGTTGAATTTTTGACCATATTTCAGCGTTTTGATCATTTTTCAAGAATTAGAGTATTTTTTTCATTTTTGAGCCTTTTTCTGAATTTTTAATCATTTCTCACCTCTTTCATAATTTTTCAAAAATTCGAGAATTTTTTTGATTTTTTGAGCCTTTTCTGAATTTTGGAGCATTTTTCACCTTTTTGATCATTTATGAAAAATTCGAGAATTTTTTGAATTTTGAGCCTTTTCTGAATTTTTGACCATATTTCACCGTTTTGATCATTTTTCAAGAATTTGAGAATTTTTTTGATTTTTTTGAGCCTTTTCTGAATTTTGGAGCATTTTTCAATTTTTGGTCATTTTTCAAAAATTCGAGAATTTTTTTCATTTTTGAGCCTATTCTGAATTTTGGAGCATTTTTCACCTTTTTGATAATTTTTTTAAAATTTGAGAATTTTTTTGATTTTTTTGAGCCTTTTCTGAATTTTGGAGCATTTTTCAATTTTTGGTCATTTTTCAAAAATTCGAGAATTTTTTGACTTTTTGAGCGTTTTCTGAATTTTTGAACATTTTTCATCTTTTTAGTCATTTTTCAAAAATTCGATTTTTTTTTTAATTTTTGAGCCTTTTCTGAATTTTGGAGCATTTTTCACTTTTTCGGTCATTTTTCAAAAATTTGAGAATTTTTTTCATTTTTTGTCTTGTTGAATTTTTGACCATATTTCAGCGTTTTGATCATTTTTCAAGAATTAGAGAATTTTTTTGATTTTTGAGCCTTTTTCTGAATTTTTGACCATATTTCACCATTTTCATCATTTTTCAAAAATTTGAGAATTTTTTTCATTTTTGAGCCTTTTTCTGAATTTTTAATCATTTCTCACCTCTTCCATAATTTTTCAAAAATTCGAGAATTTTTTTGATTTTTTGAGCCTTTTCTGAATTTTGGAGCATTTTTCACCTTTTTGATCATTTTTCAAAAATTCAAGAATTTTTTTCATTTTTGAGCCTTTTCTGAGTTCTGACCATTTTTCACCTTTTGGATCATTTTTTAAAAAATTGAGATTTTTTTTCATTTTTTTGAGTCTTTTCCAAATTTTTGAGCATTTTTCACTTTTTTGGTCATTTTTCAAGAATTTGAGAATTTTTTTGATATTTTGAACCTTTTCTGAATTTTGGAGCATTTTTCACCTTTTTGATCATTTTTCAAAAATTCGAGAATTTTTTTGATTTTTTGAGCCTTTTCTGAATTTTGGAGCATTTTTCACCTTTTTGATCATTTTTCAAGAATTAGAGAATTTTTTTGATTTTTGAGCCTTTTTCTGAATTTTTGACCATATTTCACCATTTTCATCATTTTTCAAAAATTTGAGAATTTTTTTCATTTTTGAGCCTTTTTCTGAATTTTTAATCATTTCTCACCTCTTTCATAATTTTTCAAAAATTCGAGAATTTTTTTGATTTTTTTGAGCCTTTTCTGAATTTTGGAGCATTTTTCAATTTTTGGTCATTTTTCAAAAATTCGAGAATTTTTTGACTTTTTGAGCGTTTTCTGAATTTTTGAACATTTTTCATCTTTTTAGTCATTTTTCAAAAATTCGATTTTTTTTTAATTTTTGAGCCTTTTCTGAATTTTGGAGCATTTTTCACTTTTTCGGTCATTTTTCAAGAATTAGAGAATTTTTTTGATTTTTGAGCCTTTTTCTGAATTTTTGACCATATTTCACCATTTTCATCATTTTTCAAAAATTTGAGAATTTTTTTGATTTTTTGAGCCTTTTCTGAATTTTGGAGCATTTTTCACCTTTTTGATCATTTTTCCAAAATTCGAGAATTTTTTTTCATTTTTGAGCATTTTCTGAGTTCTGACCATTTTTCACCTTTTGGATCATTTTTTTAAAAATTAAGATTTTTTTTCATTTTTTTGAGTCTTTTCCGAATTTTTGAGCATTTTTCACTTTTTTGGTCATTTTTCAAAAATTTGAGAATTTTTTTGATTTTTTTGAACCTTTTCTGAATTTTGGAGCATTTTTCACCTTTTTGATCATTTTTCAAAAATTCGAGAATTTTTTTCATTTTTTGAGCCTTTTCTGAATTTTGGAGCATTTTTCACCTTTTTGATCATTTTTCAAAAATTCGAGAATTTTTTTCATTTTTGAGCCTTTTCTGAATTTTGGAGCATTTTTCACCTTTTTGATCATTTATGAAAAATTTGAGAATTTTTTTCATTTTTTGAGTCTTGTTGAATTTTTGACCATATTTCACCGTTTTGATCATTTTTCAAGAATTTGAGAATTTTTTTGATTTTTTTTGTGCCTTTTCTGAATTTTGGAGCATTTTTCAATTTTTGGTCATTTTTCAAAAAATTTGAGAATTTTTTGACTTTTTGAGCGTTTTCTGAATTTTAGAACATTTTACATCTTTTTAGTCATTTTTCAAAAATTTGATTTTTTTGAATTTTTGAGCCTTTTTCTGAATTTTTGATCATTTCTCCCCTCTTTCATAATTTTTCAAAAATTCGAGAATTTTTTTGATTTTTTGAGCCTTTTCTGAATTTTGGAGCATTTTTCACCTTTTTGATCATTTTTCAAAAATTCGAGAATTTTTTTCATTTTTGAGCCTATTCTGAATTTTGGATCATTTTTCACCTTTTTGATCATTTATGAAAAATTTGAGAATTTTTTTCATTTTTTGAGTTTTGTTGAATTTTTGACCATATTTCACCGTTTTGATCATTTTTCAAGAATTTGAGAATTTTTTTTTAATTTTTGAGCCTTTTCTGAATTTTGGAGCATTTTTCACTTTTTCGGTCATTTTTCAAAAATTTGAGAATTTTTTTCATTTTTTGTCTTGTTGAATTTTTGACCATATTTCAGCGTTTTGATCATTTTTCAAGAATTAGAGAATTTTTTTGATTTTTTGAGCCTTTTCTGAATTTTGGAGCATTTTTCACCTTTTTGATCATTTTTCAAAAATTCGAGAATTTTTTTCATTTTTGAGCCTTTTCTGAGTTCTGACCGTTGTTCACCTTTTGGATCATTTTTTAAAAATTTGAGATTTTTTTTCATTTTTTTGGCCTTTTCCGAATTTTTGAGCATTTTTCACTTTATTGGTCATTTTTCAAGAATTCGAGAATTTTTTTGATTTTTTGAGCCTTTTCTGAATTTTGGAGCATTTTTCACCTTTTTGATCATTTTTCAAAAATTCGAGAATTTTTTTCATTTTTGAGCCTATTCTGAATTTTAGATCATTTTTCACCTTTTTGATCATTTATGAAAAAATTGAGATTTTTTTTGATTTTTTTGAGCCTTTCTGAATTTTGGAGCATTTTTCAATTTTTGGTCATTTTTCAAAAATTCGAGAATTTTTTGATTTTTTGAGCCTTTTCTGAATTTTGGAGCTTTTTTCACCTTTTTGATCATTTTTCAAAAATTCGAGAATTTTTTTACATTTTTCAGCCTTTTCTGAGTTCTGACCATATTTCACCGTTTTGATCATTTTTCAAGAATTTGAGAATTTTTTTTATTTTTGAGCATTTTTTGAGTTCTGACCATTTTTCACGTTTTGGATCATTTTTCAAGAATTGAGAATTTTTTTGATTTTTTTAAGCTTTTTCTGAATTTTTGACCATCTTTTGAGACAGATCGGTTCGTGAAAACTTCTTTATATGAGCAACTTTTCCCCACTTACTGCTAGCACCAAACTGCCAATGTAATCTACATCTACATGGAGTTTGAATGTATTGCTGAGCTTTTGGTACAGATCCGTTCGTGAAAATTACTTTATATGCGACAATTTTTCCTATTACTGCTATCGCTATTCTGATAATGCAGTCCATTTCAGCATATCATTCGAATGTGTTACTGAACTTTTACCACGGATTCGTTCGTGAAAATTTCTTTATATGAACAACTTTTCCCCACTTACTGCTAGCGCCAAACTGCCAATGCAATCTACATTTCCATTTAGTTTGAATGTATTGCTGAACTTTTGGTACAGATTGGTTCTTTAAAAATTCTTTATATATGTAATTTTTTTTCCTATTACAGCTATCGCCATTCTGATAATGCAATCCATATCAGCATGTCATTTGAATGTATTACTGAACTTTTACAACGGAACCGTTTGTGAAAATTTCTTTATATGAGCCAATATTCCCTATTACTGCTATCGCCATTTTGATAATCCAATCCAAATCTACATGGCATTTGAATGTATTACTGAAATTTTACAACGGAACCGTTTGTGAAAATTTCTTTATATGAACAATTTTTCCCTATTGCTTCTAGCACCAAATTGACAATGCAATCTACATCTACATGTCATTTGAATGTATTACTCAACTTTTACCACGGATTCGTTCGTGAAAATTTCTTTATCTGAGTAATTTTTTTCCTATTACTGCCAATGCGATTCTGAAATTCAATCAATATCAGTATCTCATTTGAATGTATCACTGAATTTTAAAAATGGATCCGTTCATGAAAATATTTTTATATGAGCAACTTGTCCCCACTTCCTGCTAGCGCCAAACTGCCAATGTAATCTACATCTACATGTAGTTTGAATGTATTGCTGAGCTTTTGGTACAGATCCGTTCGTGAAAATTACTTTATATGAGCCAATTTTCCCTATTACTGGTATCGCCATTCTAATAATGCAATCCATATCAGCATGTCATTTGAATGTGTTACTGAACTTTTACCATGGATTCCTTCTTGAAAATTTCTTTATCTGAGTATATTTTTTCCTATTTCTTCCAATGCGATTCTGAAAATTCAATCAATATCAGTATTTCATGTGAATGTATCACTGAATTTTAAAAGTGGATCCGTTCCTGAAAATTTCTTTAAATGAGCAACTTTTCCCCACTTACTGCTAGCGCCAAACTGCCAATGCAATCTATATTTCCATTTAGTTTGAATGTATTGCTGAACTTTTGGTACAGATTGGTTCTTTAAAAATTCTTTATATATGCAATTTTTTTCCCTATTACTACCAATGCCATTCCGAAAATGCAATCTAAAGCTACATGTCATTTGAATGTATTACTGAACTTTTACCACGGATTCGTTCGTGAAAATTTCTTTCTATGAGCAGAATCAGGGTGGTAGCCGTGTTAGTCTGGAATAGCAGAGTTAACAAAGTCCTGTGGCACCTTAAAGACTAACTATAAAGTTTTGAAGCATGAGCTTTCGTGGGCTAATACCCACTTCGTCGAAGTGGGTATTAGCCCACGAAAGCTCATGCTTCAAAACTTTATAGTTAGTCTTTAAGGTGCCACAGGACTTTGTTAACTTTTCTATGAGCAATGTTTCCCCATTTACTGCTAGCGCCAAACTGCCAATGTAATCTACATCTACATGGAGTTTGAATGTATTGCTGAGCTTTTCGTACAGATCCGTTCGTGAAAATTACTTTATATGAGCCAATTTTTCCTATTACTGCTATCGCCATTCTGATAATGCAATCCATATCAGCATGTCATTTGAATGTATTACTGAACTTTTACCACGGATTCGTTCGTGAAAATTTCTTTCTATGAGCAATGTTTCCCCTCTTACTGCTATCGCCAAACTGACAATGCAATCTACATTTACATTTAGTTTGAATGTATTGCTGAACTTTTGGTACAGATTGGTTCTTTAAAAATTCCCTATATAAGCAATTTTGTTCCTATTACTGCCAATGCCAAACTGCCAATGCAATCTACATTTACATTTAGTTTGAATGTATTGCTGAGTTTTTGGTACAGATCCATTAGTGAAAATGACTTTATATGAGCCAATTTTCCCTATTACTGCTATTGCCATTCTGCTAATGCAATCCATATCAGCATGTCATTTGAATGTATAACTGAACTTTTGGCACGGATCCGTTTGTGACAATTACTTCATATGAGCAACTATTTAACTTTCAATACTATGTCTGAATTGAGAATGCAATCCACATCAACCTTCAATTGTAAGGTACTGCAGAAATTTTGGCACGGATCTGTTCGTGAAAATTACTTCTTTATGGACAACATTTTCCCTATTATTGCTAGCGCCAAACTAAAAAAGCAATCTACATCTGTGTTCAATGTCTAGGTAAGGCAAGCAGTTCTTGCACAGATCCGTTAGTGAAAATTTCTTTACATGAGCTACTTTTCCCCTCTTAATGTTAGCTCCAAACTGACAATGCAATCCACATCAGCATGTCATTTGAATGTATTACTGAACCTTTTATACGGATCCGTTTGTGGAAATGTCTTTCTATGAGCAAAGTTTTCCCTATTATAGCTAGTTGCAAACTGACAATGACCTTTCTTCTGAATTTTGGAGTATTTTTCACCTTTTTGAACATTTATTAAAATTCGAGAATTTATTGATTTTTTATTCTTTTCTGAATTTTTGTTCATTTTTCAAAAATTCGAGGATTTTTAGACTATTTGAGCATTTTCTGAATTTTTGATGATTTTTTCACCGTTTTGATCATTTTTCAAAAATTCGAGAATTTCTTGAATTTTTTAGCCTTTTTCTGAATTTGTGAGTTTTCACTTTTTTGATCACATCAAAAATTCTAGAAAAAATTATATATTGAGAATTTTTTTGATTTTTTTGAGCCTTTTCTGAATTTTGGAGCATTTTTCACCTTTTAGTTCATTTTTCAAAAATTTGAGACTTTTTTCATTTTTGAGCCTATTCTGAATTTTGGATCATTTTTCACCGTTTTGATCATTTTTCAAAAATTTGAGAATTTTTTTGATTTTTTTGAGCCTTTTCTGAATTTTGGAGCATTTTTCAATTTTTGGTCATTTTTCAAAATTCGAGAATTTTTTGACTTTTTGAGCGTTTTCTGAATTTTTGAACATTTTTCATCTTTTTAGTCATTTTTCAAAAATTTGATTTTTTTTTAATTTTTGAGCCTTTTCTGAATTTTGGAGCATTTTTCACTTTTTCGGTCATTTTTCAAAAATTTGAGAATTTTTTTCATTTTTGTCTTGTTGAATTTTTGACCATATTTCAGCGTTTTGATCATTTTTCAAGAATTAGAGAATTTTTTTGATTTTTGAGCCTTTTTCTGACTTTTTGACCATATTTCATCATTTTCATCATTTTTCAAAAATTCGAGAATTTTTTTCATTTTTGAGCCTATTCTGAATTTTGGATCATTTTTCACCTTTTTGATCATTTACGAAAAATTCGAGAATTTTTTTGATTTTTTGAGCCTTTTCTGAATTTTGGAGCATTTTTCACCTTTTTGATCATTTTTCAAAAATTCGAGAATTTTTTTCATTTTTGAGCCTATTCTGAATTTTGGATCATTTTTCACCTTTTTGATCATTTATGAAAAATTTGAGAATTTTTTTCATTTTTTGAGTCTTGTTGAATTTTTGACCATATTTCACCATTTTGATCATTTTTCAAGAATTTGATAATTTTTTTGATTTTTTTGTGCCTTTTCTGAATTTTGGAGCATTTTTCAATTTTTGGTCATTTTTCAAAAAATTCGAGAATTTTTTGACTTTTTGAGCGTTTTCTGAATTTTTGAACATTTTTCATCTTTTTAGTCATTTTTCAAAAATTCGATTTTTTTTGAATTTTTGAGCCTTTTTCTGAATTTTTGATCATTTCTCACCTCTTTCATAATTTTCAAAAATTCGAGTATTTTTGATTTTTGAGCCTTTTCTGAATTTTGGAGCATTTTTCACCTTTTTGATCATTTTTCAAAAATTCGAGAATTTTTTACATTTTTGAGCCTTTTCTGAGTTCTGACCATTTTTCACGTTTTGGATCATTTTTCAAAAATTTGAGATTTTTTTTATTTTTTTGAGTCTTGTTGAATTTTTGACCATATTTCACCATTTTGATCATTTTTCAGGAATTTGAGAATTCTTTTGATTTTTTGAGCCTTTTTTTAGTTTTGGAGTATTTTTCACCTTTTTGATCATTTATGAAAAATTTGAGAATTTTTTTCATTTTTTGAGTCTTGTTGAATTTTTGACCATATTTCACCGTTTTGATCATTTTTCAAGAAATTGAGAATTTTTTTGATTTTTTGTGGCTTTTCTGAATTTTGGGGCATTTTTCAATTTTTGGTCATTTTTCAAAAATTCGAGAATTTTTTGACTTTTTGAGCGTTTTCTGAATTTTTGAACATTTTTCACCTTTTTGATCATTTTTCAAAAATTCGAGAATTTTTTGATTTTTTGAGCCTTTTTGAGTTTTGGAGCATTTTTCACCTTTTGGATCATTTATGAAAAATTTGAGAATTTTTTTCATTTTTTGAGTCTTGTTGAATTTTTCACCATATTTCACCGTTTTGATCATTTTTCAAGAATTTGAGATTTTTTTTGATTTTTTTGAGCCTTTTCTGAATTTTGGAGCATTTTTCAATTTTTGGTCATTTTTCAAAAATTCGAGAATTTTTTGACTTTTTGAGCGTTTTCTGAATTTTTGAACATTTTTCACCTTTTTGATCATTTTTCAAAAATTCGAGAATTTTTTGATTTTTTGAGCCTTTTTGAGTTTTGGAGCATTTTTCACCTTTTGGATCATTTATGAAAAATTTGAGAATTTTTTCATTTTTTGAGTCTTGTTGAATTTTTTACCATATTTCACCATTTTGATCATTTTTCAAGAATTTGAGAATTTTTTTGATTTTTTTGAGCCTTTTCTGAATTTTGGAGCATTTTTCAATTTTTGGTCATTTTTCAAAAATTCGAGAATTTTTTGATTTTTTGAGCCTTTTCTGAATTTTGGAGCATTTTTCACCTTTTTCAGCCTTTTCTGAGTTCTGACCATATTTCACCGTTTTGATCATTTTTCAAGAATATGAGAAGTTTTTTGATTTTTGAGCCTTTTTTGAGTTCTGACCATTTTTCACGTTTTGGATCATTTTTCAAAAATTCGAGAATTTTTTTCATTTTTTTGAGCCTTTTCTGAATTTTGGAGAATTTTTCACTTTTTTGGTCATTTTTCAAAATTTGAGATTTTTTTTGATTTTTGAGACTTGTTGAATTTTTGACCATATTTCAGCGTTTTGATCATTTTTCAAGAATTTGAGAATTTTTTTGATTTTTTTCAGCCTTTTCTGAATTTTGGAGCATTTTTCAATTTTTGGTCATTTTTCAAAAATTCGAGAATTTTTTCATTTTTTTGAGCCTTTTCCGAATTTTGAGTATTTTTCAATTTTTTGGTCATTTTTCAAAAATTTGAGCATTTTTTTCATTTTTTTGAGCCTTTTCTGAATTTTGGAGAATTTTTCACTTTTTGGTCATTTTTCAAAAATTCGAGAATTTTTTGACTTTTTGAGCGTTTTCTGAATTTTTGAACATTTTTCATCTTTTTAGTCATTTTTCAAATATTCGATTTTTTTAAAATTTTTGAGCCTTTTCTGAATTTTGGAGCATTTTTCACTTTTTCGGTCATTTTTCAAAAATTTGAGAATTTTTTTCATATTTTGTCTTGTTGAATTTTTGACCATATTTCAGCGTTTTGATCATTTTTCAAGAATTAGAGAATTTTTTGATTTTTTGAGCCTTTTCTGAATTTTGGAGCATTTTTCACCTTTTTGATCATTTTTCAAAAATTCGAGAATCTTTTACATTTTTCAGCCTTTTCTGAGTTCTGACCATATTTCACCGTTTTGATCATTTTTCAAGAATTTGAGAATTGTTTTGATTTTTTGAGCCTTTTTTGAGTTCTGACCATTTTTCACGTTTTGGATCATTTTTCAAAAATTTGAGCATTTTTTTCATTTTTTTGAGCCTTTTCTGAATTTTGGAGCACTTTTCACCTTTTTTATCATTTTTCAAAAATTCGAGAATTTTTTGATTTTTTGAGCCTTTTCTGAATTTTGGAGCATTTTTCACCTTTTTGATCATTTTTCAAGAATTTGAGAATTCTTTTGATTTTTTGAGTCTTTTTTGAGTTTTGGAGCATTTTTCACCTTTTTGATCATTTATGAAAAATTTGAGGTTTTTTTCATTTTTTGAGTCTTGTTGAATTTTTGACCATATTTCACCGTTTTGATCATTTTTCAAGAATTTGAGATTTTTTTTTATTTTTTTGAGCCTTTTCTGAATTTTGGAGCATTTTTCAATTTTTGGTCATTTTTCAAAAATTCGAGAATTTTTTGACTTTTTGAGCGTTTTCTGAATTTTTGATCATTTCTCACCTCTTTCATAATTTTTCAAAAATTTGAGAATTTTTTGATTTTTTGAGCCTTTTCTGAATTTTGGAGCATTTTTCACCTTTTTGATCATTTTTCAAAAATTCGAGAATTTTTTACATTTTTGAGCCTTTTCTGAGTTCTGACCATTTTTCACGTTTTGGATCATTTTTCAAAAATTCGAGAATTTTTTGACTTTTTGAGCGTTTTCTGAATTTTTGAACATTTTTCATCTTTTAGTCATTTTTCAAAAATTTGATTTTTTTTTAATTTTTGAGCCTTTTCTGAATTTTGGAGCATTTTTCACTTTTTCGGTCATTTTTCAAAAATTTGAGAATTTTTTTCATTTTTTGTCTTGTTGAATTTTTGACCATATTTCAGCGTTTTGATCATTTTTCAAGAATTAGAGAATTTTTTTGATTTTTGAGCCTTTTCTGACTTTTTGACCATATTTCACCATTTTCATCATTTTTCAAAATTCGAGAATTTTTTTCATTTTTGAGCCTATTCTGAATTTTGGATCATTTTTCACCTTTTTGATCATTTATGAAAAATTCGAGAATTTTTTTGATTTTTTGAGCCTTTTCTGAATTTTGGAGCATTTTTCACCTTTTTTGATCATTTTTCAAAAATTCGAGAATTTTTTTCATTTTTGAGCCTATTCTGAATTTTGGATCATTTTTCACCTTTTTGATCATTTATGAAAAATTTGAGATTTTTTCTCATTTTTTGAGTCTTGTTGAATTTTTGACCATATTTCACCATTTTGATCATTTTTCAAGAATTTGATAATTTTTTTGATTTTTTTGTGCCTTTTCTGAATTTTGGAGCATTTTTCAATTTTTGGTCATTTATCAAAAAATTCGAGAATTTTTTGACTTTTTGAGCGTTTTCTGAATTTTTGAACATTTTTCATCTTTTTAGTCATTTTTCAAAAATTCGATTTTTTTTGAATTTTTGAGCCTTTTTCTGAATTTTTGATCATTTCTCACCTCTTTCATAATTTTTCAAAATTCGAGTATTTTTTGATTTTTTGAGCCTTTCTGAATTTTGGAGCATTTTTCACCTTTTTGATCATTTTTCAAAAATTCGAGAATTTTTTACATTTTTGAGCCTTTTCTGAGTTCTGACCATTTTTCACGTTTTGGATCATTTTTCAAAAATTTGAGATTTTTTTTATTTTTTGAGTCTTGTTGAATTTTTGAACATTTTTCACCTTTTTGATCATTTTTCGAGAATTCGAGAATTTTTTTGATTTTTTGAGCCTTTTTTGAGTTTTGGAGCATTTTTCACCTTTTGGATCATTTATGAAAAATTTGAGAATTTTTTTCATTTTTTGAGTCTTGTTGAATTTTTGACCATATTTCATCGTTTTGATCATTTTTCAAGAATTTGAGATTTTTTTTGATTTTTTTTAGCCTTTTCTGAATTTTGGAGCATTTTTCAATTTTTGGTCATTTTTCTAAATTTGATTTTTTTTGAATTTTTGAGCCTTTTCTGAATTTTGGAGCATTTTTCACTTTTTTGGTCATTTTTCAAAAATTTGAGAATTTTTTTCATTTTTTGTCTTGTTGAATTTTTGACCATAGTTCAGCGTTTTGATCATTTTTCAAGAATTAGAGAATTTTTTGGATTTTTGAGCCTTTTTCTGAATTTTTGACCATATTTCACCATTTTCATCATTTTTCAAAAATTTGAGAATTTTTTTCATTTTTGAGCCTTTTTCTGAATTTTTAATCATTTCTCACCTCTTTCATAATTTTTCAAAAATTCGAGAATTTTTTGGATTTTTTGAGCCTTTTCTGAATTTTGGAGCACTTTTCACCTTTTTGATCATTTTTCAAAAATTCGAGAATTTTTTTCATTTTTGAGCCTTTTCTGAGTTCTGACCATTGTTCACCTTTTCGATCATTTTTAAAAATTTGAGATTTTTTTCCATTTTTTGAGCCTTTTCTGAATTTTTGAGCATTTTTCACTTTTTTGGTCATTTTTCAAGAATTTGAGAATTTTTTTGATTTTTTTGAGCCTTTTCTGAATTTTGGAGCATTTTTCACCTTTTTGATCATTTTTCAAAAATTCGAGAATTTTTATCATTTTTGAACCTATTCTGAATTTTGGATCATTTTTCACCTTTTTGATCATTTATGAAAAATTTGAGAATTTTTTTCATATTTTGTCTTGTTGAATTTTTGACCATATTTCAGCGTTTTGATCATTTTTCAAGAATTAGAGAATTTTTTGATTTTTTGAGCCTTTTCTGAATTTTGGAGAATTTTTCACCTTTTTGATCATTTTTCAAAAATTCGAGAATTTTTTACATTTTTGAGCCTTTTTTGAGTTCTGACCATTTTTCACGTTTTGGATCATTTTTCAAAAATTCGAGAATTTTTTTCATTTTTTTGAGCCTTTTCTGAATTTTGGAGAATTTTTCACTTTTTTGGTCATTTTTCAAAAATTTGCGATTTTTTTTTATTTTTTGAGACTTGTTGAATTTTTGACCATATTTCAGCGTTTTGATCATTTTTCAAGAATTTGAGAATTTTTTTGATTTTTTTCAGCCTTTTCTGAATTTTGGAGCATTTTTCAATTTTTGGTCATTTTTCAAAAATTCGAGAATTTTTTGACTTTTTGAGCGTTTTCTGAATTTTTGAACATTTTTCATCTTTTTAGTCATTTTTCAAAATTTGATTTTTTTTTAATTTTTGAGCCTTTTCTGAATTTTGGAGCATTTTTCACTTTTTCGGTCATTTTTCAAAAATTTGAGAATTTTTTTCATTTTTTGTCTTGTTGAATTTTTGACCATATTTCAGCGTTTTGATCATTTTTCAAGAATTAGAGAATTTTTTTGATTTTTGAGACTTTTTCTGACTTTTTGACCATATTTCACCATTTTCATCATTTTTCAAAAATTTGAGAATTTTTTTCATTTTTGAGCCTTTTTCTGAATTTTTAATCATTTCTCACCTCTTTCATAATTTTTCAAAAATTCGAGAATTTTTTGGATTTTTTGAGCCTTTTCTGAATTTTGGAGCATTTTTCACCTTTTTGATCATTTTTCAAAAATTCGAGAATTTTTTTCATTTTTGAGCCTTTTCTGAGTTCTGACCATTCTTCACCTTTTGGATCATTTATGAAAAATTCGAGAATTTTTTTGATTTTTTGAGCCTTTTCTGAATTTTGGAGCATTTTTCACCATTTTGATCATTTTTCAAGAATTTGAGAATTTTTTTCATTTTTTGAGTCTTGTTGAATTTTTGACCATATTTCACCGTTTTGATCATTTTTCAAAAATTTGAGATTTTTTTTATTTTTTTGAGTCTTGTTGAATTTTTAATCATTTCTCACCTCTTTCATAATTTTTCAAAAATTCGAGAATATTTTTGATTTTTTGAGCCTTTTCTGAATTTTGGAGCACTTTTCACCTTTTTGATCATTTTTCAAAAATTCGAGAATTTTTTTCATTTTTGAACCTATTCTGAATTTTGGATCATTTTTCACCTTTTTGATCATTTATGAAAAATTTGAGAATTTTTTTCATTTTTTGTCTCTTGTTGAATTTTTTACCATATTTCACCATTTTGATCATTTTTCAAGAATATGAGAAGTTTTTTGATTTTTTGAGCCTTTTTTGAGTTCTGACCATTTTTCACGTTTTGGATCATTTTTCAAAAATTCGAGAATTTTTTTCATTTTTTTGAGCCTTTTCTGAATTTTGGAAAATTTTTCACTTTTTTGGTCATTTTTCAAAAATTTGAGATTTTTTTTGATTTTTTGAGACTTGTTGAATTTTTGACCATATTTCAGCGTTTTGATCATTTTTCAAGAATTTGAGAATTTTTTTGATTTTTTTCAGCCTTTTCTGAATTTTGGAGCATTTTTCAATTTTTGGTCATTTTTCAAAATTCGAGAATTTTTTGACTTTTTGAGCGTTTTCTGAATTTTTGAACATTTTTCATCTTTTTAGTCATTTTTCAAAAATTCGATTTTTTTTCAATTTTTGAGCCTTTTCTGAATTTTGGAGCATTTTTCACTTTTTCGGTCATTTTTCAAAAATTTGAGAATTTTTTTCATATTTTGTCTTGTTGAATTTTTGACCATATTTCAGCGTTTTGATCATTTTTCAAGAATTAGAGAATTTTTTTGATTTTTTGAGCCTTTTCTGAATTTTTGACCATCTTTTCGGACAGATCGGTTCGTGAAATTTTCTTTATATGAGCAACTTTTCCCCACTTACTGCTAGAGCCAAACTGCCAATGCAATCTACATTTCCATTTAGTTTGAATGTATTGCTGAACTTTTGGTACAGATTGGTTCTTTAAAAATTCTTTATATATGTAATTTTTTTCCCTATTACAGCTATCGCCATTCTGATAATGCAATCCATAACAGCATTTCATTTGAATGTATTACTGAACTTTTACCATGGATTCGTTCGTGAAAATTTCTTTATATGAACAACTTTTCGCCACTTACTGCTAGCGCCAAACTGCCAATGCAATCTACATTTCCATTTAGTTTGAATGTATTGCTGAACTTTTGGTACAGATTGGTTCTTTAAAAATTCTTTATATATGTAATTTTTTTTCCTATTACAGCTATAGCCATTCTGATAATGCAATCCATATCAGCATTTCATTTGAATATATTACTGAACTTTTACCACGGATTCGTTCGTGAAATTTCTTTATATGAGCAACTTTTCCCCACTTACTGCTAGCGCCAAACTGCCAATGCAATCTACATTTGCATTTGGTTTGAATGTATTGCTGAGCTTGTGGTACAGATCCGTTCGTGAAAATTAATTTATATGAGCCAATTTTCCCTATTACTGCTATCGCCATTCTGATAATGCAATCCATATCAGCATGTCATTTGAATGTGTTACTGATCTTTTACCACGGATTCGTTCTTGAAAATTTCCTTATCTGAGTAAATTTTTTCCTATTACTGCCAATGCGATTCTGAAAATTCAATCAATATCAGTATTTCATTTGAATGTATCACTGAATTTTAAAAATGGATCCGTTCATGAAAATTTCTTTATATGAGCAACTTTTCCCCACTTACTGCTAGCGCCAAACTGCCAATTCAATATACATTTGCATTTAGTTTGAATGTATTGCTGAACTTTTGGTACAGATCCGTTCGTGAAAATTACTTTATATGCGCCAATTTTTCCTATTACTGCTATCGCTATTCTGATAATCCAATCCATATCAGCATGTCATTTGAATATGTTACTGAACTTTTACCACGGATTCGTTCGTGAAAATTTCTTTATATGAACAACTTTTCCCCACTTACTGCTAGCGCCAAACTGCCAATGCAATCTACATTTGCATTTGGTTTGAATGTATTGCTGAACTTTTGGTACAGATTGGTTCTTTAAAAATTCTTTATATATGCAATTTTTTTTCCTATTACTGCCAATCCCATTCTGAAAATGCAATGTAAATGTACATGTCATTTGAATGTATTACTGAACTTTTACCACGGATTCGTTCTTGAAAATTTCTTTATATGAGCAACTTTTCCCCACTTACTGCTAGCGCCAAACTGACAATGCACTCTACATCTACATGTAGTTTGAATGTCTTCCTGAGCTTTTGGTACAGATCCATTCGTGAAAATGACTTTATATGAGCAAATTTTCCCTATTATTGCTATCACCACTCCGACAATGCAATCCATATCAGCATGTCATTTGAATGTATTACTGAACTTTTACAACGGAACCGTTTGTGAAAATTTCTTTATATGAACAATTTTTCTCTATTGCTTCTAGCACCAAATTGACAATGCAATCTACATCTACATGTCATTTGAATGTATTACTGAACTTTTACAACGGAACCGTTTGTGAAAATTTCTTTATATGAACAATTTTTCTCTATTGCTTCTAGCACCATATTGACAATGCAATCTACATCTACATGTCATTTGAATGTATTACTCAACTTTTACCACGGATTCGTTCGTGAAAATTTCTTTATCTGAGTAATTTTTTTCCTATTACTGCCAATGCGATTCTGAAAATTCAATCAATATCAGTATTTCATTTGAATGTATCACTGAATTTTAAAAATGGATCCGTTCATGAAAATTTTTTTATATGAGCAACTTGTCCCCACTTGCTGCTAGCGCCAAACTGCCAATGTAATCTACATCTACATGTAGTTTGAATGTATTGCTGTGTTTTTGGTACAGATCCATTAGTGAAAATGACTTTATATGAGCCAATTTTCCCTATTACTGCTATTGCCATTCTGCTAATGCAATCCATATCAGCATGTCATTTGAATGTATTACTGAACTTTTGGCACGGATCCGTTTGTGACAATTACTTCATATGAGCAACTATTTAACTTTCAATACTATGTCTGAATTGAGAATGCAATCCACATCTACCTTCAATTGTAAGGTACTGCAGAAATTTTGGCACGGATCTGTTCGTGAAAATTACTTCTTTATGGACAACATTTTCCCTATTATTGCTAACGCCAAACTAAAAAAGCAATCTACATCTGTGTTCAATGTCTAGGTAAGGCAAGCAGTTCTTGCACAGATCCGTTAGTGAAAATTTCTTTACATGAGCTACTTTTCCCCCTCTTAATGTTAGCTCCAAACTGACAATGCAATCCACATCAGCATGTCATTTGAATGTATTACTGAACCTTTTATACGGATCCGTTCGTGGAAATGTCTTTCTATGAGCAAAGTTTTCCTATTATAGCTAGTTGCAAACTGACAATGACCTTTCTTCTGAATTTTGGAGTATTTTTCACCTTTTTGACCATTTATGTAAAATTTGAGAATTTATTGATTTTTGAGTCTTTTCTGAATTTTTGTTCATTTTTCAAAAATTCGAGGATTTTTAGACTATTTGAGCATTTTCTGAATTTTTGATGATTTTTTCACCGTTTTGATCATTTTTCAAAAATTCGAGAATTTCTTGAATTTTTTAGCCTTTTTCTGAATTTGTGAGTTTTCACTTTTTTGATCACATCAAAAATTCTAGAAAAAATTACATATTGAGAATTTTTTTGATTTTTTTGAGACTTTTCTGAATTTTGGAGCATTTTTCACCTTTTTGTTCATTTTTCAAAAATTCGAGAATTTTTTTCATTTTTGAGCCTATTCTGAATTTTGGATCATTTTTCACCTTTTTGATCATTTATGAAAAATTTGAGAATTTTTTCATTTTTTGAGTCTTGTTGAATTTTTGACCATATTTCACCGTTTTGATCATTTTTCAAGAATTTGAGAATTTTTTTGATTTTTTTTAGCCTTTTCTGAATTTTGGAGCATTTTTCAATTTTTGGTCATTTTTCAAAAATTCGAGAATTTTTTGACTTTTTGAGCGTTTTCTGAATTTTTGAACATTTTTCATCTTTTTAGTCATTTTTCAAAAATTTGATTTTTTTTAATTTTTGAGCCTTTTCTGAATTTTGGAGCATTTTTC